>VWZD01008514.1:2200622-2395083 GCA_013396695.1 Sakesphorus luctuosus
GTCGGGGAGGGCTGGGCCTCCGCGGACGGGGAGGGCCGGGCCGGCCCGGCTTGGCCGTGCTGGAGGGCCGTGCCGGGAGCGGCGGCGTTGTGGCCGCGGCCTCGCCATGCCCGTGCGGGTCGGGGTGAGGCGGTGGCAGAGGGCAGGCCCGGAGTGGGCAGGAGCGGGGCCGGTTCTCTGGGAAAGGGGAGACCCCCGCACTACGGGCACCCGCCAGTAAAGGCATAAAAAGAGTTCGGGCGTGCAGCGGGTCCAGGCTGTGTTTGTCCCTGAAACTGTTTGCTTAAAGATATAAATAAGGGTGGAGGTTTTCTTGGTTGGTTGGGGTTTGGTGGTGGTGGTTTTTATTATTCTGTGGTCCGTGAAATGCAGTAGTTTTCGCCCTGCGGTGGGGGTGGGTGTGGAAGATGCCGAGCGGGCTTGCGGAGATCTGCAGGACGTGCGCCGGGGGCTTGACAGACTCCTCTCTGTTTGCCGCAGGGACTGAGTGAATATAAGAGAAACTTCAAATGGAGGAGCCCAGAATTCTGTAGCCCGTCCCAGCACCAGAAATCCTTGTGGGCAGGACTTCGGTCGGATCAGTTTGGTAAGCACCCCTGGAAGCTGCCCCCGTGACTGTATAAGGCCTAGAAAGGTTTGTTGTGATGAGTGCAGGGCCGTGGTAACTGGCAGTGTTTGCAGTTTGTGCGCTTTGTACAGTTAAAAGTATATTGCTGGTTATCCTTTAGCATATGTGTTTGAACTCCGTGTTTTTGTGAGCTACACTGAGACTTTCTTTTTTTAGATTAGTGCTATTTATGTAAACCCAGAAAAAAAGTACTTTCTGACATGCAGCATAAGCCACGTACTGAACATGAAACACAAATGCAGTGTTAACCCTTACAGGGTGTGTAGAAGGTGATACCGGATTACCTGTGGTGTGTGGAAAATGTAGAATTCCACATTCAAGATGAAATTAGCTCGGGGCAACATTTGATAAAAAGTAAAATTGTTATGAAGACTAACAGATACAGCCAACTGAAAGAAAAGGATGACCATTAGATGGAAAAGCTTGTGATGCTGTAGTCTAGGATTTAAGGATTGTAGACATAGTCATGCAGGGAGAAGTGGGGATAGGATATAGAAGACAGAGGAAATAGCATCTGGATTGAAAGGCCTGTAGGAAGTTGAGGAGTAGGAGTAAGTGAACAGTGATGACAGCTGTGGTGCTTTGAAAAGGAGTAGTAAAAAATGATAATTTTTGTAGTGGCACAAGGCAGATTAAAAAAAAAAATGGAGTTGTGACTGCAGTATGCAATCTGTGTAATTAAGAGTACAGTGTATTCCTTCCTACAATATGATGTGTTCTAAATTATGGCCTGGTAATTAAGAACCAACTACTGGGAGCAGGAGATGTTTTAATGCTAGATGTTTTAATAAATAAGTTAATCTTTGTGAAGATTATGCTTTATATGTATTACTGCTTTCTTCCATTGCTGCTAAATATGTCTTTCTTTAACCTTGCTTTCCCTAGCACATGGGAATCTGTATTGAGGACTCTAATTTTCCCCAATTCTTAAAGGCTTAAACATCCAAACAGTTTAAAGTTCTTTTTACAATTGTGATCTATGCTTATTTTCAAGTCAAACTAAATAGTGCAAAACTTGCAATAAACTCATGAATTAGCAGTACTGTAGTTACTTCTCTTTCTCATGCTGTAGTGGTGGTTTTGTGCATACTTGGTTAGTTTTTCTATATATTTGTTTAATTTTCACTCCCACCTCTTTTCATGTTTTTAAACATCACTCTTGACACCTCATAGGACTTGCAGATTGTTATTGATGATTTACTTGTTGTTCATGTTGTTGAAACACAGTTGGCAATTTTAATAATTGCAAAAAATTCACAGCTGCAGGTGCTTGGAGTTCCTTTCTGCTACTTTTCCAGTGTTTTGCTGTTGGAATTATTTCCTATCACCTGTGTGTGTGGCTGGTCATCCAAACATTCTGTATAACTTTCACCACAGGTTGCTCTCTCTTTCTACATTGCTTCTTCATGAGATAGGACTGTCTCCCTCTCTCTCTCCTAGAAAGTATTTCTTTAAGGCATTAGTAACTTTCATGTCCTTTTCTATCACAGTTGAGCACTTTGAAGTGGATTATGATTTCCCACTTTGATTGTGTTCAGTCATGCAATACTCTTCTTAAAATGGTGGGGTAATTTTATTTTCACCTGCCTGTATTCTTAAAAATAACTTGATACCTAGTTTTGTTACAAAATGTTTTCTTTTACTTTTGGAAACGTTTTTGTGTTCATACTGTAAAAAGTCAACAGTTATCTGAGATGGACTTAAATTGCAGGTGAAGGGGATCTGTCAGTTCTTGAGAACCTGTTCAGCAAGGTGTGTTGTGCATGTGTAATGACAAGTGCTTGTAGCATAATCCATCACTGCAGGTTGATTGTTCTGTATCTGTGTTAACCACATTCTTTTACCTGGCTGTGTTAGTTTTCTTGTTGTTCAGCTCCCAGAATCAACTTGTACAGGGTTGTCCTGTGGATGGTTTTGCTTTATAGGGTTTTATCCAACATAGTCCTGGAGCACTATGTTCTTGTCTTTTTAGTGCAAAGTAAAGTCATTTTCAGATGAAAAGAACACAGATTTTCTATTTTCAGACAGAATTTCACAGCCATGCCCATAGTTCATAGTCTGTGAACTCTCAAAGCTACTAAAACAGTGCTTTCTAATAATCAGTTGTATGATAAACTTTCAGTTTGTTGTTGTAATAGAGTGGTATTATGTCTTCAGTAGAATGTTTTTGTTAAAGTTAATACTTATTTTTCAGGAATTGCAAGAGAACCAAAGTTCATTTCCAAGAGAAGAGTACCTTACCGCAATCCACAGATTTCGAAGTCCTTGGAATGGACAGCAGATTGTGATTTGAATGACCCACTTGAAACTGAAGCTGCAAAGTTGCACACAGACCACAACAACAATGGTGTGAATCAGGAAGAAATTGAAACACCAGAAGAACCCAGACACCCCCTAAAAGATCAGTCACATTTGGTAGATTCTAGTGGTGAAACAGCTCTTGGCCTTGCAGAGAACAACATGAGGAAATCACCCTCTGAAGCTCCACCAAATCAAAATGAAGCATTTTCATCTCCAGAAAAGGAAGTAGAAAAAATGGGTAATGGGGTAAGAGAATGTTTTTCCTTTTTTAACTGACCAGTATAAAAATTTCTAGCAGCGTTTTCATGCACATACTCAGCCGCTCTTATTTGTGTATTTGGATGCTCTGTTGTAGCTTCTCTGTTAGGAGAGCAGTACTTTTGAGATCAGGTTTTGGTACTACTTAATTCAATAGGAATTCTCTCTTCATATGTCATCATTGTTTTCAATTAAACAAGGATATAGGCAATAATATATAGACTTTTTGGAGTTGTTGACTCTGTACTTTGCATTCATTTTGTTCATAAAATCAAAACCCAAACCATTGGTTTGAAAGTGTGTGTTGAAAGATGTGTGACTTGCAAATCATTGTAGGAAAGGAAACAATTGTTATTTTTTTTGTCTTTTTTATGTTGTCAGCTTCACAGAGTCCTTCAGAGGAAAGCAGGAGTGAATATTTCAGGTTTAAATGCTTTCCCCAGAAATTCTGAATATCGAAGCCAGTTTGTCTGGAAGAGTCCTCATGAGAAGTCACCAATACTTGCAGCTGAACAGGTAACTCTCAAGAACTGAAGAAGTAAATTAATACTTCCTTTTAGGTATCAGCGAGTTGTCCACTTCCAAGATTTTCTTTTCCCCTGTTTTGACAGGGGAGCAGCGAACTTCAGTGTTGTTACATTTTTTTTATTCTCTCGCTATAAAAAAGTGCAGTGTAATTGGAATTGTTTCCATGTGATTCCTTATTGTGGTCAGCTCTGATTATTTGTTCTCCTTATCCCTGGTTGTATTTTGTTATTTCTTACAGGACTGTTTTCTTCTGTTTGCATGAGTTTACGTGTGTTGCCACAGTTTGTTATTCTCAGTCTCCATCTCTGTGCCCATATACTTCTGAGCCCTAAAGTGTGTCTCTGCAGTGTTTTTTTCTTTAATGAGAACAGCTTATATTCAAAAGTGGAATCGTCTGATTTTGAGATATTCTTGTGGCATTTTAATACATCTCATGAGCTTTTGGGCTTTTTAGGGTTGAAAGTGCTATTTCTGGTCAGACCACAAAGAGTAACTGTGATTGTGAGACTAATTTGTGTCTTCAGTTAATTGTTACTGCGATCAGGACTTACAGACTCAGTCTGTCTATTAGTATTTTACAGTATAAAGTGGACACTTCTGCTTTGAGTTTGTTTTCTGTTAATGGGATTACTAGAGTTGGTGCACTCTGTTTTTATCTAGAGGTAGTGGATTTGTTCAGTAACAGCTTCCAGAGGAAGTAAATGTTGATAACTAAGGTCAATCACTGTCCTGTCTTTTTCTGTTGGAGTGCCAAGCAGGTGGATTTACTACAAGATGTGTTTCCCAGCAGTCCCTTATCCAAGGAGAACTCAGTCAAATGCATGACAATAGTATAGAAGCCAAAGGACCTTTTGGAGAAGAGCCAGGTCCCAGAAAGTCACCTTATGGAAACTTTCAAAGAGGATTCCATTTGATTCTGTGTGAAATCAGTTTGATAATTTCATTATTGATGCTTGTGAACATAACATAGATCAGTTGGTTAAAACTTGGTTGTAATAATGCCAAGGTCATGGGTTCAATCCCCTATGTGAGCCATTGACTTAAGAGTTGTACTTGATGATCCTTGTGGGTCCCTTCCAACTCAGAATAGTCTGTGATTCTGTGATTGTGCTTTTTTTCAGAAGACAGACTTGGAAATCTGAAATAATGAACTTTTTCTTCACAGCTTATATAGAATAAGAAGCATTGAGAATAAGTCCATAGGCACTATACATCCATGGATAAATACAACTTTGAGAAAATTTCATTATAAAAATGATACATATTAACAAATTTATATTCTTTGCTATTGATTTGATGGAGAGTATACCTGAAAACTGAGTAACGACAATACCTTTCCCTTGAAGAGATTCTGTGAAAACGTCAAAATTGTCTGAGTTAGGTTATAAGTCATACCCAAATTCTCATAGCAAAGCTGCAGAAAATGTGTGCTTGTCACCTATGGAGTGGTGTTTAAATTTGGCATGCCACGAGGGGATGATATACTCTGATGATGTATGCACTTACCAGGCACATTCTCTACCTTCATTTATAATACTATATTGATTGGAAAATAGTGGATTTTAATTTACCCAACTCTAAGCATCCAGCTCTAAAACACAGAGCAGTTGTCTCTTTATGGACTGGAGATGTGCTGAGGACTCAGGGAGGTTTTACAGTATGCCTTTCAAAAAAGCATAATTCTACATACAGCTCTGAAGGTAAACTGTCTTCCCAAATAAACAAAACTTCTGATAGTAAACTTCAGTAAGAACAGCGTTTGATCACAGGTGTAACTGTATCTAACTTGATCAATTTTAAATTTTCATCAGATTAAATTTCTCCTGAATTTGTCCTAGAAGTTCATTAGTCTGCACCTGCTGTATTTGTATACATGACTGTCTCTTTGCTCATTTGTGAGTGTATTTGCATGAATCGGTTAACAGATTTTGAAAATTTAGCCTTAAGGCAAGGAAATCACACTTTTGTTTTGTTTTCTTTCCCTCTCCAAGGTTGTTTGCAACACAAGGAAATCCACACCTACGGTTAAATCTCCTGCAGTTACTTCTGAAACTGCATATGAGAGAAATTTCGAAGCGTCTCCTCCTGTTAAGGGCCAACAAGAGAGAGGTAGTTCAGAAGAGAAAGAATTTCCAGTTCGTGAGCACGTAAGTATTTCCCTGAAAGAATGGCTTTAGTAGTACTTCTGTAGTCTTGATCTGTGTTATAATAGGATGGGGTTATTTTGAAATTCTTTAGTTACATTGTAGAGCTGTTGCTAATGACACTGGACTCAATAGTGGTTCTGCTACAAAAGACTGAAAATAGCACTGCACAGCTCTGCTCTTTGAGGTTTCTGTAGTGGGTTCTGTAGTTTCTGTAGTTCTTTTTTTCAGTTTACAATGAAATTTTAAGTATGTTTTTCTGAGTTTTCAAGTGGGTTCATTTATATTCCTAATTAATACTTAATATTTTTTGTTGATCCCAGTTGAAACATTGTTTTTAGTTATTAGGCCAGTTTCTGAAATCTAAATCTCTGATTTATACTCTCATTGGTACCAGTGTTGTCTCTTGGTGTGCCAGGAGGACAAGATGGGAGGTCTGATAAGTTTTGAATGTCTTAAATCAGAGATAGCGTGAATAAAAAATAATTTTGATGTATGAAAGATGCCACAGTTGGAACTGTTTTTCATCCAGTAGTTGTAATTTGAAGAAACATGGAGGAAGGGTTACAGTTAATTTGCCTTGATAAGTGGAAAGGGTGAGTAACTGTATTTAGCATGGGGCTCTAATGGGACATTGTGTAGCCTATGTGGATTCTGTTACTCAGTTCAAAATATTAATATGTCTTTTGTGAGAGTAAAAGACATTTTTAAATGCATTTTTTAAAAAGACATTAAAGCATAAACATTTTAGAAGACACTTTGAAGTAAATTTTAAATATTAAAATGTCTTTTATGAGAATTTGGCCATCTTGCATTTCCTTGTCTTGCTGTTGACTTGTACAAACTTCAGTGGACATTTAGGAAACATGCTTATATCATTTTTACAAGATATGTGTAATGAAATGGAATTGTTTCAGACCAAGACCTTCTGAAAATAGGTGAGAACAATTTAGTCTGCATGACTGAACATATTTTGCAAGGTGGGCATGTGAATATTTATTTTTGTAGCAAACGGCCAGGTGTTAGTGGTGTCTAAATTCCTGCAGGTTGGTTGCCCATCCTTCAGGTAGAAGGACCACATATGAGTCTCCTCACCACCCATCTCTGTTCTTGATAAGACAAAAAGGGCTACCATCAGACAGCATGTTCACTAGGACCACTGCTGAGAGAAAGGTGTACTTAATGTGCAGTGCCTGTGGCTTAGTTTAAGCTGCTGGTACTTCTGAGATGATTGTTGGCTGGGAGATTTTGTCATTTAAAACTCAGACCTGCCCAGTGCTTTAAATCCTATTTGGGAATGAGGAATTTTATGTCCCCTTTTGCCTCTTTTAGGAGATACGAAAAAGCTTGAAAAGCCTGAGGCTTTCAGGAAGCATTTATCTGGTTTTAATATCAGAATTTTGGTTGTTTTTCAAGAACAGCTAATACAGTGAAGTAAGAGAAGTCCTATGAGAAGGAATTTTGGTGACAGCATCTAGAAAACTGGTTATTTATACCCATACCACTTCTCTGATGAGTATCTTGAAAAAGTTTTGGAGGCTTTTGGTGGGCTTTTTTTTTTTGAACTTGAGCAGTATCTGCAAGGTCTCTAGCAGAATCAGAAGTCAGGCATGAGATTTCCAAGAGAATAAAATAATGAGGGGAAAAATTTTTTTTGTGTAAAAACGAAGCAAACCAATCTAATAATTTATCAAACAGAATGGCAGAAAATAAAAAAATTGTCTTTTTGGACTCAGGTTAGAATGCACAGATGCTGTATTATTTTGTTTCTGTATTTCATGTTAGTTTTGTAAAGTGTACAAAATGGATCACCTAACTAAGTGAATGTTGCACTCAGCATCTTAGCTTTGGCATTTTGCTAGTTTATTTCTCTATTAACAAAAGAATGTAATATATTTGTTTGTATTAAATATGCAAACCAGCTAACACTGAAACAAATTTAACTATTTGCAAGAACTTGATGTCAAAAAGAAATATGAGGGTATTCAGATTGTTAGCTAATGTGGTATTTTTAAAATTATCTTTGCCTTAGAGTGAGAGGGAAGAACCGTTTCAAAAACCAGCAGAAGATGCAGAAAAACAAGGGAAATCAGAACAGAAACATCCTAAACAAAAAAATAAGCAACATATCAGTCCAAAGCCCCTCTCTTTACATACAAGTCGTGGGTATGTATAAAATAGGAAAACTTAGACTAGTGAATAGGTGTTCAGCAGCCTAATATTTAGAATGATGGACAATGGACCTTTTAACTACACCATGCTGCAGCTGCAGGGGCAAATGCCCTCCTGCAGCTCTGGGATTGAGCTTATTGTGGGTACATCTAAAACTGGTGTTAATTTCCATCCTCTTTTCTGGGCAGTGGAAGTGGAAGCTTTGTAACCATTCCTGTTCAGTTGAACCTTGTGAAGCAATAATAGTATTACTAATAATTTTAATATGAATGAAATTAAACTGGTGCAGTGCTGCTACTAAACTTTTAGCAAGTCCTTCGAAATTCATAGTCACCTCTCAAACTGCTCTCCTGTGCTTGCTCCACACCTTAAAACTGTGGTGATTGTACTGGATGTCTGCGTTTTCTGGTCTCTGATTCCTTCTGTCCCTGAGTAACAAAAGCAAACACATGAGGTAAAGGGACGTAGAGAGATCTGTCCCATGTAGGATAATCTGTCATGCATGGAAATGAAATGAAATCGTATGTTCCTGAGTGCTAGCAAAGTATTATTTTTTCTGCCACATGCATACATTGCAGGAATTGAACTCATATTTCTATTTTATACACATCTGAGAATTGTCAAGTGAAATAAAAGGCAAGAATAGATGTAGGCTTTAAAATGCTTAAATGAATCCATCTCTCCAGTCTTTGTGCTTAATGTATGGCGCAGCGATTGCTTTCATTCTTTCTGGCAGTATTAAAGCATTAAATTAAACATGGGAGAGGAGACTTACCTAAGTCTGAATGCTGTTGGATATTGGGAGTTGATTACAAGATGATCACCCAAAATTCTATGAAATAAAATTGCTTTATGAAAAAGTAAGTGGATATAGTACAGCTAAAAGCTTTAACTCTTTGATTTTCTTAGCTCTCTTATGTGGTGGATTGTAGTCAGTTTTGCAGTGAGTAGTGTGTAAAATTCTTGATCATTTGCTATGGCTCTTTTCATTGAAGGGCAAATTTCTTCCTCTTATGCCTCCAGTTTTTTTCTTAAAAAATCACTGGGCAAATAGCTGTCAAAATGTGCAGGTTCTCAATATGCAGACAGGATTGTCACTTTGTATGCAAGCTGTGCTGCATGGCCTGCTTTTGCAGCAGAATGACTGATCAAGGCATAGCAGTGATGTGTTTTTTCAAGCTAATCCATTAGTTTTGCAACCCAAACTGAAGGAATTCTGACAGTTTTAAAGAAAAGGATGTATTGAAAGAAATTTTGAGTATAAAGAGTTTTTCAACCTTGGTATTTTTCTTTTTACAAGGTGTGTTTTATTCTCTGACTTCGGGCTTTTGTGACCTATTTCTGAAGAAGGATTTAAAAAGAGGGCTTTTTCATCAATGCTGAATATATTACAATAAAGTTAGTAATGTTCTGAAGCAAGATTAAAATGAAAAAAGTCTTTAGATTTAAGCTGATACATGCACAGTTCAGCGATTAAGGACTTGAAGTGCTACTTACTGTCTCCTATAGGTTAGATGATGTTAATTTTGTGTGTATGTATGTGTGTGGCAGAAGGGAAAATGAACCCATCTTTTCAAGTACTGGAGCCTTTTGAAGATCAAAGCCAGTAGGACAGAGTTAGATGAATTACCCTGACCAGTGTTCTGGCAGTCAGATGTTTCTAGCCCCAGCAGTTCACCCTACCCATATGCAGAGTGCCTTTAAAGTGGGGTTCATAGAAGGAAATTCTCAGACACACTAATGTCAAACAAGGCAGTTTTACTTAAATGTACCTTTATCAGTGACTTAAATCAAGATGCCACACTTTGCATTGAAGTAATTGAGGTTTATGTGTATATCAAGTTCTGCTGATTTGGCTTTCAGGTCAAAAGCTTTAGATAGAAGTGTTGCGAGGAAAAAACAACAGGAGTAACTACATGAAGGGCCACCAACTGTGAATGGGTTTTTTTTTCCCACAGCTTTCCTAGTTGTGTTGGTTTCAGTTGTTTGTGCTTGTGTTTTTCACATTTCACTGGCATTTAAGTGCAAGTATATATACATGTCTATTGATGTAACTTTAAAAGTGCTCTTAAAGAGTATTCTCATTATCAAAGTTTACTCTTTCTTTTTTTTCCTCTCCACATTCTTGATTTCTTAGGAGGATGAACACTGAGTATAGGTCAAAGTTTTTGTCTCCAGCCCAGTATTTTTACAAAGATGGAGCTTGGTCTCGTATTAGGAGTAAAGTTTACAACCAGGTGAGTATTCTTAGAATACCTGAAGCCTGAGTATGCTTTGTATTTTGATTTTTAGATGCAAAAACTTTGAATTATGGTGTTTATAAGATAGAGTTTTGATATTGTGATGTCAGTGACCTAAGCTCCCGAAGGTGAGTATACAAAGATAATTAGGTTCTGCCAAGTCAGTGTAATACATAGCAAGAAAAAGGTAAGAGATGGTGAGACTTAAAAAAATACATTAATGTGACATCCAAAGTGAGAGGAGTTTTGTTCCCTTTACAATCAGAATCATTCAGAAGTGTCTCTTCTGGCAGATAATCACATTATTGATGTTCAGCCTGGTTTTAATAAGCGGAAATGTTCAAAATACAGAGTTGAATGGTAAGAGATTCCAAGGAAATAAAAGGAGAAGGCCAACATACGTATCAGCCTCAGTCAGCTTGATAGTCAGGCTCAGCTTCTTAGCTTGTCATGCTGAATCCATTCAAAGCAGTCAGCTGAATTCAGTCATACACAACGTAAAATTGACAATTTTTCTTGAAAGTTTCAGTTAATCTGTGTATTGTTGTTTATTCAATAACTGCAATCCATATAACACTTGAGAGAACTCTGAAAATGCTGGGCAGTTTCAGGACCATGGGATTTCTTAGCAGCATTATTAATTAGATTACCTGAATTAGTTAAGGAAATAACCCTTGGTGTGCTAGGGAGCTTTTAGAGCGAGTTCTGCAACTCTGACTGAATTGATTTAGGTTTCTCCCAGGAGATAGAGGGAGCCCTTGTGAGACGCTGCACTGCTAACTCTGTGGCAGATAGTTGGAAATGTGAGTTTCTTCATCAGTCGGGACGAAGGTGATATGGAAGGTGGAACTGGAGCAGATGGTTCTAGGGTGTTGGGCTTTGAGAATTTGCAAATAAGGATCTCTGAGAATTGCAGGAGTAGTGTGGTACCATTCAGTTCAGTGTTTTCTCACTGAATTTAATCTAGCAAGTAATTTTCTTTAGGCAAAAGGAAATACAGAATACATACAAAAAAAGGCAATGAGAAACAGGTCTCAAAGTTTAAAGTATATCATAATATGAGATTACTCATAATGAAATTTTGTTTATGCATGCATGAGATAATCCATTCTGTGAAAACAGACTCAATAGAATGTTGGAGCACTGAAAACAGCAATATTTTAATTTTTATATAAATCAAAATAGGCATTAGATTTACTGTAATGAAGACTGTAGAATATTGTGAACTGTTGCATGTAGCCTAATTGGTATACAGTGTGTTTCTGTAGAATATTATGTCATTTTTCTGGCATTTAAGACTTTAATTTGTTGATGTTGCATTGGTTACATTCAGACCAGTAAGCAACAGTGCTCAGCTTCAAGAGCCACTGACTGGTAGGCAAATAAAGGGAAAGGGATGCATTGCCCTGAGGTGTATTGTGTTTGTGGCACTCATCTGGGAGGAGTCACTGCAGTATAGTCAAGGGAAAGAACAAGGGGATTGCAAGTGGAGAATGGATGTTTAGCTTTACATGTGGCATTTAATTAGAGTGTATGACAAACCAAGGATTTCCCACACTGCAGAGAAGTTTTTTGGGTGTGTCAAACTTTCCTGTGGAGATTTTCTTGCTGAAAAGGGAGTTGCAGGAAACTAGGAAAAAGTTACTTGGCAGCATGCAATTCAAAAATTGAAAAAGAAGAATTATTGTGGGTTTTGGGGCCTTCCAAATGAAGGAATTGTGCTGGATTGCAGAAAGAGCCAAAAATAATTTTAAGACTATAACAAAAAATATTTTATTCATGACATATGTGCTTTAATTACACACACATTTTCATGTGTGAATACCTACATTAGATCCTAGTATGAGTTCATGTAGAATTGCAATTATCAGAATTTCTCCTGTTTCTGTTAATGGGGTGACATCAGACTGGCGACCTGTCACTAGTGGGGTTCCACAGGGCTCCATCCTGGGCCCTGTGCTCTTCCAATATCTTCATAAATGGCTTGGATGCAGGACTGGAAGGGATACTAAGCAAGTTTGCTGATGATACTAAATTGGGAGGAGCTGTTGCCTCCCTTGAAGACAGGAAGGCTCTGCGGAGAGATGTCAACGAATGGGAGATCTGGGCAATCACCAACCATATGAAGCTTAACAAAGACAAATGCTGGATTCTGCACCTGGGATGAGGCAACCTCGGATGTTTGTAGAGATGGGAATGAGATGCTGGAAAGCAGTGCCATGGAAAGGGACCTGAGGGTACTGGTTGAAGGGAAGTTGAATATGAGTCAGCAGTGCCCTGGCAGCCAGGAGGGCCAACCGTGTTGTGGGGGGCATCAGGCACAGCATCGCCAGCCAGTCAGCAGAGGTGGTTGTCCCACTCTGCTCTACACTGGTGTTGGCTCATCTCAGGTGCTGTGTGCAGTTTTGCATGCCACAATATAAGAAAGATACTAAGCTATAAGGGAGTGTCCCAAGAAGTGGAAGCTGTGTGAGAACTGGCTGAGGGCACTTGGTTTGTTCAGCCTGGAGAAGAAGAGACTGAGGAAGATCTCTTTGTAGTCTACATCTTCATGACAAGGGAGGCGGAGTCGAGGGCACTGATCTATCTAGAGCCCAGTGACAGGACCCAAGGGAATGGCGTAAATCTGTGTCAGGAGAGGTTTAGGCTGAATATTAGAAAAGATACTTCACCCACAGGGCGGTTGGGCACTGGAACAGGCTCCCCAGGGAAGTGGTCACAGCATCGAGCCTATCTGAGTTAAAGAATTGTTTGGACAATGGTCTTAGGCATGTGATGTGACTTGGGGCTGTCCTGTGCAGGGCCAGGGGTTGAACTTTCGTGATCCCTGTGGGTTCCTTCCAACTCGGGATATTGTATGAATCTATAAAATAGGAGAACTGAATAAAATATTTAATTAGGAAAGAATCCAATGATTTGAGAAATGCATTAACAACAGATTCATGAAAGTATCCATAACTTGAAAAACAGTGCCAAGTACATTGGTTTTGTTGTAAAGCAACAAAGGTACTTTGGCCATTCACAGTATAGGCTCCCCAAGAGTTCCTTTGGTTTCTACGTGATTCCACACTTTTTCCCATACTAATGAAGAGAAGCATTCTTCAAAACTGTATCTAACCTCTGTATCTGGTGGGTTGTTGAGACTTACCCTACCAAAGGTGCCTATAGAACATCTCTGGCTTAGCATAAGTGATCAGATGATAAACTCCAACCAATTCAGTCTTGTTTCTCCCTTATTTGGGGCCATGCCCAACTTTGGATCCAAAGCAGACTTTCCAAAGTTCTGCGTCTGAACAGGCAAATGCCGTGATACAATCCTGGTGTGACCTTTGCTGGACTGCTTCTCTTCAATTTATTGTTAAGCGTTGCTTTTCAGCATTGAAATGAAAAAGAATCTCCTTGAATTATGCTTTTGAAAAATTAATGCTGGCATTTTATAATTACAGTAGGACTCTCTGGGGCCTGTGTCCTGCTGAGTCATTGAAGGAGCTGGTTGTCCTTTGTACTTCTCCACAATTCACTGGAGACATAATGTTCTTCCTCCCCCTGCAGTACCCTGTTGCTCTGGATTTATATTCCTTCTGTTGTGGCTATCATAATTAATTTTGCATTCTTCTGCTTAAAGTGAGTAATCCAATAAATCACTTGCACATCAAACTTTAAGTTCTCTAAAAATGGCAAGCGTATATTTTTAATGGGCTATTTTTTGCAAGTTTAGTGGGCCAAATTGTGGGATATCCCTCTGCTGCATTCAGTTACTTTTAGTGGGATTAGCGGAATTTAGCCCACTAAGGAAGAATGGTGTGAAATCTACCATGAAAGAAGAATAAAATAGAAAAGCTAGGAAAATGTGCCAGTGGAAGTGTCAGTATTAGTTCCTGCTCTTTGACAAAATGACTATTTGCTGTAAATCATTTTTAGTAAGTCAGAATTCACATGCTATCACAAAGTTATTTTACATAATTTAAATGTAAGCATTTCGATTTTGCTTCTTGCACTTTAGTTGTGTTAGGGTGAAGGGCAGAAGACAGCATGTGTGTTTAAATAGTCTTAACTGTAAAAATAGGCAGTTAAATGCCATCCTGACACCCAATCCCAACAGATCTTAGAAGCTAATCAGGGTCAGACCAGTTAGTATTTGGATGGGAGACCTCCTGGCAATACCGGGAGCTGTAGGTTCTAGTCCTGAGGACTTCACTGTCACTGTCCAAGCTCGCTCAGCCGTGGCAGATGAAACTCAGGAGTCAAACGGTGGGGCCAGTTCTGCGCATGCCGTGCCTCACCTAAAAAATCCACTGCGCAGGCTGGAAGGGCACACCCACGTGGGGTGAGCCCTGCCCAAATCTTCGTTTGCTAAGCTGAGCCATCATCATCATCTTCATCAACTGTAAAAATGATGGTATATAATGTCTAAAGAGAGCGGTTATCACTTTTTTTTTTTAAGACTAAAACTGAACAGTTTTATATCTCATTCTTGCAGTTACTGATAGGCTAGAAGGAATAATTTCGATACTATGTCTTACATGCAATAGCTCCAAGAATTCTTGTGTAACCATCAGCTTCTCACTAAGATTATTGTAGCTAGAGACAGTTGCAGTGTTTGCGGCATACAATTTTGGTATTACACATGCATATAGATCTGTTGACTTGAAATAATCATGAATCAGTGGTGAATGTAGTTTTGTGGGTTGATGCTTAGAAAGTTCTTTGATTTCCTCAAGCTTGGCAAAAAATGGTGAAATACCAGTGCTGAAGTATTTGTTTTAGAGCTTTGTATTGAATCTCAGGGAGGCAGCATAGAGCTGTGTTTTGACAGGCCTTTAATATTTAAGTTCTTACTTAGACTGAAGGAAAATTACAAGAGTGATAATAACAATACAATGTTGAAAGAAAACCAAGACATTTAAAAATAATTATCTATTCTTCTCCTTAGGCATCTCAAAACACCCTAAATTCCATGTGGTATATGGAGGTTGGTTGCATCAAAGTTCCTCTTTCAGTGTTTGGAGCACCAGGTCTGAGTGCTGATGGAAAAACTAGAATCCAGCTCTAAACTTACTCATAGTTACTGCATAAAATTTTGTGCTCATGGAATGAATAACTGACAATTTTGCTTTGGCTTCATGGCTCAAACATGCTTACTGAATATATGCTTTTGTTATTTTTGCTTTCCTTTTGTTACCTTTATTGCAGCATGCAATGTTTGCACTGTGGCTGGCCCTGTATTATGAGTAATTTGCCTTTCTCTTGTAGCTGCCAGTAGCTAATGCAGATACTTGATAGTAGCCTAGTAGTGAACTCTAAACAGACTTGCAACTTATGAAACCTTCATGTGTAGGTGAGAGAACTTCGAGAAAGAGCAAAGACTTACAGGCAACGAGTAGAGGGAACACACTTCTCCCGATACCATTTCAATCAGATTCTGTCTGATAATAACAGTCTTTGGGATGTGTCCTCAACTTCCAGTTCAGAAGAAAGCATCAGCAACAACATCAGAGCACTAGATCTTGCTGGGTAAGGTCATCATTCCTGCCTGTTATTCTGCAGCTTTGAAACAGAGCAAAATGCTGAATATAGACTTAGTATATGCGTGAGGTTTTGGGTGTTTGACTGCATTTAAGATGCAGTTGGACAGGGTGTTCAGTAATTGTCTAGGCTCCTTTTCCCCTGGAGAGTTTCTGATCTTTTGAGGACCCTTCCAAGATGAGTATTCTACAATGTTGTGATATATAAAGTCTCTGGAACTGATGAAGGCATTTACCTTTTCACATATCAGTTGATATATGCTCAAATTGAAAACAAAGCACAGTCCAGTGTTCTGGAAGAAGAGAAAGTTACTCCTTTATAGTTCTCCACAAATGCATGTTAAGTGCAGCAACCTTAGTCTCATCAAATCTGGAAGAATTTTGCACTGTGTCATGCAGAAGTAATATTTTTCTTTCCACTGGAATGATATGACATATGTTTTGTCTACTCAGATGTTATTAATGTTCTTGTCAGGATTTATTAATTTTGTGGTTGAGTCTTAGACACTGTTTAGTTCGGAGCTGAAGACTTACAAACTGGAATGTGTACATCCATTTCATCCTTTCTTTGAAGGCTATCAGAATTGACAGATATTAAATCCCTTGCTAGGAAAATTTGGAATTAGTATGTTAGTACAATGTACAGACAGCTATTGCTGAAACAGGGAGGGGGAAAAAAAGAGGTAATTTGTGTCTTCTCTGAGATCTGGTATGTCAAAACAATGCCTTGCATGCATCTGTAGTCCACTGTAGACTGCTGTATGCATGCTGCTTTTCTTGTGTGTGAGAGATCTACCCACTTGTGTGACTGTAGCTCTAATAAGTGTTGTGGGATGACATGTAAGATAGTATTTATTACTCTATTATGTGTGATGTTAAGTGTGGTATAAGTTTTTTGGTCTACTGTTTGTTTTCTTTTCCTGTGAAATACTGATCCTCTTACTGGCCTAATTTCTGTGCATTGGGCTAATTTGCACAGATTTCTTTGAGTAGTTGAGAGTTTAAGACTTTGAAAAGTTGTGCCTGAAGAGTCATCTTCTAAATTTCTTTGCTTTCAAAATTATACTGAGAGTCCCTTTTTATGAAAATAGTTATTTTTTTAAACACTTCTAATAGTCTAACTTGTTTAAATTGGAAGTAGAGTGCTAATTAACACTGCATTTTTGGAACTACTAATCCAGAAAGGGTGTTCATAGAATCTAATTTGAAAATGGATTGTGCTTAAACATCAGTTGAAACTTCAGTGGAAATTTATAACCATTCATCATATCAACTGTACCACTTTTTAATATCTGAGCTGTACTTTTTGCAAAGGACTGAAGTGCATGAATGTGTTCTACATAGACATGTTTATATTGTGCAAATCTCTGATAGGAGATGCTGTGTTCTTTGTTATCTAGAGTTTCCGAAAAAGAGGCTGCATCAAGCCCTCAAGGGCTACAGCAATCTGACTCCAGAGAACAACCACACCAGGACAGCACTGCAAAGAAGGACATGTCAGATGCTGTGACTGTTCCAGTCAAAAGACGTTTAGTTTGGGATGAACGACAAGGTGCTGAAGAAAGGGAAAACCGTCAGTCAACAGGAGAGGAAGAAAAAGAAGATGAAAAGGCTGCAGCTGTGGCCCAGCAGTTAGAAGAAAACAATAAGGATGCCAAAGAAGATAAGAAAACTGAAGGGTAAAATGGAGCATTTTACTGATGTATCTATATATGTGTGTGTATATGTGTATATTTTATTTAACTCTAACAGTCCAAAAATTTGTAGGTTAATTCATTTTTTTTAAATTGCATTTACTTAAGAGAGTGCAAGTTGGTGTGACACTACTTTTGTTGTTAACAGTATCATAAGGAAAGTTTAAGACATCGAGCTGGTTGATGGAAATGGATCTATCATGAAGAATACAGGATTTCTAATGTGCAGAATGGATGTTTGTAGATGCATGAACAATTCTAATGTTTTTCTGCAGAATTATGAAATTTGCAGTGTGGGCCTCTTAGAACAGAGCAGCAGCTAAGTTCAAGTTTATTGAAAATTAAAACTCACAGTTTGCTTCGAGTTGACAGCATAGGATTGATAGGAGTGAAAGGATAGGATACATGCTGGATACATGCTAATCTTAATCGCAGAATCAGCCAAGTCAGAAGGGACCCACAAGGATCATTAAGTCCAACTCCTGGCCCTGCAGAGTACCATCCTCAAGAGTCACACTGTGTGCCCAAGAGTATCGGTCAGTCTTGTACTTAAGCAATTATTTTTACAAAAACTCATGGACAAAGATAAAGGACTTGGGAGAAGGAAAAATATTATGTTACTGAGCACAGGTTGGGAAAAGGTGGAGGGGTATTTATAAATAATGAGAGGTCACTTCAGTATGTACATAGTACTGTATTTGAAAGTTGAAAGATCCAAACTGAATGTCGTTACAGAAATCTCTGGCTTTTTACTGTACAAGTTTTGCATACTTTTTTATTTTCAGAACAGTATTTTAGTGTAGTAGATGTTTAAATCAGGATAACTTTGACTCTTGTTACCATGCAGTCTAAGCATTTTATATTCCTCATTTGGTTTTGTCTTTGGTATTGCAACATAAATCAAAGGTAAGGAACTCTAATTGCCTCCTTTGAGGATAATGCAAAACCTAGACAAAGAAAAGTTGAGATGCTAGACCCAAATAGAAATTAAATTCAGGCTTTCAAAACTACCATCTGGAAAACCCCTCTAAGTTTCTATCTAGTTGTAGAGATTATCTAGTTCATCCATGCCTCTGATTGACATTGAGGATTTTCTGTTATCCTGCAACATGGTTCTGTGTGTGTTGATATGTGATAAAGTTGGCCATGCAGAGCAGCTTAACACTTGCATGTTATCTAAGCCTTCTGGAGAACTAGAAATGAGGAATTCTTTGCCTAAATGCATGTAGCACACAGTGAAAGGATTAAGTTCCTTGCATAGTGTGGGTATGCTGCCACCTCCTTTTGAAATGCACCTGGAAGAGGAAGACTGAAGTGGTAGAGCTGATTGATTTAATAATCTGGGGCTACAGCGATTACATAAATGTCGGGTATTTGGTTTCAGTTCCACCACATTGACTGAAGGGTGTCAAACCTGCACTCCCACCTCAAAGGTAGCAACCAGGTTCAAAGTTTCTCTGGGTGAGTACTCTTTCCAGCTCTCCTATTGAGTCTCTGTGCAGCAATACACTCAGGGTTTATTGGGACAGAAGGAGCCTGAATTTGAAGCTTGAGACTATTTACGTATTCTATCCGGTTAAATAAAAAAGTTAAAATACATAAACTGAGGCTCAAGGGCTGGAATCCAGGACTCCCATTTGCAAACAGATGTTTTAGCTGTAGGCTGTTGCAATTTTATGACCTTGACTGTCTTGCCTTAGGCTTCATTGGATTAGAACAAAAAGCTTGAATGCAAGACTCCTAAATCCTTAGCTAATTCTTTAATAATTTTTCTTCTTTTTTTTTTCAGTGAGAATGCCTTAGAATTAAATACTGCAGCTGTGTCAGATTCTTCTGTATCGTCAAGGACAGGTGGCAAGCTTCCTACTCCAAAGCTGAGAGCTCTTGGTGGAACTCAGAGGACTCCTCATGATCGCACTACCCCAGCTGTTGGTAAAAAGACTTCTAAATACAAAGCAGTATTTCAAGAACTAAAGAAAAACCCATAAATGAATTAGTTCATTAAGTTATTTAATGTAATAAGGCATTTTTCATCTTTTCCACCACTATAGGAGGTACAGTTTTAGTGTCTCCTCCTAAATTCAAGTCTTCATCTTCACCACAAAGAAGGCAAGACTTAGGAACAGACCCTTCAAAAAGAAGGTCCTTCCAGGTGAGCCAGAAAAGGCACTTACCATTCTGAGTTTTAGGAATATGCTATTTAAGTAACAGTTAATAATTTATTTAATAAATCTTTTTCTTGAGTTGTTACTTGCTATCTTAAAATTCTCAGTATCTGTGACTAAAAAAGGGCTGTGCCTGAATAAATAATTCTTTTGTGATACCAAGCAAAGGAGTTGAGACTACTGGAGTGCTGATGTCACCATTAATGTTGTTCTGGCCACTGACGTAAGGCAGAGCTCCAAATTGCTTGACTTGAAAGAAATTGAAGAGGGAGAGGCTGGATGCTCTTGTGCAAGATAGAGTAATGTACCCTAATATTTTCACTCTCCCTTTCCTGCTGCTTTTGCTTTGCAACTTGTATAGTTACTAAGAGAAAAATAGAAACATTTGGGACCTGTCATCCTCAAAATTGCAATACTTGTCAAGTTGCGGTTGGTCTGTGATCCACAAAGACAGCTACCATTTAACTGCATACATCCTCTATAGTAAGTTCTGTAATAGAAGCAGAGACAATTGCATGCGAAGTTGGTTGTGTTGTTTTAAAATCTAAACCTACATTTTTTGTAGTGAAGAAAAGCAACTCTTAGCTTGGCCTGATTAGATTACTTTCAGATCATGTTAAACATTTTGTTATTAGCACATTTTCTTCAGGCTGTCTTACAAGGTTGGAGTACTTATTCTTTTAGTACCCTCATGAGAAGTGTAACAGTGTGTAAAGCTAGCATTTGCTGTATATGTGAGGATCTGTCCTGTAAGGCTGTATATGAGATGTTGGGCTTTTGTGCTTTTTTGATCCTTTTTTTTTTTCTTTTTTCTATTGTGTTGTAGCCTGATGTGAAAAAGAAAGCTGTTTCACTCTTCAACTCTGTACCTGCTGGGCTGGGAACTGTGGATCCTCTACCACTTAGGCAGGATCAGTGGCCTCCCAACAGGGTTGCTGATGAGCAAGTTCCTCTTGCATCAGCCCATCAAGAGCATTCCTTGGCAACTTCTGTGCTGAAGTCAGCAAAAAGCTCCTCTTTGCCTTGCTGGAGTCCCTCTCATCGTATTCAAGGAACTCTCAAGGATCCAGAATTCCAGCATAATGGTGGGGTTTGTGTATTAACCATCTGTGTTAGAGGGCTGCAGGATGGAAATGACTACTGTGCAGTGTTCAGGCCAAGAGAATGCTGAGCTTGCTGCCTTATAAGTTTCTACAAAGATTGTGTTGTTTGTAAACAAAAGCTTTTCTGGTATATGGTTATTCTTGCTGAGGAAATGTGCACAGCACTCCACCTTAGTTTCAGATTTCACTAATACCATTGCATTCTAGTAGTGTACTGTCTAAATTTGCCTTAGTAATTTCAATAAGTACTTACTATGAGAATAATTTGGTTTAGCATAAGCACCTGTAATTTTTAGTATCTAGTCTACAACTGGATGCTGTGACACTTTCCAGCTGCAATTGCCAACAGCAGTGTATAACTGACACCTTTATGGTATAGTGTTACTTTGCAGGAGTTGTGGATTTCTGAGAGGTAAGCTCCTTAAATATTTCTGCAGGATATGGAAACAAAAAAGCCACCTATAGAAGATTTATTGGATATTGAGTAAAGCCTTTTCTTGGCTGAGGAGGAATTTGGGCTAGAGCATTTCAAAGATTTTTAATGATGCTTAAGGGTACTGAGGACACAAAATTGATAAAGAAAAGAATCCTTCCCCCCTTAGCCTCCATTGCAGAAAGGCTTTGGTCCCACGATTTTTGGTCTTTTGATTATAGAGTAGTATTTCCATTCTAGAATGGAACAAGTAGTTGTCAAGTGGGAACATGAAATCCAGAGAATTTCCTCAGAAAGAGGTTAGAATCAGTGCTGGGTTCTACTTCTGCATCTTTAGTGTGATTCACTAAGTAACTTGTAGCATGTACTAAAGACAGGTGTCTTGAGAAGAATACAGTGGAGTAAGTTTATTTTACCTTAGCTTAGAATAAAGGAGTCTGGTGGAATTTGGGGTATTTTTGCTATTAATAACACTCTTGTTTTGGAAATACTATTGCAATGTTTTAAAATATTCTAAAATAAAATACTATGCTTTGTCTATTTTGAAATTATTCAAAACTGTGCCTTTGACTTTTTGTCTTAGGGAATCTTGGCAATCCAAAAATAAGAACTTTCCAGCTGCCCCTTCGGGAAAGAAACTGTAATGATGAAGGTATTTCTTCTCCCAAAGTATTATTGTATGTCATGTGTATATAATCTAGATTAATTTTAACTTCTGCATGAATGTGAGAGATTTCTGAATGCAGTAATTAATACTGGGTTTATGTGTTTGCCTGAATAAATACTGCATTTTTTTCATCAAAATAATTTAAAAATGTTCATTTTAGTAATCTGAAGTTTGAATATGAAGGTACAGTGTAGTATGAATAAATCATTAAATGTGGCTAAAAATTAAACAGACCATTGTGGCTTAATATGTGGCTTTCTGTAGGTTGCTTAGTTCCATTCCTAAAATAGTTTCCTCCTCACACATTATTAAGCCTTTGTGTTGATACCAACAGAAGCAAACTGCAAAATTATGACAGCCCAGATTGTAGCTGCAGTAACTTTGAATGCAACTTAAAAGGTACCACAAACCTTAAGATAAAGGTTTTGCTTGTGAGACCTTAGCACTAGATGTGCAGCATCAAATGATCCCTCTGACTTTAATTTTCATACCTGTTCTTGGCATATTCAGTGTATTAGGGGTACTTATGGCATCTTGGTATTCTGATTGCTGGTTTGGCCTTTCTTTCTGTTTATTGTAAAGTTAATCTGGAAGAGCAGCAAATATACAGCCCACCAGTGCATCTGCTTGGCCCCTTTGTGGGCAGACACAAATAAACTCAGTAGCATGAGTCAACCAAAGGCACTGTAGCCTGATTAGCGTGAGCTGCCATATGCTTTCATAGTGTGGTGTCTGAGGTTGAGCTTAGTGTAGTGCTGTGCTTGTTGCAATCACCTTTGTTTCAGATCAGATTATGGCCAGAGCAGGCTTTTATCTGATTGCATTTTATTTATAGTTATACCCCAAAACAACCAAAAGGTTTTTTCAGTACCCCTTGCGCTTCCTTTGCTCCTTGGTTTTAACCAAGGTTCAGGCTGATTCTCTATTTTACTCATTGCAGTTGGCTCAAAAATATGTGGGTTGTTCAGATGGCAGACAAGCATCTGTGTAACTACATAAAACATGCAAAATCCTGTAGTACTCGGCAGCTTCCCACAAGCTTTGATGCACACAGATTAAGTGTTGTAACTGCTGGTTTATTTTTTTCCCTATAGCTGAGTGATGATGTATGAGCTTTCAGAAACAGGTGAAATGTGCCAGCTCACAGACTTTTGTATGTCCATATTTGTTCATGTACATACAAACCTGGGTGTTACTCCCATGGCATGTCTGCTTGCAGAAGTGCCGTTAGCAGTTTTCTCATAAATGGGGAATATAGTTGTTATGCATAGCGTGTGAGGCTGTTTGGCTCACTGTATTTTAAAAATTTAGAAATGCTGCTGAGGAGTTAATTCAAACACTGACAAAGTACAGGTGCTGTTTGGATTGAGTTGAGGAATTTTTTCTTGGGTTTTTTTGTTGGTGAGGGGGCTGGAACGTAGTGATACAGTTCTTTTGAATCCATTCCAGGAGAATGGGTGTAATTAAGGTCATTTTTCAAAGATAGCATCTTGACAGAGTTGTAGCAACATTTTAATAATGTTGTTAAAGAATTATAATGTGCTTTATCAGACAAGCAACATCAAGACTGATTAATTTTAGGAGTTGTGCTGTATGTGAAGTGGACTCTATATTCTAAAGGAAGACCCTTCAAAAGTAATCTAAATTGTGCTTCTTGTTGTCTTTGTGGTAAATTTCTGGTTTTTTCAGAAGACGTTTCTTTCAGCAGCTTGTGGCACACTAGCTGTGTTTGGCACAGACAGACTCTTGGCAGCATGGGTTCTGATACTTTAGTCATGTTACGCTGAGGTTGTCTGCATTCCTTGAAACAGTGGGTTGCTTTCAAGAGTATGTTATTACGAGAGTCTAGTCACAGATTTCAGTAGCAGAGGAACAATTCCTGAGGTCTTCTGACGCAGGAGAGTAAATGTAAAGATGTCTTTGAGAGCTGGGTGATGATACGGATCTCATTCTGGAGTTTGTCAAATGGTGGGCCTGTAATTCTTTTAAACTTACCCAGCATGCTAGAAGCTTTCTAATGAGGTTCTTCTCCAGCACGTCAGTTACCAACTAATTGAATTAAAGCCTACTGTGGTACTATTTTAACATCCATTGTGAAAGAGGGCATAAAAATATTTACACACCCAAAGTCTGCCAAGAATGGCTGTTTTGATATGTATATTTAATCTTCCTATTTTTCTCTTACTGCTCTTCCCACAGATGACAGGTTGTCTCAGATTTCTGCTCGCTCAGCAGCATCAAGCTCTCTTGCGTCTCAGATACTGGAACGAGCTCAGAAGAGGAAGGATTTCTGGAGCAAGACATAGTCTCTCCCACCTGTTGTGTAGAAACTGTTCTGTAAAATAATTATTTTTTACAGTTTGTAGTGTATATTTAAAAAATTGTGATTGTAGATTTCATATTCATGCTGCATCCTTTCACTTACCACTGATATGGCCCAAGTTGTAGACTTGCCATCTCAATTGAAAATTAAATATTTAAACTGGTGTTGAAAATTAATGTTCTTTATATGTCAGTTAGATCTTAATTCACTATGAGGCTTTTTGTTTTACTGTGGCACCTCTTGAAACAGAGGTAATTATTTTTTTATGGTCCTGTGTGTTACTTTTTAAATATGACCTGTAACAGTATTCAGGGACAAAACCATCATTCATTGAATACCTCATTAGCTTTATTTTAACTTGTTGTCTTAAAGGCAACAGTGATATATTTGTTTATGTTGCTGTATGAATTGTCAGCACAACACAGATACTTGTGCTATTTAACTGTTTTTAACCTGTAACAAAAAGAATTCTTATTTCCTAATGATGGAACATACAGGAGTTTGAGAAAAGGACACGAACTATTAGGGTTTGTTCCTTATCCACAGGATTTTGGCCAGGATGACTGTTACAGTTCAGTGTGTACAGTACTGCAGTTTGTCATATTTACAGATGTAAACTCTTGTCTTGTAGAGTGAGACACATGTTTAGTGTTAATTTCAGCTTCTCTAGAAAAAGCAAACTCAGCCATCTGAACCAGCAATGTTCCCCAGCCCCACTTCAAACTCAGGTATTTAGGTGTAGTTGATTTCTTAAAGTAATCTCAAAAGAATTTTTTTTCCTTGACTTGGACATTTTAATTACCTCTCATTCTAGTTACCTGTTGTGGGGAGATTGACACTGTTATGATTGTCACAGTTTTGTGATTTATGCTGACAGCTCGTTTTATTTTTCCAAGTGATGCAGACAAGTTAATATGAAGTAGAAGAAATGGGTGGCTAGCAAGCAGTTTAGTTCTTGTGTGGCTTCAAGTTTTAATAATACTTCATTTGGAAATTTTATACAAGAACAATTTGAATTTTGTACACATTTGATTATATTTCAATTTTGTATGCAATTATGTATGCATATTACTGAAAATAAAAAAGGTTGTCTGATTTGTTTGTATCCACGTTATGTCTGTTTTACCTGTTCAGCTGGAATATCTGTGGACTTATGAAAGCCAAGATGTTACCTCAGAGCTGATCTTCAGAGAGAGTAATTTATTAAAGCTAGATATGTTGACATTTTAAATCATGATTGAGTGCAGATACTTTAAATGGTGACCTGGAGGAGGGGGGTGCTACACGGGCTGGAAAGGCTGAAGTGCCCAAAGAGTTAGTCCCCAACAAATGATTTAAAGAATGTTGATGTAAAGAGTGAGTGAGTGGTATCCAGCACTGATAATGTTAGAAAACAGTGTCCACTTCTTCCAGAAATGGTACATTACAGTAGGTTCCCACCAGTGGAGTTGTTTGAAACGTATCAAGGTAATTTATTTTATCTCAAGGACTGCTGGGGTTATTCTGTGGTGTGCACTTTATGACCAATTATAACTTAGACATTAAGTTTCTACTGAAAGGGAAACTGTGTGCAACAACCTTTATGGAAATTGCCAGTTTTCCTCTAAAATTATAGTTTATAGTGGAAAACTTAATGGCTAGAAGTGGAAATACTTTTGTTTAGGAGGGAATGTTGCTGTGGTGTTTTGTGAGTGGGTTAACTTTGATGGCTTCTATCTACATTATCCTTACTCAGAATGTTCTCATTTTTCTCCTGGCCAAGAGTGGTCATCATCCACTGCTTTTCTGTGATACCTGTAACCTGAGTTTTATGAACTGTGTCCTCTTTTTAAATCTCTTGTTCTTCTATGTTGGCCTGGTTTTCCTGGCTATCTGACAGCTTTATCACAGTGTTTGTACAGGTCTGATTTTGAGGCCTGTAAGTTACAGGTACTATAACAACATATGCACCAGATTTGCTTGCAGTATTGCATAATGAGTCTGGTACATCTGGGTAGCTCTGAGTTTGTTAGATGTGTGAAGTATGGTACTTGTATATCAACTTCTGCCAAGGAGAAATTGGAAATGGTAAAGAAGGGAGACATTCTTGTTACGTGGGGGTACACACCCAAATTAGATAAGAGAATGGAAATTCCTGGTGTCTCACACATTACTGAGCAATATTTCTCATCTAACTTCTAGCTTTTGCCTGAAATGTTCTAATTGAATTTACTTTTGGAAAAAGTGTAGACAAAATCCCTGTTTCTTCATTATGCTAGCACAAAGCTGAAGTGTGCTCTTCTGTAGTCTTCAAAGCAGATGTAAAATGTTTTATGTTGGTTTTCTCTATAGTTTATCTTGTTCAAGAGGGACTTTTTGTTATGTTTTTCTAAATATTTCAGACCAAACTTCAAACACATTGTGTTTTCAAGCAAACTGAACATGGAAAAAAGGTTCAAAAGTACACCCTTTATTAATAATGACAAGTGCATGTTGTACAGTGTATGTGTATTGTTTTCTGTCAAGGAAACCTTAGAAGCCTTGGAGAGACCAAGTAAGATAAATAAGGAAGAAGGCAGATGCTAACAGGAGAGTATCTAAGGAATAAACAGCTTTGGGAGCTTGTCAACTTAAGTCAAGATTTACAAATCCAGCCCATAAATAACTGATCCAGTCAGTAAGTGTTGAATATCTTCACCTGCTGTTCCCAAACTACCTGGTAGGTGAGTCTCGCTGAGGGGGATTCACAGCCCTCTACCACCTGTACAAGTAAATAAGCCAGCTCATCCTCACTGACTGCTCCAAGCTGGTAAAAGGCCTTTTCTGTCAGTAAGGCATTCCCTCAGCAAGTCCACAAAGAGACTTCTCAAGAACTTACAGTCTTGCCAGATAATAAGCTTGTTGCCTGTCTGTGGAAATGAGAAGTGAGGCCTCCGTTTCTTTTACTGAATTAGGATAGCAGTGGTTGGTTGCCTAGGGGTTGGAACAAAGACTTTGCTGTTCCCAAAGCTGTGCTTGCCCTGGCACCCAGCTTTTCCTCCCCCTGGCCAAATCACTCAGATTGGAATGACTTTAGCAGGAGGGATGAAGCATCCTTCTCAGCCCTTTGGCAATTGCTTCAGGAAGGTTTTGATGCTGCTGGGCATGACAAGAGTTTTGAGGGTTTGGCTAGTTGCTTACAGTAGCAGCGAGGTATTATTTAGGCACTGGCATCCTTTTATGGCCCTGGGCTTTAACTTCTTTAACAGAATCTCAACTTTCAGTGCCTTTCATGAAAAATCAGCCTCCTCTTCTTAAAATCCTGAAAATACCCCCAAAATCCTGAATTGAACAGTTAAAGAAGAATCAGCTGGGGCTTTTCAGCTCTGCAGGAAAGTTTGGGAGAACGTTGGACTGTGGATAATCCCATCCACATAAATACTGCTAAAATGCGTATGTTTTGCAATAGGATTTTGCTGTTAATTTCCAATTTTAATGCCTCACTGAACTGAGTTCTGAAACATAGTGTGAAGTGTATATATATGTTGTTAACCTTATAAATGTAAAATGTCAAGTTTGTCAGAGCTAGAGTGCTTTTAGAGAAGGTGTAGGCAGCAAGACTGGTTTTGGGACATTCAGTCTGGGTTAAGTCACCAGGCCACCCAGTATGTTTTCCAGTGATACCTAAGTCACTGCAGGTATGTTGTTGTATAGGGACTTTCCAGCATTTTTGGATGAATAGATCCATATGCCTTCTGTGTTGCTGATGGATCCCTGTGTAGTGAGTAACAACCTCCTGAAAACAGATTTGACTCACTAATGTCTTACGAGTAACCTGAGTTCCCTCTGTACCCAAGGGGTACAGCCCCAAACCCATTATCTGTTGCAGGAAGGTGAAAGGAAGTAATTTACCAGCCACCAGCTTTCTCCTTCACTCACAAATTCTTGGAGGCCAGGTACTAATATGTTCTCCTTACCTGACTTCTGGTGTCATTGCTTTCTGGCAGATAGCAGTGGAGGAAAAAGGAATTTCCGAATCTGTAATACTCGGCAGGCCAATCTATAGTACTTGAAGATGGGGCAGGAAGCACAGCTTCTTTGAACAATTTAGTGTGTGCTTATTTGCATAATGCTATATTGCTTCCTTCCATCTTCCTGTTCTGCGAGGCTGAGCTGGCACCTAATGTTCTGGTATCAGAGCACAGTTCTTACCATCTGGTAAACTTTGTCAGCAAAGAGTCCCATCATCACCTTATGCAAGTGGGAGTTTTGCTATGACCTTGACCAAGTTTTACGGTAGCCTGAAGAAAAATTGTTTCATTATCTAGATGCACAGAAATGTGTGATAAAGAAAACAAGCTGAAAACTAATTTTAATTGGAAGCAACCAAAAATTAATGTCCTGATTCTAGCAGTTACTCAAAACTTTGCAGACAGGAGCCTCAGGAAGAAAGAGTAGGATGGTGGAGCTGTGGTTAACTCTTGGGCATGCAGTCATTTCTTTGGCTATCTCTGCACTGAAAGCCAGTGAGACAGTGTTAATCACGTAGCAGTGATCACATCAAAAGAAAAATGGATGGCAGGCAGCCAGAAAACTCCAGTTTCATAGAAATCTGTGGTTTAGGTTGCTTTTTAATCCAAGTTTTCTGTTGTGTTGAAGAAGGACATCTGGAGTTCTGTGTTAAAAATGTGAACAAGCTTCCTAAATGTACTTACTACAGTTCATCTGTATCAGATATCAGCTGACCTTGTGAGGTCAAGCAAGCCTGAACTTTGCATGCTGAATGTGTTGCACCTGGGAAACTGAAGGATGGCGCAGTGTCAGGTTAGGGTGGAGGACTGAACACTGCACTAGATTCACCTGGAGACTGACAGTCCTTTGGGAAGGCAAGCATGGCCTGATAGTGCTTACAGCTTTCACACCTTCTGTTGGATTGCTCGTTCCATTTGTGGATCTGGATTAAGATGGTAACAGCAATAGCACTAATTTACAAAGAGCTTGCTAGATGCAGGGAGAAGTTGGTGGTACAGTCAGGGCAGCAGATACTCCTTAGTGCAGACAGTTCTTTGGTGGAGGGGGAAAAGGACAGCTCAAGCTTCTTGCTCTCCGTTTTATTCAGAGGTCTTGATAAAGTCTTCTGGTAAAGCATGTGTCAGCTTTGTATATGAAACTTATTTACATTTATGCCAGTTTACCTTTCCTAAGGTAACTAAGGCAGTGACCTGTAAAGGTTTCGGGTCGGTGTCAAAGCTTTTCTTCTTAACTGTGTTTAAATCTGATATGCACACATATTGTATGTGTCTGTGTGTGTGTGCATGTATATATATGTATGTGTGCTGGTTTTGGCTGGGATAGAGTTAGGTTTTTTTCATGGTAGCTACTGTGGTGCTTTGTTTTGGATTTGTGCTGAAAATAGTGTTGATAATACAGAGATGTTTTCATTACTGCTGAGCAGTGCTTATACAGGGTCAAGACCTTTTCTGCTTCTCACCCCACTCCATCGGCATGTAGGCTGGGGATGCACAAGTTTTTTGCGGGGGACACAGCCAGGACAGCTGACCCCGTCTGACCCAAGGCATGATCCCATATGGTGCAATGCTTAGCATATAAAGCTGGGGGAAGAGGAAGGAACTGGAGTGACATTCAGAGTGATGGCATTTCTCTTCCCAAGTAACCATTATGCATGATGGAGCCCTGGCTTTCTTGAGGGTAACTGAACACCTGCCTGCCCATGGGAAGTGGTGAATGAATTCCTTGTTTTGCTTTGCTTATGTGTGGCTTTTCCTTCACCTATTAAATTGCCTTTTTATCAACCCACAAGTTTTCTCACTTTTACTCTTGTGATTCTCTTCCCCATCCCTCCAGTGAGAATTAAGCAAGTGGCTGTGTGGAACTTAGTTGCTGACGGAGGTTAAATCACAACAGTGTGTGTGTTGGTGTACATATATATATATATATTTATGTATGTATAGGTATATATATTTTTTAAACTCGTGGTGCCTTTGTTAATAGTACTGTGTGCTGGGATGTCTCCAAAGCACCTACTTTAAGACCTGAAGTAGAATAGGAATGGCTGGCAGGATCCAGAAAGCCTGTACGGCTGGATATCCCCCTTCCTAGGTCCCTTTCTGGTCATGGGGTCATTGTGACACATATATACAGCCATCTGCAGGTGCACCCTGTTCTGGAGAGCTGGGTGCCTAGGGCTCACTGCAAGACAGCACTTGTGAGCTGAGGAGACCTGACAAGGCTCGGTGTCCCTCCAGCTAGAGTGGGCCTATGAGTTCCCTCAGCAGTGCTCTCATGAGGAGCACACATTTGTGTTTCCAGTGGGAGGGTGGCTCCAGCCTGTTTATGTGTTTCAGCTTACATGACATGTGGCTAAAAACAGATAACCCAGGAAAACAGCATCATAATTCCTATGCTGTGGCTGTTTTCCTTAGTCTCATTTTGGCCCCATAAATTTCACGTCCTTGACAATAGTTCCACTCCAAGAGGAAACTCTCTGGCTCAGAGGACTCTCTTGGGAGATGGGTAATAACATAGCCCTGGACTGGGGAAGAGCTGGGGCATGGACTGTTGGCTTCCTAGGGATGGACACTAATTGAAAGACTACTGCTAGCATCATGGGAACTGTCACCTTCTCTAGTGGCTCTGTTGTACAGAATAACTGAGCAGCCAGGGGCTCACCCTCAGGAGATGATGCTGAGCTCAGAGCCTCAGTGGATGTGCTGATGTATGGGCAGTGCTGGGCACAAGTACTTCACCTTAAATAACATTGCTTCCCTTCAAAATGGCTTTATTTAATTACTCAAGATGGTGTGGATTTATTACATGATAACTGATGGTACTTGGTAAATCAGAGTGCACAATGCTGGGGCTATTTCTTAATCTGAGTAACTGTTTGTCACTGAATTTTGGATTATAAAACAGCTTGCAAAAGTCTGTTCCCAATTAGAGTGGTTTTCTTTGAGATACACTGTGTCAGTAATTCCACTTTGCCATGTCACAGAGTCGGGGCTGTGCAACCAGACCACATTAACAGGAAACAGAAGTTTCTGTTCACCTGATCTGACTATTAGCAAGACATAGTTGGATATATGTAGGTCACTATATAAAGCGACAGAGGTTTATAATATGTACGTGCCTTTACACACTAATTAAAAGCCATCTGGTGGAAGGGTTAATGGTGGTACATTTAGTGGTGTGAGGCTGCATGCACTGGTCTAAATTCTCTTTTTCTCCAAATCTGTGTGAATTAAGTGATGGTTTCTATTTATAAATACTTCTCTTCATGGTTTACTGATGTTGGCAGGAGTTGTCTGAAGAGGCAAAACCACTGGACTAACATCTGTTGCACTTCCATTGACATTGTTTTTTAGTTTTCGTATTAATAATTGAATCCTTCTGCCACTGCAATAGAAGCTACTACATCAGTGGTTCTGGTAATAACACTGTATTAACACAGTAATAACATTGGTAGCAGCCAATGTTATTGTCTCTGGATGACTTTCTCTTGGATCTCCACTACATGAATGTTTCTGAAGTGAGAATAAAATTATTTAAATCAATTATTTATCTTGTTAGTTTTTTATTTTTCTTTTAATTTTCTTTTTTTGTTTGTTTTTGATTTGTTTTCTTTGTTTGTTTTGGGGTTTTTTTTGTCCCAGAATGTAATTTAACATTAAGGCACAATGAACTATTAGTTCCCTTCCTCTTGGATGTTTTATGATATGAAATATCTTTTTTATTATGTTTATTATATATCATACTTAAGAAACCCAAAAATAATGTAATAAAACCAAGTGAAGGCCAGAGACAAAGATCTTTGATGAAGTATCAGATATGTAAGCTGAAGTGTTCCTGTCAGAGGAAATGTGTTACTCTGTGTTACAGAAATGTTACTGTCAGGGGAGGTAGGAAATGGCACATCCTCAGCAAAAAGCCTGAGTCAGCAGTGCCTCTACTGAGAGCTGACACCTGAGTCTTTCCCAGTTGCCTAATATTCCCAGGCTCAGCAATTTTAATAATACTATTCCTCCTTCTTCCAAAAGAGTCACAATTAATTGGACAATAATAAGCCTATCATGAAAAAAACCCCAAAACAACCAAGCAAAAATGTAATGGTCAAATGCTACATGTCCTCTTCCAGTTTCTGTGTTGATATACATTCCACTACAGAAATTGAATTCTTTCTGCCATTCCTAATGATCACATTTAGAAGATACCTGCTTGTGTACTGAACCATTTCCATAATGAATGGCTGGATTACAGAAAAACCTATTTTCAAGTTTTATAAGGAATAACCATCTTCCATTGCTGGACAGAGAGCTGACTGAAATAAGACTTCACTGGAGCTTAAGCTGAAAGTTTTTTATAGTCTAGTTTAATCTTTGTAAGCTTTAAAGTTTGGGATGACGCTGAGAAGAACTGAGATAAAATGCAGCCAACTAGCTCACAAATGAACTGGAGCAAAATAAGGGTATGAATGTGACCTGAAACTTGAGATTGCATATTCCGTTTTATGTGTTACATGACCTATGGTCCATTCATCTAGATGTTTAAGGAGGAAGAATTTAATTGCCAAATAAATGATCCAAGAGGATGATACACAGCCTCACTCTTTCATATGCTTACACTTGACAGCATTTCTGGCCCAGTGGCCAATTCTGACTTTTCTAATCATGCAGCATAATCCTGGGCTGATTGAAAATGTACCAAAGCTCAAGAAAACTCCTGCATGTGGCTGCTGATATGTAACAGCTGAACATCAAAGTACAGTATTGTTATTCACCTGTGGCCTCATTCAAAGTCAGAAGGAAATGTCTGTGGCTTTTGAGGCAGATGTGATGTAGAGTTCCAGTCCTCCTCAAAAAATCCTATTTTCAATGTGGGTCAAGAAGTCATTGTCGAGAATACTCTACCACTATGGTTTCTTAATGAATTAGAGAAACTCCATGTAATTGGATTTTAAAAGTTTATAAGTGAGTTTAATGATGGGATAGACATCTAACTCTTGGGACAATACCAGGGAGAAAAAAATGACCCATGTACAATTTCAAAATTATTTTCTTAATTAATTATGATTAAAAAACAATGCAGAGGGTACTTTATAGGAGATCAGAGGTCTTTGGTAGTTTTTAATTAACAGACGCATTATGCTTTCATTTTTTTCTTGTAAGAATTTTGTATTTTAAACAGTGCTGCTAGCTTTAAACATTAAAAATATCATTATACCTAGAAAAAAGATCCTAAAATTAGAAAGAGAAATTACTTCTTCCCTATTCTTCAGACATGTTTTGTCCAGTTTATTCTTTCTCCACAAAGTAAGACCCATTAGTGACAGTTTCAGCAAGAGTACTACATTTGAAATTACAGGCAGATTTCCTTCCACATTCTCTCCTACCAGCTTTACACTTCAGAGTAGCTTGTTTGGGAGGATGTGTCTAAGCAAGCAATTTCCCTGAGGTTCATCTTCAGTGCTGGCTCCAGACCTTATTGTTCAGAAGTTGATTGTATTTCCTTCTCAAGCAAGAAGAAAAAGAAATTATTTCTCAAATGTAGCAGAAAATCTTTCTATTGCTTCCTCTTTCTCTGGCCTTCATCTGAGGACTGGAGTAAGATCCATTAGTAGTGCAGGTTTTTAGCTCCATCTTTACATAGGGCATAATGCTGGATGCATATGTCCCATCCAGAGTGGGGTGAGCTAGTCAAAGGAGTGTGAGCCATGTTTAGTCTTATCTTTGTTCAATGCAATCTCATAACAGAGATAGAAGACCCTGGGAATGGGAGGCATATCTCCACTTTCAAAGAAATTCTTTTGCCATGTTACAGGGAATAACTGCAGCTGTGACTGCAGCTATACCATAACTCTGTGGTACATCCCGGACCAACAGTCATTTGGCAGAAGATAGTTGGGAAGAGGTCAGGAATGGACTGATAGGCATGGGAACCATACAGTCTGCTAAAATTAGCATCCAGTAAGATTTTGACCATTTGTTTTTGGGTTGGACAATATTCACAGTAAGCTCGAGAGATGAAAGTTATTGGCTCACATCTGCTAACAAAAAGTTAAATAATGCAAAGGCTTTAGGAATGTCTTAAAAAGGGAATTTGCAGAACACAAATTAATGAACTTAAAATATGCACTTCAGCATCTCAGTGTGTGGAAAATAAAGATGAATAACAGAGGTAGCAAGGTAGACTAAACAACTGAAACAAAGCTTTTCCAAAGTCTCAGAATGAGGACATCGTGGCACAACCAAAAGGTAGCATGACTGGGAGAGACAACTAACAATACAGATGAGGGAAAGAGAGCCTTATCAAGGTTAACAAGGTTTTCTATGAAAACAGGTATGTCTAGTGTATGGTTTCCAATAATAGAGAAGACAGACAGAAGAGGTCCAGTAATGACTGCACAAAAAATGCAGAAGAAAGACTCAGCATCTAATTCCTCATTCATTTGCTTGATGTTTTTTATATGTCTATCAGGATGTGTGGGAAGGTGGGCTCCTCACGGTGGTTTGAACACATGAAAGTGGCACAGCATCTACTTACCCAGGTCACGCCCCTTTTCCATGGGACTGGAGCCACACAAAGATATCAGGCAAACTGGATCTGTGTCTGACAAGAGTAAGTGACTAAAGGGATGGAGAGGTGGCATCTGCCAGAAAGACAAGGACAGGGTATCTGACCCAGGAAGGGCCTGAATGTTTGTTCGCGGCTTTTGTTCTGGGTATGGGACTTCAGTTGTGATGGATGAGCTGATGGAGAATTGTGAAAAACCTCAGTTGGAAACAGACTTTGGTTATCAGACTGTGTTTAACACCTGGAGAGCAGTTTGTGGAAATGCACTTCATGGAAGGCCAATCCTTCAAAATGCCCTGTCAGGATTGCTTCCAGTTTGGTCTTTATTGTCTGTCTTTTGGCTAAGTATAACTCAACATCTCATCTTCTCATAGCCCCACTCATCTTCTAATAGCCCCACTGGGACTATTAGCCTAGCTAATGAAACATGTGGAAAAGAGTTTAGAAATATGTTCTTGAATAGATTTGTGGTACATTTGGATGTGAATGAGACTGTTGACATCCTGGGTCCAGATTTCCTTTCTGCTGTCCGCTGCAATTAGGATGCTGTTGAAGACTGCTTATGGGAACGGGTACCTGAGAAGGGCATGGAAACGGAGGGGGTGATGGGGGCTCCAGCATAAGGGGGTGCAGTTTTAAGGGCACAGATCTGTGCAAAGCTGATGTAAGGAGTGTCTGATGGAAACTGAGGTGGGTCTGAGGCATGGAGAGATGAATTGATGCGGCAGACATATCAGGGGAGGCTAAAGAATAAAACTGGTGCCACCCTGCCTTTAGCTGCTTCCTTTCATGTGTAAGGAAAAGAGCTGGGCATTTCAGATCATAGGGTAAGGTTGATTGTGGCTCTTGTTGTGAGAACCTGAGCCACAGGGATGCCCACTCTCAGAGTTCTGAGATGTTCACTCTCAGAGCTGAAACCTTGGTTTTCTAGGTCTGATTTCTCCTGTTTGTCACCTGTGTGCCTTGTGGGTATTAGACAACCAGGAGTTTTCATTTGTACCTGTTCCATGTTCTCATGCATTGTTGTCTACAGATTTGTTGCAACTTACCCTTTAAAAAGGGCACAGTTTCTCTTTAGCACTCTGCATAATATTTCAGATTGAAGCTGCAGAACTGCCTTAATGTTAGCAGAAAAGGCTTAGGAACATGGAAATCACCTGGGTAAGTAAGTACATGACCACAGCTCTGGTCATTAGACCTGATTACAGCCTGAAATATGGATAAGTTTTTAAAAAATGCAGATTTTTAAATCAGGTATATGAAAAATGCAGTGTTGGTCCTACAGACTTTCTGATCTCTCAGAGAGGATTGCACAGTGATGGATAGGTGGCTGGTGACTCCAGAAAGCCACTGTATGAGAAAGGGTATTTGCAGGGTAGGAACCATAGGTAATCAGTGCTTTGAGTCTTTTGCAGTCTCTGACCACTTGTGTATATCACTCAGCAGCAGTGAACCACCAGTCTTTTACCACAGAGGATGAGCAAAAGTTTAGAGGAGTTGCATTATCTGCCATCAAATTGTCAATCCAATAAGTGCATTGCAGTAGGGACAGGAGGCACAAGCTCCTAAAATTCTCAAATATTTTTCTGAAAAAAGAATTCAGGATTTCTACCCTGGTAAAAACCCCTGCTTTGCCCCATATTAATATTTGGTTTGTTTTATAGGAAACTAAAGACTATGATGGCCTTGAAGTTGTATTTGTGGGTTTTCAAGTGGTTAGCTGGTTCTCAGAAGAGGTAACTGGAAAGTAAGAGACCTGCTGATGTCATTTTTATTTCACCACCGGTACCCCCAAAAAAAGAAAAAAAGCTGAGAGATGTTGCTGGCCCTATATAAGGTGCAGCCACCTCCTGCAGAGCACATCAAGAATCACAGCAAAGGTAAGGCTTGCAGTCTCTGTGCTGTTCTCACCTTGCCTTGCCAACTTTCTCTGATGCTAACCCTGCTGTCTCTCATCAGTAGTAAGTGCTGTAGCTGCAACTTTCTGTAACGGACGATTTCGGACCGTGAGCCATGGCCTACCTGCAGACCTTGTCCAAGAGCTTCCCAGGATGGGTTTTCTTCTGCTGCTGTTGCTGTATCCCTCTCCTTCTCACCAGCTGTCTGCCTCTGAAAGGGGCTTCTACTGCCCACCATGGCTGCAGGCTCAGGAAGACCAACTTCCAGCAGCTCTACATCAGGAATCGCACCTACACCTTGGCTAAAAGGGTACAGTAACCCACATGTTTTTCATGATGCGGTCTGAGGACCTACTCCTCTGTCAGTGACCTGGCTTCTAGCCATTGGCATTCGTCTCTCTTTCCCATACCTTTCTCCAGAAAAAAAAAGCGCATTTGCAGTTAAGGCAGAGCTTGGGGGTGTGGAGGGGGTCTGTTGCCTGCTGATTGTGTAGCCAGGGGAAGCTGCTGCCTCTCCTCCTCCTGCTCCCCAAAGGAAAGGCAGTCCCTGGAACAGTGCAGCTCCTTCTCTTCAAGCAGCTACTGTGCTAAAATGAGACAATCATGAAACATGAGACTAAATTTCTCAGTTTGCCCAGTCCATTTGGAGCTGGGCTTGTCCATGACTTCAGTCACAGCCAGGCAGATGCTCTGGCATTTCACAGTACTCTGCTTGGGCAGGCTTCTTGGCTGCTCTTACCTTGGATGGGTCTCCCCCAGTGCACACCATCAACAGCTGCAGCACCTGCCAGCAGCACTGGGGGCCACCATGTGGTCAGCCACCTGTGGCATCTGGTTTAGTCATCATAACCACTACGACATCAGATGTTTAAGAGGGGGACATGAATTTAGACTTCTGCTTATTTATTTTCCAGTGATACTGACTTTGAATCTCATCCAATTAAGGGGAGAAACAGACACAACGTTCACAGTTATCTACCTATACAGACTGTCTGTGTTGTCCATTCCCTCATTTCACCTGCACTTTCATTACTGTTGAAAATCTTAGAGTTTATTATTCATTTTTAAGTGAGGTTCCCATCCCTACCTGACATTTCCTTATTTTCCTTTCAGGCCAGTGCTTCAGACAAGGACACAGACAACAGACTGATTGGGCAGCAGCTCTATGTTAACATCAAGGTAAGCCTTACACAAGGAGTCTGCTCTTTGCATGCCTCTGCAGCACTCATTGATCTCTTGCCTTGATTTAACAGGACCTCTTCCTTTCATACATAGGAAAACAACCGCTGCTACCTGATGAAGAGGGTTGTGGAGATTGTGGTAAAAGACGTTCTCCTCACTGAGGTCAAGAACCAGTACCCGTATGTTGAGGAGGTGGCACAGTTCTTGGCATCCCTGACCTCGGAGCTGAGCACCTGTGTGAGTAACACTGGGTTTCTTGGTTTCTTTCCCCCTGGGTGTTGACTCTTGTTACTGCTCCTGAAGCTCAGAATGCTACAAACAGTGGCAAAAGGCAATGATATGAAAGGAAACCTCAGATCAAAGATATGAAACACAGAGTTGATAGAAAGGTGTGAAAGAAAAAAAAAAGGAAAAAAAGAAAAAAAACAGATTTATGCATACAGATGTCAATCTTATGTCTGGATGTTTCCTTTTTTTTTTTTTTTTTAGAAATCCTCAGGAAACAGAGAACACATTGAAAAGAACCTGGAACAAATGAAGAATAAAATGGAACAGGTACATTTTTCCCAAACATTTAAAAAAAGCAGTTTAAAACTCCAATAATTTAGCTGGATTTTTATTTGGGAGGTGAAGCCTGCAGGGGCATTAAAGAGGGGATTAGTGATGCTTCCCCTTCCAGACTTCCTTCAATTTTCCTAGGTCTCTGCACATTTTGTGGTACTTTAAACCTTCAAAAGTTAGGTTGCAGAAACTTTATATCCTAGTCTAGATTTGAACAAGCCATTTTTTATCTTATGGTATAATGTCTCTAACAGAACTATATGAGAGAATTAGGAAAATAGGTTCCTGATTCAGTTTCTGTGACAATTCTAATTTCAATTTTCTGAGAAATAATGAGTTGCTAAGAGTTGTATTATGCTCTTTTCTAGTTGGGAGAAAACGGAAAGACTAAAGCCATTGGAGAACTGGATTTGCTGTTTGACTACATGGAAAATGCCTGTACTGATGCACCAAAGAAGGGAGGGAACAAGAAGAAAAACTGAAAAAATTCAGATCAGACTTGAAGTGTCTGAAAATCTCTTGTGATAAACAGATTAGCTGTTACAGCAACTACACCCATTTCCCCCAGATGCAGTATATTTTTCACTTGTGTCAAAACTAGCAAACTAAGTGGGCAGAGAGAGGATGCATATTGCTGTCTTCTTCGAAAATTTAAACTCCATGACACTGCAGCTCAATTTCAACGTAGGGCATTAGTTATTTTCAAAGGCAGGCTCCTGTCCTCCTCATCTCCATAGGAATGCAGCAACTGTTTCTGTCTTTTCTATGCTGAAATTTGACTCCTATGGATCAGCCTTGATCAAGATAGGCAGTTAGAGGTAGACAGGATGTTTTGAGCCTCCTGCTTGGAAATGTTTCTTGCATATGTTGCCCCCTTCTGACCTCTGCCTGAAAAGTTGATATTTCAGACTAATTGAGAAATAATTTTTGTAGTTTGTATTTAATGGTAACTTATTTTTAAGTAGTAACTATACAATACTTTTATTTATATAGATTAATTGAAAAATATCCAGGGAAATGTATTTATGAAACTGTACCAGAAGGTTTTAAGTGAACTATGAAATTAACACTGCTGTGTGATATTTATATGCAAATGGAATGTTTTATAAATGCCTACAATTTAATTTATTATAATAAATATTTTTGTCCTCAAATATTGTCATTTGCAGAGCTTTTTTCTTTAAATGCAAGGGTGATGATACACGTTATGCCTATGGCTTTGCTGTACTAATGGCTGTACTCTTGTATCTAAAAATGATGCAGACTTGGTCTGGGGACACCCTTCTTCACCATAGGGCTGCAATTTCAACTTACCGCAGGCCAGGGCTTAGCAGGGAGCATGTCAGTCATGTAGGTTCATATCAATTCTTGTAAGGGGGCAGTGGGAAAAATAGCATTGCTCCTGAGAGTCACTGGTTTGGTCCATTGATTCTGCCTCAGTATGGCCAGAGATAAGATCCCATCTTGAATAGCTGCTGGTGCAAAGCCCCAGAGTGTCCCCCTGGGTCAGAGGAGATGGAGATGAACAGTCAGGAAGCAGCTGCTAGTGAAGCCTCAGAGTGCTGCATTCTCACTGGTCCATCCATAAGCGTGCTGAGAACAAATGGTGTTCTGCATCATTAGAGATTTGAGAGTCCTTCAGAAGAGGGTGTTTGTGCCTACTCTCGACACAAGCTCCAAAACAGAAAACAAACAAGTCACTGAAGAGCAGTTTAATTTGTCATTATCGTGTCCTTCAAGGGGTGGTCCCATGGTGTAAAGGAGAGCACTCTGGACTCTGAATCCCAAGGTCCTGAGTTCGAGTCTCAGTGGGGACTGTCCCCTGGCAGTTCAATGCCTCCCTGCCATCCCATCCCGTCAGGTCTCAGATGCTGAGCAGGGTCAGCCCCGGTTAGTACCGGGTGCTGTGACAGTCCCGAGGACTTCACTGTCACTGTCCAAGCTTGCTCGGCCATGGCAGATGAACTTTAGGAGTTAAATGGTAGGGCCAGTTCTGCACATGCTGTGCCTCACCTAAAAAATCCACTGTGCAGGCTGGAAGGGCACACCCACGTGGGGAGAGCCCTGCCCAAATCTTCATTCACAAAGTCTGGCCATACATATGTCGTGTCCTTCAGCAATGTCTCCTGCCCAAAGCCAGCAGAGTTTCTCTAGTGCAGCAGGGAAATTGGTGACTGGACTAAGGTTAAAAGGTTGAAAATCAGTCAAATAGTCAGAAAGCCAGAGGAAATATGTAATAGTGGATTTTCAGCAACTGCTGAAGTCTTCTCGAGCAAGGACTTACCATTTATTCATCAGGGTAACACCCATCCTGTACACAATTGAAAAATGCTACTCCTAAGCCAGAGCAATTTAAAGATGCATTTAAAAGCATCCATCCATACCTATTTTGAACAAGATTTATCTGAACTGAAATTGTGACACATTTTTGTAGAAAATAACATACTAGACCAGCATATGATCCTTTTGGGTGATGCATGCGTGTTACTTTTCTCCACACTCTCATTTGCATCTCAAAATATAAGACTTATGGGCCTGTGCACAGTCAAGGCAGAAGTGACCCAACAGTGACAGCCAGATAAGATTTGGTACCACGTGTGAGAGTGTCAGGCATTTAACCTTTTGCTCTATTCAATAGGATATGTTTCCTTTCTTATGGAATAAGCAATGATGTTGTCAAGAGCTGTTGGCTGACATCCTTTCTCTTATCAATTGAATTTGTGTCAGCTGAGAGCAAAGGGTGGGAATTTAAACACCAAATGAGCACTTCACTTCACTTCACTTCACTTCACTTCACTTCACTTCACTTCACTTCACTTCACTTCACTTCACTTCACTTCACCTTACTGACCTTTGACATACACTGTCTTTCCCCAAACTATGCCCTTCTCTCTTTATAGTCAGTGTAGGGTATGAGGAATTGTCCAGGTGCCATTCCTCCGGTCTACATTAGAGGTTTATGAAGATTGGCACTTTGGACAGAATAACATGATTTTGCCCTAAAAGTACCTGTTTTCTTCCTTAATTATAAATAGAGACTAGACCATGAGCCACACAATGTTCCTCCTTGATACAATTGCTTCACAAATGGATAGATAACTTATTTCCCTCTTCTACTTCCTTTAAGCCTCTTCTAAATTGTCCTTGTTGAGCTGCCCTTCCCAGAAAGGTCAAATTAATCTCTCAAGCTTTCCACACTGGGACTAAACCCAGATGAAAACCCGTTTGTCCACAAAATTGTAAAAATGAAGTCAGCTAATTATTAACTTCTCCAACCCTAAAAACCACCAGCTGGAAGACTCTACCACGGAAGCCTCATGAGCTGGTGCCCTGGAAATGCCACACAGCAAATTTTGCAGAATTTCCTTCATACGTTTTCTTGCAGGGTACATGTGATGTGTGGGTGTGTGAAGGATGGTGGCAATGGTCAGTTTTGAATAGACAAAGGAAGTAGAAGTCACAGAAGGTTTCCCTTACAACAGGGGGAAATGTCTGGGACAAACAATTACCGACTCAAACAAAATGAAAATTTAGTTTCAGTCAGGCAAGCTGAGTTTCAATCAGTTAATAGTTACAGCTCAAAAAGGAAAATCATGCTGAAATGTTTTGTTCTGACATTTTCCAGAATAAATAGTATTTTGGTTTAGAATTTTATGTGCATTTATTTCAAAGGTTGTAAAGAGACTTGAAAGCAAAATGAGCTGTTTCATTTTGAGTTAGACAAGTGCTTTGGGCTGACCCAAAACAAATTTTTTTGTTTAATTTTTCAGTTGGGTCACCAGAGAGAAACTCCATTATTGATGCAATTCTAATTTCCATTGCCCTATTTTTCTTTTCATTCTCTGCCTCCAAGTCATACACTATTTGTAATTCCCAGAGGTCCTCAACCTAGTGCTGATAGGGAAAGCACCTGCTCCACGTCCTTCACTGAGGACACCTCTATTTTGTAGAGGCTGGATCTCTTCCTGAGAGAAATTGACAGACCACCCTATGTCAAATTTGAATTACTTTGGCTCTTCCACCCCTTCTTTTACATTAGGTGACCAAAACAAGCACTTTTTTGCTACACAGATAATTATAAAACATTTAAACTACCTCTGAAACTTCATATTGTGAAGGGAGAGGAACCTAAAGCATGAACAGAAGTTTCCACATCCTGCTGAGTAAGTATTGGTGACAGTTTAAGAAGCATCTCTTAAATACATTGCATGGAGTGCTATTCAGTTATGAGATTTACATATTCAGTGTATGAATATATCATGCCCAAGTGACCTAGACTATTTCCTGATTCCTTCTGGAAGTATATTCTGGGCAATGTAAAATGTTGAAACTATCCTGATCGTAAACCACTGGTGTGTGGTCACGTCAGCCTGGGCTCAAGTCTCTTCACCAGCCTTGTTGCTCTTCTCTGGACCCGCTCCAGCACCTCAATATCTTTCCTGAACTGAGGGGCCCAGAACTGAACACAATACTCAAGGTGTGGCCTCACCCACGCAGAGTACAGGGGAAGGATCACTTCCCTGGTCCTGCTGGCCAAACTATTCCTGGCACAGGCGGGGATGCCATTGGCCTTCTTGGCCACCTGGGCACATTACTGGCTCATGTTCTGCCTCCTGTCAATCCAAACCCCCAGGTCCCTTTCTGCCTGGCTGCTCTCCAGCAACTCTGTGCCCAGCCTGCCTATAGTACTGCATGGGGTTGTTGTGGCCAAAGTGCAGGACCTGACATAAAATGACATAAAATCACATATTTTGGATAGAAAATAATTCAGTTTCTCAGGAGATCCAGGCCAGCATTCTGTGCCATTCAAGAATATGGTGGGAAGTCTTACTTGGATGAGGTAAATTACAAAATAGAAATGATGCTAAGGCTGATGGCACTTCCGGGGCTACACATGACTCAACACATATCCATTTGTAACACCTTTTTCTTGGTTAACTGCATGACCTTCACCACTAACAAAAGTGTTAGAGAACTATGTAAGTGAAAAGGTTTGTTCTGAAGTCTGTAGAATCACTGTCCCTGCTAACGTTTAAATTCCAAATCCCTGGCGAAATTCACAGATGTCAATTTCTATAATTTAATCTGGAGTTCGCTGATGAAGAGTTTAGAGAAAAAAAATATTCCTACATCTCTCTTCCTCTAAGGAGAGATTAAAATCAAAATTATTTTGAGAAGAGCCACCCATTTATCTTCTGCAAAATTAACCCATGAGACCCAAATGTAAACATTTTTCCAGTATGAAGGATTAAGGCAGAGCATTAAATATTTCCAACGTCTGGCCATTTTTCTTCTCTAAATTTGAATTTTAAAAGTGGGCAAATCTTCTAAATTAAAAATGTTTTCTCTTTAGTGTAGGGCAGCATGGATCAGAATATTTTGAAAAAAATCCAAACTGGTAAATATGTCTTTAACTGTCTGACTTGAAACTGTTGAACGTTTGTATCTGCAAGCACCAGTAAGGTTTTTCAATGGAAATTGTGACCCTAGTTTCAAATCACTGAAAGGGAAATGCATAGTGACATTGTTTTCCAAAAACTGCAAAATTGCACTGATTTAAAGTTCATTTTATTTTATAGCGTTCCAAAAGAGAATCACCGTTCACTCTTACAGCACATTTAAAGAATGGTGAGACGTTCATTCAGAAGGGAAAAGCATGGGGCAGTCATGGGTCTCTAGTAAAGTCTAAAAGTTGTGCAATCATGAAGATTGACTTTCTGATTTGTCTTTTGCATTAGTCCTTGACATGTAAGAACTTCCCAATGGATTAGCTTATCCTGCATCTGGTCCTACTCCACAGAAGATAGAAAACACTTACTGACTTCAAAGTGTGTAAGATCAGGCTTGCAGTTTGTGTGTTTATCAAGTTAACTATCTTACAAAGGAAAAATGGAAGATTTCAACACAGATGCTAAAATGGAAGTGATGACTTGGACTGCTCTGATGAAAGGCTTGTTCCATATAGTCCAATGTATTGACACGCATTTGGGAAGCAGAGGTTCCAAAATAAAGTTTAGATGCTGCTTGTCATTGCAGTGACCTTTTATTGTTGGCCTAAAACTATCCAGGCCTTGTCTTAGGTTAATACTTCTTATCAAACATGTCTATAAAATTTCTGGTTTGGCCAACTTCTCCTTTAGTAGTCATGCTTTATAATGTGACTTCTGCCAGTCTTGAATAAGAGAAGAAATTTCAGACTCTTTCATATTCTATCACTAAAGAAAACTGGGTAACTGATTTTAGGTAGATATTCCCAGATTTAGGGATTATCAACTCTGATGCATTTTTTTACTTTGCTAACTCAAAAATGGAGAGCATCTGTTTGTCAAGCACAACATTTGGCAAAAAATGTGACTATTCTGTAGTCACTTCTATGTTAACAGCAACACAGTGGTTGTTTCTCCTGTATGTAGTAGAGATTTCATTAAGTATGGGAAAGTATCCAGATTTGACAGGACCCATAAGTCAGAAAATGCCAGACAGTTACTTGCACATGAAATATCTGGTTTAACTTGATGTGTGAAGTTGAAGCTCCACAACAGGGCGCTGCTCAACATTGTCATCATGCTCTCATTTTAGTATCTGCTAATGCTTCAGTTGTTACATGACAAGGATTTCTGGGCAGTGACTGGGAACAGAAAACAAATCAGTCACCAAGACTCTCATCCTGCAAATGGCCAAGACACCAGGTATTTTCTTCGTTTTGGTAGCAGCCTTGCATGAGTCATCTGCCCTAGCTTTAGTGTCAGAAAACCAGCTAGCAAATGCTGAGGTGCTGCCCACGAACACTCGTAGTGCCTGTCTCCTAGCCCTGCCAGCAGGCAGAATGTTAGGCAGAGGAGGGGAGGTGTGCTCTGAGAGTCTGGTCCCTTCCATGGGCCCTGGGTTATTAGCACAGACTTAGACATCCAGCCTCTAGCGGTCTGTTGTTGGGGTGTGACAGATTCCAGGTATGGACTTCAGGGTGTTATGTTGCTCAGGGGTCAAGCTACTGGCAAGTGAAAGAACCAGAAACAAGCAGCTTTGCCTGTGCCATTTTACTTTGGAAACCTTTTGGCGGTAAGAATGTAACTGCATTAGATTGCAATTTTCATTTCTTACGTGTTTTCCATTGGTACTCACAATTATGGCCTTCACTTTCTGTTGCTAACCCAGTGATGCTGGAAACGAATACATATTAGAGAATGCTTTTAGGTGAGGTGAACATGTGAGGTTTCTCTGAAAATAGGAAGACAGGAACAACTCATTTTTTTCTGCACTTCTGAAAAGTAAACCAGAGAATTTCTTAAACATGCAGGATGAAGTTTTGACTGGCAGGTTGGGTTCATGCTGTAACCTCATTATCGGAACTGAGATAAGAGAGACGTGGCAGATTGATAAATTATTTCCTTTTCCCTGCCCTGTGGCTACAGGAGTACATGATAAAAAAAAAAGTTTGCTTTTGCAAAGTGACAGATTAATTAAAATAAACTTTATTATGTTCAGAATTTTGGCAAACACTTCAGACCTGGGATACTTTGCAGGGCTTGGCTGCAAGTTTTGGAACACGTTGGCTGAAGATCAGGGCAAAAATTATTATTTTTATGGAGCTGCTAAGCTAAATGAAGGAAAATCTGCTACAAAAATGCCTCTTCTAAAGAAAAAGAACTCTCATGTGTAAAAATTTGCTTTCTAATAATCTAATCTAAACCTGGAAGTGTTAGGAAAATTTTTACAACCCCTGAAGAATTTATGTGGGGACTTTCCATAAAAGCCTCTTCTTAAATGGGCATAAGTACTGAAAGTTTTTATTAGAGATGGGAAAAAAGTAATTAAAACAGAGGCTGCCGTGTGATTTTACCAGCCCACACAGTACACTATAGAATTAGCCTTTCTTGTCATCTAACAATACAAATATTCAGAAAAATTACGGCAAAATTTTTTGGTAGCAAATGGTAACTATGAAGCTTTAATTAAGACTGGAAGGTCTTTTTATTGGATTTTTTAAAATGTTCTTGCTGCTTTTCTATGTAGGTGTGATTTTCTCCTGGAAATTTTAAAAATGGAAAACCCAGTACTGATATTAATTTTTTTGAAAAAAAAAGGTTTCCATTGATTGTTCACTGGAAACTTTATTTTAAAAAACTGTAAGTAGGCATTTTCATATGGAGAGCATCAAGAAGTTACTGATTAGTTTTGCTTCACTCCTATAAGCAGATTGATGACTTAAACTTCTGTCAGTTACAAAATTAATGGGATGTATGGGAGTTTGTAAACTCAATGCACAAGTCTCTAATTGTGATTTTGCACATATGGATTCTCTGAAAACTTTACTAAATCTACAAATATTAAGAGATGGACTACTTCTCTTTCTTTTAAGAAGTTCGCGAAGAAGGTGTTTGTTAAAACATTTACAGAATTTAAAATGTGCATGTTTTTACTTATTTTGTTGCAGTCTAAGGAAAAAGTAGACACTAAAAATAGGCTAAACAAAGAAACTCCAGACAAGCAAGTTATTAAAAGTTTGATAGAACCAGTGTTTTACTTTTGCTTAAGTTTCTAAAATAAATTATGAATAATGTAGAAAATGTAAACCTCATTATGACCACTTTGGTTTCTAGATCTAACCGCTATTATATATAAGTAAATACATGATCTATATAGCTATATTAATAAGCAATTCTGTCTCTTAGGCAGAAAGTTTTTAACACAAAGTTTCCCTATTGTTTTAATTGTAAAACCCCTCAGAATTTTCCTGATCTCAGTGCATATTTTGCCATCTGTGGCATCTATTCATTCTTTCTAGTTGTATTTTGTGATATAAATAAGTAAGTAAATTTTCCCTTAAAAATGCCCCTACTGATGAGATTCATTGAAAGCCCTCCTTCACAAAGAAGGAAAATACACAGTGGGAAGTGGAGAAGTCTGGAGGCACTAAGACATTGTAGAATGAGATCTGGGGAGATGCCCCATGGCAGCAGTCTCCTACTGAAGGTCACAGACTATTCCGGGCTCAAGGATTGCTTTATGAGGGAAAGGTAACAGAGGGAAGCACTGTGTTGCCGTAAGTCTGTCCTCTTTGGCATCAACTGCCAATAGGTTTAAGTTCACTGGAAGGAGAATGGCACGTCCAACTGAAAAACACTGGAAAATAATTTTGGTGCCTATTGCAATGTTGTTTCTCTTCCCTTTGTTCTCTGGTGCTACTACTGGAAAATCAAGGCTGCAGCCATTCTCCAGCAGACAGACCAACAGCATCCAGGATTTGGGCCCAAATCTCACTAGTGAAAAAGCTGTCCTGAGAGATGACTTGGCAACTATTTCACATTTTCCTGTGCAGGAGGTTTTTTTGGTGTTCACAATTGGCAGGCTAAAGTTAAGACTCAGGTTTCACTAAACAGAAAAGCTTTAGCTCCAAGCGGAATGGATGACTTCAATCCTTTACTGAAACTATGGAATACCACTGCAAGCAAACATTTCCTAGCTATTTTTTGCTTTTCTTTCTTTCTTTTTTTATTTTATTTTCTATGAAAGACTGTTTTTCCCAGTAAAGGTGAACTAGAATGATTTTTCTTAATATGGTTCAATTTGTTGCCTGGCATGTCAGCAGAAAGGTCCAGTGCCAGTATTAATCACCACTGTCCAGTTAGGTTACTTATACCTCTGTATGTCCTAACTCTTCACTGTAGTTTCTGAACATTGTCCAGAAATTCTATAGAATTACTCTTTTAAATTGCTTTTCAAAATTGGTTTCTCACAGGACACTGCTTCCTCTGAACATTCTGCTCAATTCATGTCTTAAATAATATTCTTTTCCAACACCAAGAAATTTTTCCAGGATGGGGACTGTAGTTTCTGTAGTTTCACAGTCTTCCAGTCCAGCTTCCAGCTGACATCACTCATAAAGCTGTATGGGCAGCCTGTGTTGGCATTGCCAAGATGCTCAGGGAAGTCCTGGGTTAAGAGAAGAGAGGGGAAAAAAACCTTCAAAAAATTTGAAAAGAGAAGCAAGAAAGAAGGTTAAAAAAATCATATGGAGAGAGAAAACTGAAAAAGGGCACTCAAAGATAGAAGGAGGAAGAAGCTTTCCAGCATATGAGTGATGCCATGCAAACTGACACACTTCTACCAGCCTAGCAGCTGTGGACATCCTCCTCCCCCAGAACTGGACTCAGGTTTCCATGCAGTTGGCTTTTTCCTTTCATCATTTCAGTACAACCTTCTTATAAAGCCATGATGACATTACAAAAGAAAGCAGGTCACAGACTCTTGAAGGCTCCTGTACATCACAAGAGAAAACAAGGTGTTTGGAATAGCTACCTGCCTACATCAGGCAAGCTGAGCTGTCTGTTATTGCCGAGCCCGTGTGTGCACTCTGCTGCACAGGGAGTGAGTTTGGCGGTGGCAGAAGGTTTTCTGAAGAGTTTGGAGATTGAATCACTGTTGCTAAGTGAGATCACTTGACTGGTTGATGGGAATGATGTGAACATGCTCAAACACTTTCATATCTGTTTCTTTCATAATCTCTCTTCTTGAGACTACAAGAATATGATTAGTAAAGGCTATATACAGAAATATTTTATGACAAATTCAGCTCCTTGTCTAGCCATGAAGTGATTACTACTTTTTAACCACATAACTGGAGGTGCAAATGCCCAGAGGAAATGCAGTTGGGCTTGGGGTTTTTTTATGTTTTGTTCTAGTTTGGTTTGGTTTGTCTTCCTCATCTGGATTTGAGTCTGACTTCTGCTTTACTTAGTATCTTAAAATTTTTGTGAAGTTTTTCTACAGCATAGAGTGGAAAAATTCTGAGTGCATTGGATATGTGGCCCTGGTGGTGAAATGCCACAGAGATAATTAAGGGACTGGAGCATCTTTCATCTGAGGTGAGGCAGTGAGAGTTGGGACTGTTCTGCTTGGGGAAGACTCAGGGAGATCGCACTGATGTGCATAAATGCCTGAGAAGAGGAAGTAAATAAGAGAGACAGTCTCCTCTCAGTGGTGGCCAGTAACAGGACAAGGGGCAATAGACAAAAATTAAAATACATGAAATTCCATCTGAACATAACAAGAGAGTTTTTTACTCTGAAGGTGACCAAAAATTGGCTCAGGTTGACCAGAGAGGTTGTGAAGTCTCATCTTTGGAGATACTCAAAACCTGACTGGACACAGTTCTGGGCAAACAGCTGTAGGTGGCCCTTCTTGAACAGGAGTGTTGGACAAGATAACCCCCAGGGATCACTTCCAACCTAAACCTTTGTTGCTCTTCAATAAAGGCAATTGAGGAGCACCCATAAAGGCACCAAGTAATGTAGGTGTGTCCTGAGAATAAATGTAGGGATTTCATGTTTAAGGATGGGAAAGGCACCAGACTGACATACAGTCCTAGACATCCAATGTTTTTAGTTTTCTTTGCAGTGTCCCAATTTCACTTGTGGTTTTTTTCCCTAACCAGAGCAGCACACGTATAGTGTGTAAGCTGGAGCTGCTAGCACCATTTGTATATGCCATTCTGTTGTTCTCTTGACTTTTATGACTACTGAAGCTGGTGGCAGTGCATCATCAAGTGCATGTGTGCTGAGTTTGCATGGCTAATTTAGGTACCCTTGTCTGAAACACTGGTCGTAGTAGTTTAGTAATTGAGTAAAATCTACAGCAGCCCCAAAGGTTCCTATTATACTAATAGAAGGTTACAAGAAACAGTGTTTAAACACTGGTGGGTATATAGAACTTACCTATGTGCCTATGTTCATTATAACCATTATTTTGAAAATTGCAGAATCAGTTTTGAATGTTGGGAACTTCTCGGATTCAAATTTCTCTCTCCAATTGAGGCACTAGAGTATCTCAGTTTTTTATGTCATAACAGTGGTGTTGTCATGTTCAGTTTTTGTCAAAGCTCACAAAACTTATTTATTACTTATCAAATCATGTTTCTGAGGACAAATACTGCAGCTCTTCTTGTAGACCTCTTCTTTTTCAAAAGGCCAAAGTGAATCAAACAGGACAGGGAACAAAAGTCAATAGTAAGAAATAGTAGAGAAAAGTCTTAAGAGACAGCATAACATCAACAGCAGCTAAGCAAATATGAGTAATATTTATAGGAATTACATGGCTTACTTAGTCCTAGTTATACTAACAGGAAATGAAATAAACAGAAAATGAGAAAAGTGAGAAGATTCATAAGTAAGAAATTAGACAAGGGTAGATGTCTACAAGGTAGATGTATTTGTTCATTCTACACAGATCAAGAGAATTTAATATTAACAAGACCTACTAAACCCACGTAGATCAAGACAATTCCATGGTTCACAATAAGACAGAGAAGAAAGAGTCTTGTTCAGGCTGGTGGTCTCATGCATTCATGTGGAGCACAGGTCATACATAGACTTTGAAACTTAGTTCCTATCCAGGGTAAACCAGGCAAGATTTTCTTAAGCTGGCTGCACCATTAGTTTCTCTTCATGTTTTTCTTAGCTATTTTTTTCTCTTTTATTCTGATGATCATCAGATTTACACATTTTATATAAAAATAACACAAGAACTTTGCTTGTGTTATCACTATTTTATTGTTCCTTCAGTACTTGTTGGTACTGTACATCTAAAATTTTCCATATGAGAGCCTATTTCCTCTGAGACAGGCTCCTTGAACTCCTGTGGTTTCCAGCCTGGGTCTGGAAGCCAACATGCTCTGTGGTGTGCTTGAATGTTGTCCTCAAACTATCTTTGGATACATCAGTTTCACTGCTCATATAAAGCTTTGAAGGTATTTTCTGTCTTCAGTGCTAAAAGGGCAGGTCCCTCAATTTGCTTCTTCTGCTGCTTCTTAAAACTTTGAAATACTGAGTAGTATGGGTTCTTCAGTATTCTATATTATTTATACCATAATAATGTCTGAGTGCCAAAATGGTACTAAACTACAATGTACAAAGTGTTATGCAAGACCCAGAAAGAAAAGACCATCTTTGTTCTGAGCAAGTAACACATGAAAAATTTGAAGAATATTGGCTATTTTTTGACTATAAATTAGATCAGAATATAAAAAATTGTGGAATTGTAACCAATTTTACAGGATTGGTAGCCACCATTCCTTTATGAAAGATAGGAAAGCCGTAATTACTACTTATTTATTTATTTGTTTGTTTGTTTGTTTGTTTAAGTATGGTCACTATGCAATTCCATCCATCCGCATCCTTTTACACCACTCCATTTACAAGTTAGCCAGTTCAGTAAGATGTTTGCCCTTTCATGCACAGAGGGGTTTAGAGCCCAATGCAAGTGTCGCAGTTACAGCTCTGTAAGCTCGGTGAGACAAGTTCGTAGAAGAGACAAAATGAAACTTGTGGGCTCAAGGTTTTCCAGCAACATCAGTAGTTTCAGAGATGTTGAAAACTCTTGATTTTCTTATAAAAGCCATTACAGACTTGTTACATGACCCATTTACTCTATTTAGAGGAAAACTGTTGATCAAGGAGTACCACCTTGGGGAACCCAAGGCCGTTTTGCATTCTGACTCTAGTGCGTTCCCCCACAATCCTCTTCTAGGAACAAACCAGGAGTAAGTGGCTAATCTTCTGTCCATGTACCATGTGTGCTAAGGCTTAGTGCACTGCACCCGGAAAGCCTAACCGGCATTCAGAGAGTTTAAATACAGACCACAGTTCACACAAACACTAAAATGCACATAAGACCTCAGGTCTCCAACAATTCCACTTTCCAAATGTCTAAGCTCTCTTCCCCAAGTTGATCCTTTTTGTCCATGGAACCCATCATGGTGAAGCTACTATGATGTGTAGATTGTTCTGTGGAAGAAAGTGTTTCCCAAAGCTGTTACAGGTGGGATCCTTGAAGCTGGATGTGAGTCCAGCTTGGGCTAGAGGCCACATGCATTCTTGTTTGTGTAAGAGGCCAGTGGGATCAAGGCTGAGGTGAGTTCATTGCTCAGCTTGTCTCACACTTCTTCCTCACAGAGCTGACACATGTCCCTGACATGGGCACACTGATGTTGCCACAGGGGGACATACGTCTCTGCCACTGGCTCTGACAAATCACGGTGCCTTTGAGTCATTTCAGTTGCAGCTTAAACCATTTTCTCTGATCTGTTTAAGGCCTTTTATGTTGCTCTTGAAACATTAAAAGAGTAAAAAATTGTCCTTGGTGAACATTTCAAGGGATTGCTTTTACTTCCAACAAAAATAATAGGGAAGTATTGTTGGGCTTGACCAAAACCTGCTTTCATCCTCTCTTGCATTCACCTCAGCCGGTTCCAGTGATTTTGACATTTGACTTACAACCATCCTTGGCTTAACAGCCTCACATTGCAGGTGTCACTATGCAATTTCGAAGTCTATTCTTTGAGTGATGTTCTTGCATGTCTAGAGCGGTGCCTGGGAATCCTTCAGCATTTGCCTATCTAGGAAAGAGATCAGAGACACAGACTGCCCAATCTCTGTTTAGCACTTCTGTAGAATACTGATTATCTGTGGTTTACCACCTCTGTGATGGGTATGCTGCAGTCTTGCACATTATTTCTCAGTGCCTGTGGCTCTCAGTGGAGCTTTTAAAGTGGCTAGATAGCCAAGAATGCTCTGGCCCTTGCACAGAGCCCTCCCTGAAGCCCTCCCTTTCACACTAAACAGCCTACTGCTCCTACTGCACCAAATCATGCCCTGGCAAAAGAATAGTTACAGAGATTAAAATTGGCAGCAAACACCCTTGTTACTACCTGCCATATCCTTGAAAAAAACTGCTTCTCAAAAACTGAACAGTGAAGTTTCAAAGTCAATGCAGTCCAGTGATGCCTAAGAATCGCTTCCTTACAGATAACAGATTTTCTAATGATTTTTAGGGTAAATTAGCAAAGATCTTTTTTGTGTCTGAGCCATTACTTTTCAGAAAAGTGCTACCATAATGTTTTGTGGAAAAATAAAGAAAAACCTCAAAAACAAGCATTTGGTATATTTTGTTACGAAACTAAACTAACATTCAACTACCTTTTCCTCACTTGACCACCACTTAAATGAAAGAAGGCTTCTGACATGATAGGGAAGTTCTTCTTTCTTGGAAACCTTGACCCTGCTGCCAGTAAATATGGAGATATCGTTTAGAGAAACGTCACAGATGATTGTGGTCAAATTTGTTGAAAGTGGAGCAAGACGTATAAAAAAGCACAGCAAGAGTACTGATCAGCCACCACATGAGCAATAGGTTATCTACGTGAGCATCTTGGTGCAGAAGCTGCTTTGAGGGTTAACAAAATTAGGTTAACCTTTGTCATCTAACCAGTTTGGCTGTGTCACATAGGTTGCTGCGACTGCAGAGACACGAAGATTTAGGACCAAAGATGAAAATATGTTCTATTTTCAGATCTGGGCATTTTTTCTTTCTGCTTTGTCTTTTCACTGTGGAAGGCAAAAAGTCACCTACAGGAAAGCATACCTGCCGAAAAGAACTGCTCTTCCAAGTGACAGAAAACCTGTATATCAAGGCAACTAGTTTAAAATCATCTGTTCCTGTAAGTTGATCCCACCAGCAGAAAAGTTAATTTTATTTATAGATGTTTCATTATTGAACTCCTGGAAACTTTAATAAGTTGAATGATCTCTACAGTCCTGAGAGACAGGGTAATGTAGCTTCTTTTGTAAAGGTGAGAAAAAAATGATGCATAGAAGATGTATAGGAAGGATGGGTGAGTTTGCCATGGAAGAAGTTTGTAACTAGGTTAGGATTGGAACACAGATTTACTGAGCCCTAATCGTACATCTCAAAAGGATTATGAAGATTATTATTATTACTACTAAGTTTTGTACAAACCAGACTTGAAACTCTGTCTCCCTTCCTCTATTCAGGGTAATTAATACTAGCAAATTATATTTTCCAGAGGGATCTCATCAAGACCACAAGACTGCTTAAAAAGACTACAAAAATGCTGTTTATGGTAAGATTTATACTACTGGTTTTCCAGTTTCTTAATTTGATTTTCCTTTGGCCTATAGAAACAGGAGTATGTGATCAAAAGAAATGACAGTCAATGGAAAATTCACTTGTGTTTAATTGGGAAGGACATTTATGAAAGCCATATGATTAAGGAATTCCTCTGCTTAGAGGAAGAGTGTTATTTCTGCCACATGGAAAGGGATATTCCCCTGGCATGTGAGGGGACAGTTGATCATGGTACAGGAAGAAAGAGGTGGACTTGGAAAGCCTGCCTGGAGGCACTTTTTCTAGGGAGTTGCAGTGGTACTCTGCCCAGGAAGTTGGGGTGAGGGTGTTATGTCAGGTAGGAGTGTGCTCATGGTAGCACCTCCTCCTCCTCCTGTGAGCCGGTGGCTGCACACCAGCCTGCCCAGCAACGCTTCCCAGCACCAGCCCCATTCACATGAGGGCCACTGTCCCGGCAGCTGGAGCACCTTTTGTTGAGGGTGTGCAGTACCACAGATAGCCCAGGGATGCTGCACAGAGTCAGGACACCCAAGGAGCTGCTTTGAGCTTAGACCTCTGCAGGTGTACTGAAAGAGAGAGATCAGAGGTTCACAGTGCAATTCAGCAAGGGAGTGAGAAACAAACCTTGGGGTGTCTAATTGTAAGTGACTGCAAGTGTGTGAGATGTTTTAGTTTTCTTCATGCGGAGATCAAGACAGCAGGGCCAACTGAGTCAGTTTATCCTCAAGTATAGACCAACTAGCCTTTGATGTCCCTTGGAGTTCACCAATTACTTGGCTGTGGGACCTACATGTGGGACATCTGCATTTGGGTGGTGTAATCTGAAGTTGCATTACCCTCCCGATGGGCATTTCACGTCTGATTAATTGCCTGAAAATAGGCATATAGACATTTGAAATAACCTTAGATGTCCAAAAGGACTCATGGGCCAGGCAGATATGACACAGAGCTGGCAGGATGACTGGTCTCTTCTGAAGCAGCAGTTGGCAGTGGGCAGAATACCCTACAGCATATCAAATGGCATGGGAAACTGATGTGGAGGAATGGAATGATGACCTCCACAACAACTTCTCCAATTTGGCTGAGGTGGTCTGACTTAACTCTCCAATTTATCTTCCATTTATTCTTTGTGTGTTAAGTACATTTGTTGCTGTCACTTCTCTTCATGAGCAGTCTTACCAATACTCCTGTGCCTGCCAGCACAGCACAATCCTGCCTTTTCTTCAGAAACTACAGGGGTAGATTGAACTGCTTAAAAAATAAAGCAGGCCAAGGGTATACCACAGTTCATAAAAATGATTTTATGGATTGCATGCTTTCTAAACATGCATATTTTTATGAGGCTGAAATTTTAGGCCAAATTTGACTGGCAAGATTTTAATTTGGAAACTCATTGCTTGGTTTATTTTCAGACAAACTGCAGTGTTCGAGATCAGCTCCTCTCCTTCTATGTGAACAATGTTTTCAGTCACCTTGAGGTAGGAAGTGACAAGTTGTATGTTATTAGTGCCTTCCAGGTCCTGCAAGCGAACATGGACGCCTGTGTGAGTATATTCCAGAGAGCTAAACTAACTTTGTCCATCTGAAACAGGGAAGGGCTCCTTCTCAGTTTTTCAGCAGATAGAGAAGGTGATTCAGAGTCATGGTGTGTCCCACACCACAGAGGTCCCAACTTCGTGAGGGCTTCCCCACTGGGGCCAGGGGAGTTTAACACCACTCATTTCCTCCCAGAGTGAGCCTGTGGGGAGTGGGCAAATTGGAGGAGATTCCATGGAGACAAGTCATTTCCCTGCTGGTGATATCATCTTGTGCTGTCCTCTCATCACCAAAGCTTCAAAGAGACAGGATAATCACAGGGAGAGATGTAGCTCCTCATGTTTCTGTGACTTAACACTAGTGAGGTTTTCCTTCTTCAACAGCATACCCACTGCATGTGTGTAATCTTCACTCTCATGTCATCTCTGCTCCTCCATATTGAATTTTGAAAGAACTGGTGGTGTCTCATGAGTAAGCAGGAACCACAATTGGGAAGCACATTGGAGCAGTTTCCATGAATAAACTGTGCCCACAGTCAGAGCAGGTTTTCAGGGAGTGATGCTGACCACTGGCAGGGTGGACAGTCTGCAACAGAGAAGAGGCACTTTTACCAACATCATGTAAATAACAATAGGGCAGTTTAACAAATAACAACTGGCTGTGTCTTAAAACTATATATCTTATGGGTGTCTTTTTCTCCCCTAAACCTGCAATCCTCACAAGTCACAGTGTCCCAAAAAACTGAGCATGACTTAGGGTGAAATATAACCATGGATACCCTGGCAAATGTCTATTGTGATTTTAAAAAGTGAGAGCAGGATGAGAAGTCAAACAATTAATGAATTTTATTAAATAAATGAATTAAACTTTGTCTAACCTGAATTGTATGGTAGCATGAAAGAAAAAGATATTGGTCCTATGTGCACACAAATATTTGCAATGCAAGAATAAACAGCTTCAAAGATCTTTTTCCAGTGTTATAGCTCAGAACCCAACTGGGTATTTGTATAATATATAAAGATTCACATTCCAATGGGAGAAATCTCCACCAGTTTTCAGGTTCTGCATTTAAAACTATGGTAAACAGTTATCATTTACAGCCATTATTCACAGCATTTATCATTCTGCTGTGGTTATTCTTCTGTCAAAATTCCAGATAATGCTATACTGTAACTCCAGAATGCTATAATAGAATTCCAGATGCTATAATATACTTTATAGAGATTTCATTCTTGTCTGGAAAAGCAATTACACTCTAACACACTGAGGAGTTTGGACTGTCAATTGAAACTGAATTCAGAATACCAATTATTCTTAAGTACTACCAGTAACTGTAACTTGCTGTATAGCTTAGTAATACATTAGTTTCTGTGCTGCATGGAGACAAAATGCTGTAGATTTCTCAGAGTTCCTGCATACTTTTTCATAATTGGTACAATTTTTTTTTACCCAACACAAGTCTAAACATAACAACTCTTGTTTCTGGATGTTATCAAGTGCTGGTAGGAGAGCTAAGACTTCCCCTGGTAGTTGAAAAACAATAGTTTTTTGAGAAACAATGGCTTGCCATGATTTTCTAGAAGGCATTTCTGGAAGCTAATATTTTTTGAAGTGTTTGTATTAATTTAAACCAACAATACAAAATCATGTGAAAGAATAATAGAAACTGTGAATGGTATGAAAGTAATGGATCCTTTACTAATACCAAGCTTCAGATTCCTCCATCATATTATTCCTCAATAAATTAACACTCATTCATCTACTTACATAAGCTCTTTGTTATTATCTAGTTAAGTTACAAGATGTTTGTCTGAAGAGGTTTTCACCATGACAACATACTTAAGTAATGATTTTATTACCTTTCAAGGACAAAGTTCTCTATACAATTAAGCAAAACATTGAAACCTTTATATACATATCCACCCTTTACTCTTTCACAAACTCAGGCTGTAATTCAGCCAGCTAGAGACATGCATGGTGTTTAAAATCCCAACTTCCGTCTCCGGCTCCTAGGTCGCGAGTTCGAGTCTCAGTACGGGTGGCCCCGGCAGTTAAATGCCACCCTGCCATCCGATCCCGTCAGATCTCGGATGCAAAGCAGGGTCAGCTCCAGTTAGTACTGAGTGCTGTAGACAGTCCTAAGGACCTCAGTGTCACTGTCCAAGCTTGCTCGGCAGTGGCAAATGAACCTTAGGACTTAAACGGTGGGGCCAGCTCTGCGCACGCTGTGCCTCACCTAAAAAAAATCCACTGCGCAGGCTCGGAGGGCACACGTGGGGTGAGCCCTTCCCAAATCTTCGTTCGCAAAGATTGGCCATTATTATTATTAATATTTTTCTCTAAACCACTTTTGAAGACTTTATGCTACAATGTGCACTGTAATAGGTCTTGGTTTTGTCCAGACAAAGAAGTTTTAATCTTTTTCAACTGTACAGGGGTCGAGTTCCATTTTTTGAAAAAATACATAGACTCTAAAATTTTTAAACCCATTTTCTGCAGTGAAACAAGACTCTTTCATTTAGTGTATGACTGCAAGGTAAAGGGAACAGACATTTTTCCTTGGATATTGAGAGCATCCACCTGTAGCACCACTGACCTCTTTATTTGCTCAGGTGTCCTAGTCAGCATTGCTAAGAACATTATGGAGTTATTTCGGAGGTTTGGCTTATGTTCCTGCATCAGTAGTGGATTATGGAAGTGCTTTCTTGTATTTAGGTGAAGTGCAGAAGGACAATATATTTATTCCCTTCAGGATCTTCAGTAATTTCTCTGTCATTGTCGTCAATCCTTGTAGACCTTGATCAGAGACTGGGTATTGTTTGCAATACTCAAGCTAACTTGCTAGCTCATTTATTTACTTTCTGTTTATGCAGGAAGAACAGAGTTTGTCATATGTATCGCCACTAAAGTCAGCCTAGTCATTTAAAGTCAGTCAGTTCTGCTACCAAATGTTGGGGGTTTTTTTCTGTGCAAATTTGCGTTATGCAAGTGGACCTTAAAAAAAAAAGAAAAATCAAGCAGAAACCCCCTCCAAGTCAGAAAGAATTGCCCTGCTAAGAAGATTTAAAAAAATTTACTACTATTTACACTGTTTTTAATGTTTGCTTTTGTTTCCACTTTCATCATGTGAGGTTACCTTAGAAGGCACAAAAGATAACTTGAAAATGTGCTTCTTTTTATAGTATTGTATATGACACAGAAAGGACTAACCATCCATTTCAGCAGTAATATCCTTCCATATGAGTTGAAGACCTTTGCCTTTTTCCTTTTCAAACCTGTTGTCTTTGTTTATAGATTAGAAAACATCAGTTTTTCCCACTTTTTTTCCCCTGAAAGAATGTATCTTCCCCTTTGAGAACACAGGGAGCTGAGGAATCAGCAAGCCACGTTGCTCACAAAGCTTAGTCAGGAAGCTTCAAAGGAAACAGCTGGAACAGCTCTGGCTGGCTGGTGCTGGTTGGACAGAGCTAGATGGTGAGGAGAGGACTAAGTCCATCAGTGTATAATTAGCAAGACAGCGCAGGAATGAGCAGGAAAACAGGGGGAAACATAAATCAACTTTATAAACATGTTTGAAGGGTTTGCAGAAATATACAAAATAGCCCCCTATTCTCTGTAAAGGTCTTTGGCCCTTAGCCTTGCATTCTCTGAGGGTTCAAAGTTAAAGGGCTTGAATCTTAGAGCTAGGACACACTGTGCAACAGCTGTAACTGCAACTGATAATTCCTGAGATAAATAGGAAGAGTTTAATAGGAAGACTTAGAGGCACTTATATTGACTTGGCAGGAAGCATGCATGCAAACACATTTGAAGTTGTGGGGGAAGCTGAAACGATGCTGAGTTCACATATTTTACTGGTAGCCCTGTAGTGCCACACTGTGGGCTTGACTCTTCTTCATCACTATTTCCTTGCATAAGCATCTTTGGTTTTATTTTCATCCTTCAGCTTCCATGTACTCCATCCACAAGGTTAACTTCTGCAGTCAAAAAATTAAGGAAAGTGTTTTTTAAGGTAAGACCAGGAGGCACTGGCTCCCTGCTGTACTGTTCAAAGCCTCTAGGTAGTTTCTCTTCTAATGCCTTTATTTTCTCAACAGCTTGGAGATAAGGGAATCTACAAGGCCATCCATGAGCTGGACATTCTCCTTCCCTGGATTCAGGCCTACATACAAACCATCATATGAAGAATGAGGAGGTGACAGGCAACTTGCTGCTTTTGGGCTAAAACCAGATCCTTCCCCAAAAGTCCTGAAAATGAACAGAGTCGGATGTACAATGTGTCTGTCAGCAACACCGTCCCATGGAAGAAGACCCTCTGTAACATGGCAACATAAAGAGGGATTTTCATAAGCTTTCACAGTTATCCTGGCATAGCAGCTATGCCTGTTCTGCCTCCAGAGCAGCTACAGCATGCTGCTGCCCTCATCCTGCCTGCCTGCCTGCCAGCTGCCACACGGGCAGCACCTGAACACATCGCACCAGCATAACTTGGAATCTGTTACCCTAAGGATCAGACACAATATCCCATGTGTCATGGGCATGATCTTGTGCCACCCTGTGTGAATACAGCTCAAAGCAATGAGGATCACTTTTGAAAATCCCGCCACTAAGCTATATTTCTTTGGGATTTTTTTGGTTGTAGGTATATAACAGTATACACAAACCATTCTACATATAGATAAGAAAAATAATTACATACTGCTTATCTTTACTATTGATGGCTAGGCTTCATGAGTGAAGAGTTGGGAAGGGCTCTACCCACGTGGGTGTGCCCTTCCAGCCTGCGCAGTGGATTTTTTTTTAGGTGAGGCACAGCATGCATAGGACTGGCCCCACCCTTTAACTCTTAAGGTCCATTTGCCATGGCTGAGCGAGCTTGGATGGTGACAGTGAAGTCCTCAGGGCTAGAACCTACAGTCCCCAGTACGCCCAGGAGGTCTCCCATCCAAGTACTGCCCGGGGTTGACCCTGCTTATCTTCTGAGATCTGACAGGATGGGGCATCAGGGGGGCATTTAACTGCCTCTTTACTATTAATTTAAGGTAATAATTGATTCCTAATAAACATACACCAATTCATGTAAAAACTTTGGTCTAGCATTCATGCATGGCTGTCAGATGTGACATGATCTACATGAGATCAAACATGCAGAAAACACAATAGATGGCTTGACTAGGATTGTAAAATGGTTGGAGAGAGCTTTATGGAGGTTGATGGTAGTAGTTTCCAAAATGTCTTTCATATAGTACAGAATGAAGACGAAGTTCTAGTTTTCTCACATTTCTGAACATTTACCAGGATTATGAATATATTCCCAAATCTATGTGTTTAGTAATTCCATGGGCCTGAGATTCTGCAAAATTTCGAATCTCATAGCTCTATTATGTAAGGATCATTGAATACATCAGTGCGCTAAAGATGTTTTGGTTTAAATATAAACTGACATGAGAAATGAACCCAGCTTAAGAGACATTACAAGTCAGAGTTACAATTTACTAAAAAAGATTACAATAAATACAATGATTCAGAGAAAACTGGTTTTAAGCCACAAAACAGATGTATAACCCAGCATACTGGGACTAGAACAGAATGGTGTTTGTTAGCCCCTGTGCTGAACACCATATGGTTCCACTGGGTGCAAAGTAATAAAAGGAAAGGAAATTTATTGTTCAGGATAGTGGTCACGGTTCTGTCAAAGTAATGATCACAGTCTTGTTGAGACTGGCAGTCACAGTCCTGTTGAGGTTCTGGTCCTTCTCTGGATCCAACAAGTGGTACCACAAGTCTTCACATCCCAAGATTATATACACTCAGGTTCAGGTGGGAACGCCCAGTACCTCCTCCAAGTCGGGAAGTTTCACAATGGATGATGTAACTCTGTGAGTCATGGGATATTTTTGGAATCTTTGATGGTCCTAGTGGGTTGTTGCAACTGCCCATTGTGCCAGTCCCTAATGGCCCATTAGCAGAGATGACCCCTCAGTCTGAGTGTGAAGGTGCTGGTGCCTATGGCACACTGGGTTTTGTTGCAGTACCTTACCAGGCAAAAGCATTTTATTTGAACAAATGAATACTATCTTAAGAAGTCTGAACATAACATTCCTGACTCTGAGGAATTGTCTCAAATTACTTAGATCTTACTGGATTACCTTTTTTGGCTGATTTGAAATTCTCTCCTTCAACAGTAAGATGACACCTAGGAGGCTAACAAGACTAAAACACATTTCTAACTCTCTTAGAATTCATGAAGCCCATTGTTGCTGAAATAGCACATTCGGGGAGAAGAAGCAGAAAAGGCTGAGCCAGGCCTTTAATTGACAAAAGGCTGCTGAGACAGACCTGGGCAGACACAGGACATCACTGCCCAAAGGTGCAGGGCCCATCCTGGCCACACATGGCTGGAGCGGGAGCCAGAAGGTGTCCCATGGTGCGACAGTCATTCCAGGGTGAATTGGGCAACAGGAGGATCTGAGGAAAGGACATGTGGCTGGCTGAGCGTATGTTCACTTGCTCACCCCTAAGAGCATAACTCCATAATTTCAAATGTTTGCCCTGCAGACAAACAACTACATTGTAGTCCCACTGTCCTATGGAGGCAATATTCAACATCAGCTTGTAAATGTCAGGGCAAATGTCTAACTAATAGAAGGAGTTCATTAGATAAACAGTGACAAAGGTGGTACATTTAATGTCATGGTCTTTTTTGAGCATGTGATTTAATTTTTAACTACACAATGTCCTTTTTCATGGCTTTATTCACACAGTTCACCCATTTGCTTGTGAAATTTGGGTTTGCTTTTGGTTTTAATGGTTTTTATCCAAACTCTGCTGTATTGAATAGAAAATTGACCATGGGCATGGCCTCAGCAGCCTACATCAGACACCATTGTCCAGTTCCTGCTGCTGTCAGGGAGCAGTAGATGGGATCCTGGGCCCCCTGTGGCTGTAGAGATTGCTGCTTCTCTGCTGCAGAAGAGGCAGTGACACCTGCAAACAGAAGAACTGCCATGTTTAATTGAGAGGATCCATGGGCAATGGTTTCTGGTGATTCCCACTGCCAAAGCTTTTTCTTGTGGAAATTTTGCTGAGTTACCACATCCAGACAGTGGATGACACACGAAGAGACAGAAGAACTTTGAAAAGGGCAAGTAACAACTTCTTCCCCACTACGCTGCATTCATGGGGGTCAGCCCTCCAGCTAGTATGGGCAATCAGCAGACCTGCTGCAGCAGGGTTTGAAGTCAGTCTGCAGCAAGTTGCCTCAATTCATCTGACAGGAAAATCAAGTTATTTTATGACATAAAAGCTCAGAACTTTTGTCTTTTAGCCCTCATTTTCCATACAGCTTAGGACATTTTGCACTCTTAGTTGCCTTGTCTATAAAATGAGAGCATCACTGAGCATGTAGCATCTTATGCAGCAATGAAAATCACATTTCCAAACTCATTAAACACTCCTAAGTGAAAAGCAAAAATAGCATGTGCAAAACAAAGGTCTCTATTTAGTAGAAAATAATTGTGATAAGTGACACATGCCATATGCAGGCCACCTAGCAACAAATACTGTGTTGCATCTTCACAAAAATGTAGCAAAATAATTCATATTAAATATATTTAACAGACAAGTCAAAGTAATAAGTATGGATGAAAGCTTATTGCTTTTAAAAACTGGACAAGCTGATCACGTTTTGAATTTTCCAGATGCGACTCTAGGTGTCACTCTTAGAAAACAAGACTGATGTTGGTCCTAGTTTACTTCTGACTTCAGTTGATGGAGAAATTGTTAGAGTATATTTCATAAGCAGTTTCCTTGGATGGAAACTGAGATAGATATGTAGTTGGATTAGAAAGACTGAGTTATCTACATTCAATTGCCACAAACATAGAATTTAAATTAAAAATGCAGGGAAGAAAGACAGGCATATAGCCAAAACTGGGTTTATAGATCAGCTATGAATTCAGTCTCTAGTTTTACCACAGAATTTTGACCACAGACAAGTTCCTTTATTAAGGTAACTGTTCTCCTTTGGCAAATGAAAAAATTGCCTATCAATTATTAGCCCAAGTTAATTTATCTTTGCTTAGCATACAGAAGTCCTTAGAAGGAAATTACTGCCCACATAGTGCTATTTGTTGTAACTATTGCTTATCACAGGATTTTGGTATTTTTGAAGCAGAGACTCTCATTACATGGAAAAAAGAAGGTATTTTATGACTGTTACTGCAAAAGCAAGAATGAAAAATATGTGTCTGTGCATTAAAATTGTCGCTAGATCACAATTTCTTGAAAAACACTGATCTAGTGGAAAGTAGCAGCTGAACACGCAGTACTGGTGTTATGTAAATAATACAGAAACTATCAGTGAAGACAACAATTTCCATCACAGACAAGACCATGTACAGTTTTCTACTTTCTCTGAAGTGTTTTTTCCCTGAAGTGCAAAACATTCAGGTCAGAGATTATCACATAATAAGTAATTTCTGCTGTAACCTTAACCATCTACAGCCAATTCCTGAGCTCAGCTGGAGTCCTGAGGTGGTGTCATAATGTAGTCATAGAATCACGGAATTATAACATCATAGAATTGTTGAAAAAAAGATCTTTCAGATGATTAGGCCCAACTGTTAACCCAGCACTGCCTAACCCACCACTAAACTATGTCCCCAAGTGCCACATCCACAAGTCTTTTAAGTACCTCCAGGGATGACAACTCAGCCACTTCCATGGCCAGCCTGTTGCAGTGCTTGATAATCCTTTTGGTCAAAAAATTTTTTCTAATATCCAATCTAAACCTCTCCTGGCAAACACTGGGATAGTTTTCCTCACTGAGCATTAGAATTATTAGAAGATTAGATTAGAAGACTTTTTCCTGAAACTTGGAAATGACAATGGGATTTGGACAATGATGTAATTTGTGTTGGATTTGGCCATTTCATACGTGTTTCTTCATGCTCACAACATGCACCAGTTTCCAGATACTGCAACACTGCCAAGATGTATGGCCAAAGACGAAACACATGGACTTCTGGTGTAGTGATTAATAAGATGCTTCCCAAATAGCCCACCATAGCCAGATACTGCTCAAGTCATCTTCCCCTCAGCAATTGTGGGGCTTTGAAGAGAAGCAGTCCCTGGGCAGGCATTGCTATTAGAGGAATGGAAAGGTTACAGCAGCACTTGCACAGCCATTGCAGTGGTCACCTTACAGCTTATCCCGTTGCTATCCAAGCTTCTTCATATTGCAAATAATGACTGCCATTGGGATATCACCTTATGAAAACTACCAGGAGCTGCTGAGCTGTAGAATACTCTCTCTCAAGAACACATATGGAGAACGGTCTTACCTTAATTCAGTTTTCTTTTAAAAATCAGTGTTTAGATTGACATTCCTATTCTGTTGGCTCCAGTGGAAGAGAGGCTTGGAAACGTAAAGGCAGTTGGTAGGTCTATGAGGAGCACTGACAGAGTGAAAAGGAAGGTAATGGAATTATAATACCACTGAGTGAAGGTAGAGACTATTGTGGAATAAAGATGCTGGTGGCATATGTCAGGAGTAGATTTGAATTGCAAAACATTGTTGACTTTTTCAGTCTATTTGCTTCTCTGGAAGGCAACAATGACCATAAAGCTAATGAGGTAAATGAGGCTGGCAAGGGGCCTCTGAAGGCTTCTGGCCTGACCTCCATTCAAAGCAAGGCAAGCAAGGAGATCAGACTGGGCTGGCCAGGGTTTTATACAGTTGGATCTTGAAAAATCTCTGATAGAAGCTGCAGAAGGCTGACTTTGAAGGACCATTGCATCATTTCTTGTCAAGGTAAAGTGTCACAGAGCTGGCTGGAGTCACAACTGGAAGACAAGGGGCTTTGTGTCCATTGTAGAAGGGAAAACTATGAATGACTGTCTGGCCACAAAATGTTTGTGTGAGGTAAATGACAAACTGCAGGTGAGAGTCAAATCATGTGAGAGGAAAGAACTGAATGAATTTTGAAAGAATTAAGACAGATGAGAAGTCACAGATGTGTCACTTTTGGTTATTTCTGAAGCTTGCAAGCCCCTCGCAAGTGATACTGAGGCTTTTGGTCCAAGGCCCTGGGGATGGAAACCAGTCCATTCCTGATCTTGCTCCTGCTCCTCTCCTTGCAGTGTGGCCATTGTCAGGGAGGTTTATCATGTGTGGTCCATAAAAGGATCATGCAGATCTCCCTGCTCCTTGGCCATTGACCCTGGATGGCCCCAAAGTGCTTTCCCTTCTTGTCCAAGGTTATGATGTCCTTTTTAGAGATATGTTTGCTTCTGGTGGAGGAAAGCAAGTTTTCTGCCTCAGCAAAGTGACACAGCAGCAGAATAACATATCATGTTAAGATATTTAAGTAATATCAGCTATCTGGTTACCATTCCCTGATTTTTGAATAGTCAGAGATAGAAACCTGAGAAAACCTAAATTTAATATGGTTTAGTGAAAGAGGGTGTGTAGAGGTATAGGGAACCAGAGGAAGAAGAGTTTAGAAGAGGAGTGATGATGGGTGAGTAAAGGAACCTGAGGTGTTTGGCTCTTATCTGTAGCTTCAGCATGTTGCTGTCTTGTGCACATAAAAAAAAACTACTTAAAGACAACAGGAAGTAAAGCTTCTAGCAGCTGGAGTTGCAGAGAAAAGATTGAAACTCAAACAGAGATTATGAATGAGGTATTGTATAGATATTAAGGTGTATGTAGATGCTATGGATAGGCAGTTAAATGCCACCCTGATGCCCAATCCCAGATCTCGGAAGCTAAAGCAGGGTCAGCTTTTCAAACAGCCTTTCAATCAAATGTCACATTTTTCTCTATTTTAGGCTTCAAAAAGACCTTTACACACCTGACATAATAACAAAATTTGGGAGGTTTTAGCGTGCATCACTTGTTAACGTTAACTGATAGATGCTTTTCTTTCCGCTTTCTCCCTGTGCTGCTTATTTAAGTTGTTGCAGTACTGTTGGTGCAGCCGCACTTTCAGATGAGCTGATGAGAAGAAAATCACTTCCTTGAGGCGGCCATGGTGCAGAGGGTTTTTTTTGTCTGCTTGTTTCTCCTAAAGATTCAATGAGCAGTAGTTAACAGCAGAATACACCACAGTTATTCTATCATTTTAGGCAAAGCTTGTAGCCCATGTTCATAATTAAAGAAGTATTATCAATTATTTCCTGTTTTCTGCCTCACTGCCTGAAAGATAAAGTGATTGTCACCAGACAAAGATGTTGCCCCTAACCACATGTGAAGAACCCACTGACGTCTCTTAGACAAATTTTGTCATGTCAGTGTAAATGTTTTCTCTGTTCCTGCATAGTAATTAAGGAATAACCAGCAGCACTTTCCAAGTGATGAAGAAAGCTAAAAGAGATAAACCACAGGTGCTTTTAATTAGTCATTTGATAAAACAAGTGAGCCTCCCAGATGTGAGGAAAATTTTTTTGTGAATGAGAAACCACAGGCTGTCAGTGGAAAAGACAACCTGTTTTTCTACCCGCAGTAGGGGAAAGAGTACTTTATGTACAGCAATATCCGTGAGGGCTTGCAGAGGTAAATCCCAAGCCAGAGGAAAACTGCAGTGGGCAAGGAGAAGGGCAGCCCATGCCAGTCATCAATTTGGAGTCTCTTGGGCAGATATTAGCTATTGTCCTTGCTCCTTGAAGGCTCTCTGTTTTCTCCTTCCTCTCCTGCATGGAGGAGAGCCACAATATGAACAGCAACAGGATGATCATGATGCTTCTTGGTTTCAGGCTACTTCTGAGGTTTTGGAGGAAGTTTGAGGTCCATGTGGGAATGGGAGCTGGTTTCTTGCTTTATGAAGTGTTGGGGGTTGTTTTAGAAAAAATTTCCCATTCCACTTATGCATAGCCAAGGGCATTCAAAGTTAGGAGAAAATTGCAGCATTGCAAAAGGATACAAAAAGAGGGTGCAGCATCAGATGCAGAGCTGCAATCTGAGTCAGTGGATTGACCTCTCTGAGACCACCAACATGGGCTTGCATGCCCTATACTTCTGAAAAGGTCTACTGATACCAAAGGATAATTGAGGTGAATTTCTTACTGATATGAACCACACTCAACTGATAGATAAGTTCAGCACAATGTGATTTTGGACCATGGAAAGCAATACTCTGGTGCTTTTTCTTCTGCATAGAGGCGAAACAAGTAAATCTTTGGGGGAGATTTTATAGAAGGAAGGGAGGAGGCCACACAAATGTGTTGGATAACTGCAATCTGATACTTTCCCAGGCCTAAACTCTAGAAGGAGTGTTTCACCGAGTGTAAAAAGGATTAAGAACTGTTATAGACTGTGTGTGTCGTAGTATGGCAGAAAGAGTGAATGTAGATGCTCAACTCATCTATGAGTGAGGATGACTGAGAGCAAGGAGTATGAAGTAATTTTTGTGTGTGATTTCACCATCAATTTTCTGAGTCTGCTCCAGCTTTTCGTTTCTTTGAAACATTGGAATATTGCAAAGGATATAAGGAAGACGTATAAGAAAATGTGCCCTCTGGTACAAGCCATTAAAGATAGCAGTTCAATCTGACCCGTGAGAGGGAAGATAAAAAAAACCCAGACTACAGTTCATCTGCAGAACTGACTTCATAAGAAACACGACATTTCTCTGGTAAGACAGAAGAAAGCAAGATTGTACTCTTCAGTACTAAACCCAGGAAATTTGGTTTGCCTGAAACTAGCTAACTAGCTGAAACAAGACAGCCATTTGCTAGACCAACTGGTATAAATGATCACTTTTAAGACTGTAAATGGTATCTCTAAGTGTTCTTATGTTACATCCTTCAGATACTGAGCACAGGGATGGAATGGGATGCTTTGAAGTTTTGTACCTATGAACCCTTACTTGTTTTTTTTTTTTTGGGGAAGGCTTTTGCAAAGCTTCACACTCTGATTACCAGAAGTCTTCCATCTTCCGGTCAAATTTTCTCACGGACAGTTTATAGAAATTTTGTCTAGTATCAGTTTGTTCTGTTATCTTATATGACTTACTGAATTCACTGTTTACCTACTCTAATGTAGTTCAGATAACAATTAGCTCTTTTCCCAGCCTTTATTTTTCTGAAGTTGAACAAGCCAAACTCCTCTAGACTTCTTCTATAAAACAGGATCTCTCCACTTGATTTCTGGACCATTTCTGGTTTGAACTAATCTATAACACAGGGTTAACACATTGGCATTGTTCCTCTCGATCTTCTGGAAAACACCTTGCCCAGTTAACCTTTACAGCATCAATTCACAGTATCCATTTCTATTGCAACATTGCCTTAATGGTGCCTGGGATGAGCAATGGCACCATGGAGTTGTCATCCTCCTCCAAAGGGTGTCCTTCCAACTTTTTCTGACTATAAGCCACACACCCAGCCTGACACCAAATCCCTATTTTATTAATTCCCTTCTAGAGTAAACCAAATTCTTCTGTCTTCACTCTGCCTTCGATTGAACCCACACTACATCTTCTTCTTTTCCCCTTCTTGTCTTTAATGGTTCATTATTTCATAATTTGTTCTAAAGCTTTGCACACCACTCTTGTCAGATAACATATCTCTTTCTGCCTTGCTTGTCATTTCTCCCTTTCTTAATGACAGTTATTACACTTGGTGTTCTTCAGTCTGAAAGTGCTACCATTCATTTGACAGATGAATTCAAATTTCTCTCTACTGAAACTGCAATTTTATGTGCCCATTTGTTCCATTTGCTTCCTTGATGGAAGAACCTTTAACTCTACCTTCCTGCTCATGCTTTTGCCTTGGAGGAGATTGTTTCCATTCCTGTTGCCTTCAGTCATCCTGACTTTACTTCTGTGTTTTGTGTCAACTACTCTCAAAATAATCTCTCTCGCCTACTACATTCACGAATGCTTCTTAATGTCCCTGTCCATATTAAAAATCGAGATGAATTGTCTATTCAACTTTGGAGCTAGAATGTATCCAAATATCCATCCCACTCTTCACATACATCAACCTCACTTCTTTCTTTGTGGTCCTCTTGTTTTCATTATGATGACATGATTTTCTACTTCTGTTTTTATCTGGGCTGATTTGTTGTGATTTTGGGAAGTTAGTTCACACCCCTTTTTGACATCCAAGATGGAGTTATCACTGCTGGTTAGGCCTTCCTTCTGTCCTTCAGGGCCCTTCTATGCTCTTGTTTTTCTTGAGGGGGTGGTTGGATCGGCTGCTCTTATCAGAATAGAATCATAGAAAAGCCCAGCAGCCCTGGAGATACCTGGTCCAACCTTCTGCTGTGAATAGATTAGGTTAAGTTATCTAAGATCCTGTCAAGCCCGGTGTTGAACATCTGAAAATAAGTCCCATCACTTCTTTGGGCAACTCTAACATGTAATTTTTCTCATGATGAAGATCCCTCTGAGGCAACTTGAGCCTGTTGCACATTGTCCATTCACCATGCATCTGTGTGAAAGAATACCTCCATCTTCTTTGTAACTACGTTTTGGGTAGTGCAAGACTGTAATTAGATACCTGTGAACCTTCTTGTCTTGTGGCTGGGCAAACACAATTCTTTCAGTCTTTCTTTACAAGTACAGATCTTCAACCCTCTAATCCCATTGGATGCCACTGGTAGAACTTTCTCCCATATTTTAGTGTCTCTCTTGAGCTGGGGAGACCGAAGCTGAGTGCACTAGACTGGGTGTGGACTGAGAATTGCCAAGCAGAATGGGAGAGGAAACATCCCGTGAGGCACTGGCTCTAGTTCTGCTGGTGCAGCCCAGGACACTGTTTGCCTTCGCTGCTGCAAAGATGAAATCCTCTTCCATTCAGCTGTCTACTAGCATTTCCATGTCCTCATCAGCAGACATACACTCCTGTCTGTCTTATTTTAATTCTTTACTTTTGGGGCAAATTCTAAAGAATTGTGCACTTATGACTTGCAGAACCCTCGTCTTGTTTTATGTTTATCTTTACTTTCTGGGCCACTGATTAGTTCCTTCTAATTAGAAACTTCTCAAAATGTTTCTTTTTGAAATGGAAATATAATTATTTAACTGAAAATTTACAACTCACGTGACAATGTCCAATCTTATTAAGAGAATTAGCACCTACTGTAATATTAGCTTCCCCAGTAATAATTACCTTCTGCGTCATACTGTGTTTTATTATAACTCATCTTTATCCACCCAGAGGACTGGATTGTGGATACCTTAAATGACTCCAGAGGAATGTATTTTACTATGATATTTTACCCACTTCTTTTTTGTTTGTTTTTTTTTTCCACTCCAAGGTATTACTTCAGACATTTTGGCTTTTGGCTCTTTCCGTGACATAAAAACATTCTTCATCATCACAGCTTTTATTTCTGCTTTACCTAAACTTTTTTGTCTGTGCTCTAGATGTGTCTGCTACATCACTATTTAATTTTTATTATTTCAGTAGCACTTCTGGAGTTACTCTAAGACCTACAAACTTCCTAAGCCTGTGAATATCAGTAAAGCATAACCTTCTGATTCCAGGTGACTAGAAAAACAGCGAGAATGCATTGCTTCTTCAACTAATCAACACTTCATTATTATTGAATCCTTGACAGTTCCTGCAAAGACTTCCTTGGAAGCAGAAGAGAAACAGATCCATCTCACCACAGCCCCTTTTGAATGCAATTCAAGTTGCAATGCCAGAAATGAGAGGGTTTGTTGATAGGTTTCTGTGTTTACCTAAGTATGAGAAGATCCATGACTGCTTTCAAGTATTTAATTGCTTATTCCCCAAATATTTATTTCTGTACACTTCTCCATCTACTTGTGCCTGATTATTCTGATTCAGAATCTAGCATAAACATTATTTTAATTTCATGCTTCCTATTGCTTAGACTATTCATCTTGGGTGCTTAAACATTTTGGTATGATGAAGAATTATTGCAAGATAACTTACGTCTTCACTAGCAAAAGGAGCAATACTATAGAAGCAGATTGAAAAATTGGCATTGAGGACCCAACTTCCAAACTACGTTTGAGTTTATTTTGAACTAACTCTTCTCTGGTTTCGTGGCCTGAGCTCCTGTTAACAATTGGAGAACATAAAGAGAGTTTCTGAAAACATCTTCCAGTTTTATTTTATCTGAAAGGAACTAATTTTTGGAGACTTCAAGAGTGCTCCCAAATGCAACTCAGCATACAGTGAGTGGTGACCTGGAGACTGGTTTTAAGTTCCTATGTGTGGAACAACTGGCATACTAATGTAGAAAATCTCACTGATATGCCATTCTACCTTATATGGGCAGGAAAAAAATTAAAAGCCAGTCTAAAATGTCTTTGATATTTTTTTAGCAACTATTAAACCAGAATTGCCTGTTTTCCAAAATGAAATTATCTTATGGAAAGGGGAGATCAATTATGGAAACCAGAGTTGGTGTGTCTGAATTCTGAGACCCTTGAAGTTGAAACTTAGCTTTTATAATTACTTTTGCAAAACTGTGAAAGGACTTTAGTACATTGCCTGAGCACATGGAGACAGAGGTAGAACACCACAGCTAAAGCCTGGTGTATCACAGCTCCTCTGCTACTGATATCTACACTAGCTAGATTGAAATAAACCAACATTAACTGTTGTGACACGTGCCACAGTTTCTTCTTCAACTTTACAGCATGGATATGCACAGAATAGGCTGATTTGGCAAAACAGAGGTTTTGAAAAAGGATGAAGTAAGAGTCCAGAGCCCACATGAATATGAAACAGTAAGATTAGTTTAAGTGGGAGGTGAAAAAGTTCCTTTAACAACTCTTTTTCATAAGTTTTGGAAGTTTTTCATAATTGCCATGCAGAATTTCCTAGATGTTAATAACTCTTGAATAATAGATGAAATTAATACTCTTTCACAACAACCAAATAGCAGTCTTAGGAAAGGTATTCCCCTCTTACATGGTAACTAACTCACATAGAGTTTAAAATATCAACACATGGTCCAACATTAGTAGAGTGATCTTGCTGTTGCTTAGCTGTCAAATTTAATGAAGGTAGCAGGAGTTAAATTAGCTGTGAAACTTTTGGGTTTCTCAAATTTGGGAGAAATTGCTGACTCTACTCAGAAGTTACTGACAAGAAAGGAACTAACAGCTAAAAAAACTGCATAAGTCTAATTTCCTTAGGAAAAAAGATTAGCAACCCAACCTGCCACAGTACCTACATTTTTATTGCTTTAAAGTATGCTACTTGAGACTGTATTTTGTTCTTTTTGAAAAGAATACTTTTGTAGTTTTGGAAAAGAAATATTTGTTTTACTATCTTTTTCAGAATTTGCTTTATTTTAGTTTGGGGTAAAATACTCATTAGTCTTTTCAAAAAAATCAACTTAAATATAGTTCCCCATTTTTTTTAATATTCATTACTAGCTAATTCATTCTTTACATTGCCTCCAGAGGACCAGAGGGTGTTTATTCAGAGTACTTCCTAGTTGTTAGTCCAAGCCTTCAAAAACCGAAGTTACACAACTTTAAAATAAAGTGTATCTACACTCGACCCGCAGCAGCTCTTCTATAGGCAGCCTTATTTCCTGTGAGATGAAGAGGAAATGTACTTAGGGTGTGAAGTACCGTCTTCATTTTTTAACTACTAAAAATCAAAGGTCTTGCATATTTGTCCTTTCACTTTAAATTCTGAATCTAACTGGAAAGTCTTTGCAAGTAGACTTCTGCCAGGAAGTTCTGTTCTAAGTAAAATGTTATCCATGGGTGAACTGCTTCTACACCCGACTTCCTGGCGTTCTCATACGTGTTCTGGAGGCTGGACAAAACCAGGTAGGACCAAACTCACAATCTGATTCTTTTTTTTCTGTGAGTGAAGATGACTGGCTTGCTTACTCACACAATTATGAGCGGCACTGAAGAGAATTGTGGATAAGGGGAATCCCCACCAAACTGTCTCCTGGATTGTTTTAGAGAGAAGATTGCACCGTGCGGTAGATTTCTTCTACGAAATGTCCTGTGGATGTTTCCAAATGGTTATGACAGAAAATATCCACTCTGTAGGCTGGTGTCATACATTTAATGGATATTTTCCTACTGATGCTTGAAACACATTACTGACTTACTCTCCAACAAGTGCCCACACCTAGACACTTCTGTTTGCATGTACGTATGTAATAATTAACTATTATAAATTGTGTAGGGACACTATGAAAGTGATCAGATTTCCCTGCCATAATGATCACATTTCAACTTAAAATGCCCAATAAAAAAATAAAGCATTACAACATTGCTTTCACTACTGTTTTCTTCTAAATTTAAATAGGAGTATAAATTTCTAACAATAAATATGTCTATATGATAAAGTACTTAAACTATGAAAACAAATGCAACTGTAAAATGAAACTTGAGTGGCACTTAAGTTCATAAAAGCTCCAATGCAAATGAAAGCCAACAGCACAGAAAATCAGTGTAAGGAGAAGGAATGAATCACAAAATCCAACACGTGGAGAAAATTCTATAAATGTAATGAGAGGAAGATGAGCAAGGCTGGCTGACTGACAGGGTTACGGTCTGAAAAGTACCGTTTTGATTTAGTATTGAGAATGTATGAAAAGTATTAAGTTGATTGCGGGTGATGATTTACAATGTTATCAATCTGCAATGAATTTTGAGCAGAGTCTGTGTTATTTCATGAGGTTGCACATATAGAAAACAACAGCTGATCCTGCATTAACATCCTTTGGTCTTCTATCTTTAAAAATCTTTTGGAGAAGAGCTATAGGGTATTATCATAGCTACTCAGTTGCAGAAGTTCTAGTGGCTTTGTGCTTCTTTAGAAGGTGGATCTAATCCTATGAAACGAAACTGGATAGCAAACTGTGAAAATACCAGAGGTTTCTGTATGGAGAGTTAAAGTATAGAGGAAAACATACACTCATTTACCAGGAACTGGAGAAGACACTGCAAGCAAAGCGTAATGTTATTTCTTTCTATTAATATACAACAAAGGTAGACATATACGTAAATATTGACAGGAAATATCAGAAAGTCAGAACCACAAACAACAGGCCAAATTGCAGTGGAACTGTTTTCTTAATCAATTAACTGTCTCAAAGTGAATTAAAATATTACCTTAAAACTAATGGAAATATTTGTAGAAAAAGTAATACAAATACTAGCAAGTTTGTCTTACGAAGCACAGGGCTTTTAGGCAATCATAGAATTGTAGAATATACTGAGTTGGAAAAATTAAGGAACCTTGGAAGATCACTTTGGGGACAACTATTTTAATAAAATATATTTTTATTTTGTAGAATACTTTACATCCACCAAGGCACAAAGTTCTTATCTGAAGTGAGTATGTTGTACTGATAGCATGGGATTGATACCATTGCCTGCTTAATATGAAAAATCAACAATATGAATGTTGTGGGTGCTAGTGCCTAAAAAACCTAGGCAGAAGTATTTCAAAAGTCTTAAGAAGAACTTTGAAATGATTATGTTTGAATCCTAATGTTTTCTATTTGCTTTAGTCTTCTTTTTAAGTTCTTGTTTTCCGTATTTGCCCTTCGACCATGATGATTAAAAAGTGAATAGGAAAAAATACCAACCCCAAACTCTAAAATAAACCTTGTGATTCATGAAATCATGTAAGACAAGAAGCTGAGGCTTTAAAGTGGAAAAAATAGTGTAAGATCCATGATATAATGCTCAGAACCAGCAGTACTTTCAAAAGACATTATGGTGCTGAAAGCAGAAAGATATCAAGAGTATTTTATTCCTGTTGGAAGAGTGAAGAAGAGCTTGTGAAAATGAAAGATTTTATGTAGGAAAACCTGTACACACTCTGTTGTTATAGCACAGGAGGTATATTTTATAATACCAGCCGTACTTGGGGTTGCTGCTGTGCCAAAAGTTGTGCTGCTTTTCCATTGATATGGACTTAAATTGATAAGATTTGGAATTTTATTCTGTTTAATAGACAATAGATTTTAATCAGGGGTTGGATATGTGGAAAGATTGTAAATGGTAGAATCCTAAGTAACAAACACACACCATGTTTATCCATCACTGTCTTCTACGATTTTCCATACTTTATGACAAGGAAAATAGTATTTTAGAATTACACCTAATTTCTCATGTTTAGTTTTCACTGGTAGCTTATTGTTTCTATAATATTCATACATGTAGACACATACATGTGTTTTTATGGAGATCTGGAAAACCGGTCTGTACCAATGTGAAATAAGGCACAAGAAACAAGAAAGAATATTTGCTATCCATTATATATTGCAATGCATGCATAATCAGCAATGAGAAAATGTATGTATAGGTCCCTTTTTCCAGACTTAGAATATGTCAGCTGAACAGTCTTTCAAGGAAAGGAAAGGAACATAACATTACGCTGATTTTGTAAACAGGGACATGAGCAGCTATTAATGAGGACAGATGTTCTGAGAAAAATATTTGTTATCATCTCCATACACTCCAGAAATTTATTTTAACATGGGTCCTGAATATTCGTATTATGCTATTACTGGAGTCTCTAGACAATACAGAGCTGATAGTCATACAGTTAGGAATTACCAAAAAGTCCACAACGGTGTTTGAGAAAGGCCAGCCCAGAACAGCTATTCATGGCTATCTTCTTCTTCTTGGGCAAAGCAGAAGCTTGAACTCCTGCTTACAGGATAGATGAGTACTCAGACCTTGAGTGGGTAGTTAATTCCTCTTGCTAATTCAGAAAGGAGTAATTAGTGTTTGGTGGGGAAAGGTTTTCGAAGGTTTTCAAAATCTATACACTTTTTTCCATCCTGCATGAGTTTACCAAATTAAAAATAACTGAACGAAAGTATGAGACAGATGGTTTGTGTCAGTCAAGGTACTATGATTTTAATAATTTCGAACTTACACTTCAAGATGTGCCCATCAGCTCTTCACCTGTCTGGACATCTGTCTCTCTAGATGTCCAACACCACTAATTGTTAGTTTCCTCTTCTTTCCCTTTCTTTGGAAGGCTCAACAGCTAATGTGTGTGAGGAATTAGTGGTTGGAAAGAGGGATCAATAATATGCATTTTCCCATTGCCAATTGCATGCAGATGGGTGTATGTAATGGAGGCCAAAGGGTCTTCCTTGTGTCACATTTCAGCTGGTACAAACTAGTTTTCCAAACCTCTCAAAAAATATCATCTCCAAAAAGTCCTTGGAATGGGTAGAACAGAGTATTCTGTTTAGAAAAATGTCAAAATAGTTAATTTTGAGAATTTCAGAACTTTTCTTTGGCCTGCAAGTTTATTCTTATGAAAGAGAGTAGATGTTTTGTGTTAAAATTGCCTCTAATGATCACTGGAAATATTCTCTGAATCACAGAGATCCAGTTGTCACAAGGAGTAGATAACTACATCCTTCACAATGTGTAGCATTGATGGAGCATATCATCACCTGTAGGGGAGTGATGGGTCATGGGTTTTTTTTAATTTTTGGTTTTGGTTTGGTTGTTGGCGGTTTTAGTTTTGCTTTTTTTTTTTTTATACAATTTGTTTACAAGGGTCAGTGGCAAAGTCACAGAATAATAAAATGGTTTGGGTTGGAAGGGACCTTAAAGGTCACCTAGTTCCACCCCTGCTGCCACGGGCAGGGAACCTTCCACTGTACCAGGTTGTTCAGAAACCCATCCAACCTGATCTTCAACATTTCCAGGGTTGGGGAATCCACAGCTTCTCTGGGCAACATATTGAAGCATCTCACTACTCTCAGAGCAAGTAATTGCTTCCTAAAATCTAATATAAACCTTCCCTCTGTCACTTTGACTTTGTCTCCCTTGTCCTGTGACTACATGTCCTTGTAAAAAGTTCCTCACTGGCTTTCTTGTAAGTCCCCTTTGTCATGAAGACTGATTATCAAGATATCTACTTTGCAGATAGTAATATAATGAATAACAACGCTTAGTAATTGCATAGCGCTGGTACAACGTGTAGGCAAAGTTTTAATCACTTAACGCCTTCAAGTGTACCAACACCTCCTCCTCGCCCTCCTGCCCAGCACTCTAAAGAAGGAACCAAAGGAATTTTATTTATGGCTTTATAAGAAAGGGAGACGAAGAGGTGAAGTGTGATACAAAGTCAGAACAACTCAGAGAGGGGTTTCCAACCATGAGTTGCTTTCCTTGGGTAGTAGTAATAGAAGAAGTGACTGAGTTTTAGAGAAAGGAAAGTCTGGCAGAGATCTGCTGAACTTGCAAGGGCATTGCTGATTAACCACTCAGTCAACACTTTGAGGAGTGTGCAGAAAACAAAAAATGAAAGGGAAAAACTATAATCAGGGGTCATAGTGACATTGACATGACTTTGCAAGGGCATCATCGGGTATTTGGTATAAGGTGTTACATGAAGAAAAGGGTGTGAAACCTCTGCTTTGCATGAACAGTCAAATGACTTCCAGGCAGAAAAATGAAAAAAATGCCTTGGTTTAATTTCCCACTGTGTTTGAAAAAGATGATGGTCCAGCTGTGACTATGGAGTCACACAGGAAGACCGCTTCAATTCTATGAATCACAAGACTTTTCAATGTTATTCGGGCATCTCTTTCAACTAGATTAGGACTAGTGCTCAAAGAGCTTGTGTTAGTGCTGAATATTCAGTCCTCTACAGCATGCACTCAGTAGGTATCTATTAAGAAGCACAAATGAAAAACTTGGATGCTCTTAGGCCCTTGACTTTGTGTCATAAATGGCAGATATTTTCAGGATCCCCCGTGTTGTTTGTAATCATGTTGATTCTAAGGAAAGGCAGAGCAGAGGAGCCATCTGAATCTGGGCCTTCCTCACAACCTGCCTGTGCACAGTTCTTGGGCAACAAAACAAGCCCTGGACAATGGTGACCTGGTTCAACACTTTTGGGTGGATTGGGAAGCAAAACAAGCCTGGGAGAGACACAGGACATGGAGGACTCAAGGACCCTCATGTTCTGACTGTTTGCTCTAGGCTGTTGCCTAATTTCAAAATTATTTGCAGAGATGTGATGTTGTGTGTCAACACAAGAGAACATTATGAGAAAAGCATGTCAACATTAACATGACTCCATTTATTTTAATGTAAAGGATTTTGAAAAGGGATCCTATATTTCTGCATTAAAATACATTTCTGTCCAGCTGATGATTTATCACAGAACATTCAATGCTTTGTGTGATAATGTGAATGTGGAGAAACATAGAAAATCTAGAAGTGAGACCTGCACTCAGTGTGACAAAGCCTGATGTCATGGCTTTCTTCTTCTTTGCCTAATTTCTTGCCTTGGTTTATGATATAATACTTGTAGGACTACATAGTGGGCAAAGGACCACAATGGGTCTGGGAGACCCTGTTTCGTTCCTAGATTTACCTTTCCTAGATGCTGAATGATTATGAATCATCCCATTGCTCTGTGCTTCTATTTTCTTACCTGCAAAATTGGATGCATGGCAGTGGCTTCTTGAAGTGTGAGATTTAGTGATCAAATTAGCCATATAACCCCCCAAAATTTTAACCAGCATCTACAAAACTGAGTTGAAAAAATAATTTCTTTCTGATACTTCACTGTCCTGTTATTCTTAGAAGTTTAGCAGCAGCGTCAGACCAAAGAGGGGTCACTTGAGAGGTGCAGCCTGCTGTGGATGAAATGTGTGTCTGACAGATTTAACAGGACACTCTAACCCAGCACAGTCACTCTGAGTGAATAGTTCTCTGTAGAGGGCAGTATTACTGGTGTAATAATTCAGCTTCTGCAATCTTCTGCCTGGCTGGACAATTACAGCAATGAGTTGTGTTTAGTTGTGTTGTGGTTTGTCCTCAACACGTTAAGAAGACCGAATTGTTTGAATAAAGAATCTCTTCCCAAGCTCCCTACTTGCAGATCTTCTTTACACAGTCTCTAGTAATTCAATGGAAAAGCACTGCTCAAATTAGGACCTGTAATGGCAAAAGTTGGGCTTGAAGACCCAGTGCCCCTTCTAGCTGTATGTTTCTGACAAAATAAAGAGTGCCATATGTAACAGGAATCATTTTCCCTCTGCCTCTTGACACGTCCCTTCCAACACTTTACCAAAGAATTGCTCCACAGTCCCATGGCCAGTCAATAAACCTCAGTATGTGTCCCCATCTTGTAAAATGTGCTTTATTTTTCTGTATGTATAAAACTACATTTAGCTGTGCCTCAATAGGCCATATGAGCGTACTTGCCTTGCACAGCAATTCAGATGTTTCAACATTACCAATAGGTTTGTTCAGTGTGCTTACATTTGTGAGTTTACTTTGAATTGTGAGTCCACTTTGAATCTTGGTGAGACCACCATCTTATCACCATCCCTGGAGGTATTAAAAAGACATGTAGATGTGGTGCTTGGGAACTTGGTTTAGTGCAGACTTAGTAGTGCTAGGTTAGTGACTGTACTTGATGACTTAATGGTCTTTTCCAAACTAAATTATTCTATGATTATGATTTCCAGAACAGAATGATATAATCAAAATGGTTTGGATTGGAAGGGACCTTTGAGATCATCTAGTTTAACCTCACTACCATGGGCGGGCATGTTAATTTTGCATTTATTTGCAGTTCTTTGAAACATCTTGAATCATCGCCTTACTTGCATGTCAACACTTCCAGCAATCAAGTTATTGTTTAACCAGTTTTAACTTCTTAACCTAAACCCAATATGTACGTTGCACAGTGCTACTATCCCAAGCAGATCACAGTCCTCATTGCTGTGCAGTACCACTGCACATGCTGTGAGATATGTCCCATCTGTCCATGCTGCTATTCCCAGGCAGATGTAGCATGCAGATTTTGGGCCTGCAGTTGTTGGTGGAATTTGCTTCTTTTGCCTACAAAGTGGTGATTCGCTGTTTGCAATGGTAGGAGCGGTCTAGATCTCTTCCACAGATGGAAGTCCTCTTTCAAGCTGCAGATCACAAATTTTTGATGGCATTAGTGATCATTTGCTGAGATAGGAGATGCTGCTGGGGAAAGGGACATCTTCTTGCAAGGTCTACCCAAAGAGCCATGTGGGGCTGTGCTGGAGATTTCAAATCACACCTGGTGGGAGCCAGTTGAATCCTCATCTGTTTCTTATGAGCTACAGGCATCTTCCACTTCAGCCTGTGTGAACTGAGCCCACAAGTGCCCTCTTCTTAATCTACTTTTTTTTTCTTTTTCCCTCTAGGCTCCTTTCCCTTTTAGGCTCCTGCCTACCCTGAATTCATATACTATAGCCTAAAATTATCTGATTTGTTCGTAACTCTTCACAGTAAGCTTTCATCCCATTATATCCATTTAGTTCCCAGAGAAAAACATTTTCCTCAGCTGTCATTGATACAGTTGTTTCAGGGTTCTGTATGCACTTAGAGATTATCCTGTCTTCTTTAGCTGAGCTTGTTTCTTCCATGTCTTTCATATTCTACCCACACTAGTGCAAATGAATGGGAAGGTGTGGAACTTTATTATTGCAAAGTAGAAATTAATGTCTTAAGTACTAAATACTCTGCTTTCCCAGAGAGTAGGCAACCATAGAGGAATTTAATATGATGCCTAATTGAATCCATGCTGGAACCTCATTTCCCTTGAGTCTATTTTGAGTCTGGAGGTGAAGAATGATGAAGCAGCAGAGATACACTTTAGACCATGTAAAGAATGCAAATAGTGTTTCAGAAAAGGACAGCAGTAGGAAGAACATTTGAATCTCTAAGTGACTCTGAGGAATGTCATGGCAATCTCAGTGGTTACTTTAAAAGAAATTAGTTGACTGCTATACTGACCCTTTAACCACAACACACGTCGGGTTTTTTTTCAGAGAGTGTGTACGAATATGCTTGAGCCACAATGCATTCTACTCGATCAGTATCATAATTTCCCCCCTTTCCCCAACCACGTGTAAAAAAACTTCAGAATCTGCCACATAAATGTTACCCATTGATGAACCACTGAAATTTTTTCCAGGACCATGGTTTAACAAAGATGCTTTCGAGGGATTCCCTTGTTTAGCCAAAAAGGAAGGGTTCTTATCTAACACTATCTTGTCTAAATATACATAGCTTGTGATGACGAAATAAAAAATTTTGAGACCAGGTATAAATACCACTGACAGGCAGATGAAGTTCATTCGTCTACTTTCTTCTCATAGAAGGTTTAACTATCAGAAGCTGAAGTTCATTGCTCTTAGAACTGACATCTCCCAGAACTTACCTGAGCAGTTTAACTGCAACTATCACCAAGAAAATGACTTTCCAAACCTACAGCTTGTTTGTTCTGTCTATCATCATGATTTATTTTGGACGTGTTGAAAATAAATTAAATCTGCTTCAACTTCAAGACGATATAGACAAGCTGAAAGCTGATTTTGTAAGTATAGTCTTCTACTGCATTTCTTTTCTCCTTCTGCTTTACATATTGTCTAAACTTGATCACTGCTTGACATACTCAGTGTGTACTCATAGAGGGTAATAATGGAACAAATTTTTTGGTTGTATCTTTTTTTAAACAAGAATATGGACAATTTCTTTGGGCTTGCTAAGCTCTTTCATTAACCTGATTCAGTTTTACAGTAGTCATTGTTATTGTAGTAGTTTGCATTTATTTCAGGGGTGCTCTTTCTTTTGCAAGAATTTCTCCTACCTCAATTCAGCCTTTGGTTACATGAAATATTTTATAATAAGAAATCTTAATGCAATTTATGGTGAATGTATTAATACTTATTCAATTGATATAATTTACTGACTTTTAAAATTTTATGTTGGCAATGTTAATAGGGTGTTTAGTATTAGTTAGCAATATAAAAAGAATGGAGATGAACTTTTGCTTTAACAAATGCACTTTTTTTTATCACTAGTTGCAGTAGTGTCCTGCCCAAAGGTGGTTTCTACTTCATATTCTTTTCCACCTTCCAGTCATTCTACTTCCACATCTGTGACTATGATATGGCATAGAAATGTAATCTGGCGTGATATTCTTTCTTTTCAGGTAGAATTTTGGTAACCTGATAGCTGTAATGTTAATTCACCAACCTTCATCTAGGCAGCATAAAGTTCAGAGTTGAATTTAGCTGGGATTAGTCATAGAGATAGCAGATCTACAATAGAGTCACTTCTAATTAACAGTTTCTATTCTCAATATATTTTTGTTGGGCTTTTTCCTTAAATGCGTGAAAGCAACTGCAACAGTCTGCTGCTATTTGCGGCTCTGATTGTGTCATAGTTTTGTGCAAACGACAGTTGAAATTCAGTAGTACAAGAACCACTCTGAAGTGGTGAGGACTAGTAAGATACCTCAGTGTTTGCAGATTGGTAGGAAAGTGGGTGTAAAATTTATATCATATCTTAAATTTGCTATTAGTGTAGACCAGAGAGCATCTCACTTGAATATATATAACTCTGTTGAAGAGATCCTGAGTCATGGTGAGGTTTTTGCACTGACATGATGACTCTGGTTCACGGTAGGTGCTCCCCACTTTTCAGAAGAACAATAAAAAGTTTGGCAGTGTGGTCAGTATGGGGAGCCAATCAGCATAGAAAGTTTTTGTCAGCCTGCACTTACTGTATTTAAATTACTGAGCAGATAGAAGAAGGAAGTAGTCACTGCTGTATACAAAAAGAAAAAAAAAGATGAGATGTGCAGAAGAGGAAGTGAGTATATTTGCCTTTCCTTGGTAAGAGAATTGTATTACTCTTAGTTTCCTAAAATTTGGCACAGCATGTGGCTAACATCTGATGGTTAAACTCCATCCCTGTAAGTCTCTCAGTAGCCCACTAATCTTGTACATCCCTGTGCCTCACTGTGGGCTACTGGGCCATTCTCCAGTTCTACAAACCACAGTTTCATAGAAAAATTCATTTGTTCTTGTTCCATATGAGACTTTACTAACACTGGATGAATTTAAGGCCACAGACTATACACTGCTGGATTTTGACTTACTGGAAAACATGCTTAGATCAGATCTAATGGTTTTCTATCCAGTCATTGTGTTTATAAGCTTTTATTTTCATCTTTCAATAGCAAAACTTGCAAGGAGCACTCGGGAAAACAGATGTGCTAAACATCTCTACTCAGATGAGCTGTAGCAGGAGAAGACATCAAAAAGCAGACTAATGCAATTTCTAATACCAGGCAGCCATGCACTGGGATTTAGTGCTTAGAGAAGTGCAAACATTGTGATAGCTATGGACCGGTGGTGCAAAAATCTGGATTTTACTTCCTATTTGATGGGAGAAACACATATTTGCCTTGTGACAAGTAGTGCTTGTTTAATAGATATGGTTGTTCTTTGTTGCAGAACTCAAGTCATTCAGATGTAGCCGATGGCAGACCTATCTTTACGGAGAGACTGTCAAACTGGACAGAGGTGAGTCAAAACCAGAAATGTCAAAGTATCTCAGGCGCTTTGCAGAGCACTTTTGGTACAGAGCAGCTTGCAGAACCAGTGTAATTAGCTGGGGTAGAATGAACATGAGCAGAGTTTCCTTTGGTAACTTGGAAATGAGAAAAAAAAAACAAACCAAAAAACATGAAAATACCTCCCATAAGGATCAAGGTGCTTTGTACTGCATCATGAACCGATCCTGGGGTACAGACAAGCCCAGGAGATGGTTTGCAACATCTTCTTTATTGTCTTGTTTCAAGAAGCAGTGAGAGCCCTTGCCTGCTGTGCTTTATCTTCATTAATTTTCTTGCTGATGAGCACTCACAGACTTTTCTTTCTGATTGCATTTTTCAACAGAGAAATGAAAAAAGGATCATCCTGAGTCAGATTGTTTCCATGTACTTGAAAATACTTGAAAATACTGACAAGTCAAAGGCCCATGTCAGGAACATATCTGAGGAGCTCTACACTCTGAAAGCAAGCCTTTCTGATGGCTCAAAGAAGATGGAAGATCTCAAGAACCTGACAGAGCTTAAGGTAAGGCTCCTCCTTTGCCTCCAAGGCTCATGATGTTATATTTTCCAGTTGTGATTTGAGTGTGATTCAAGCCAATAGTGCTTCAGCAACCCATATGGTAACAACCCCTGTCTAGCTCACTTCACACTGGAAAACTTAATGTTTCCAGCTGCAACAGCTACTGCAGTTCTGTGGTCTGAGGTAGACTCTTGAGTCTTATCGGAGTTTAGCACAAGGTGCTGGCAGCACTGCCACACAGTTTGCACACCAGAATTGGTATTGACACAGCCATTTGTGGTTTAGAAATCGGATGGGAGGGTATGGAATGCTCTATGGTTTTAGAAGAACTTGGCTTTTATTGAGTGAGGGCCAATGGCACAAACCACTGACTTCTGCAGAGGTCTGCAGACAATACCGCAGTGGAGTTAGCTGCTTGTAACTACAGAGTAGCTCTGTTTCACAGGATATGGCTGGTCTGTGGTGTGTTGCAAAGTAGCATAGAAAGTGGAAAACAAGAATCTGTGACAAAGTGGCTCTTTGTTGTAGGATTTAGGTAGAAGACTAATTGAAAACTGCAGATGTCCATTGGTTTTACCCTGGTAGCAGGGTAGCCTGGGGGATTGGATCAGTAAATAATGACAGCTCTTGGCATGGCTTTTGTTCCATTTACTTTTTTCTTTTAACAGATGAATGACTTGAAAATTCAACGTAAAGCTGTGAATGAGCTGTTCAGTGTTTTACAAAAACTGGGGGATACTACAAGTTCTCCCAGCAGAAGAAGAAGGCAGTGCAGATGCTAATGACATCTGATGTTCTTTTGTAATGAGTTGTTGTGCAAATCTTGTTGTGACACACCTTTTTAAATTTTAATCTCTCAATTGAATTTTCATACTTTTATTTATTAATATTTAAGTATTTAAAATAATTATTTATAAAGAAATACCAATCAAATTATTTATACTGCCTACTACTATATAAGAAATAACTTTTTCTTAAAATTCTGTCTATTTATTATATGTTTGTTGACCTAAAAATACAGAATGAAGCAATGTTTACCCTGTTTCCATATGGAAATCTTGAAATGACATGGTACCCTACCCAGCTTTCCATCTGGTGATGTCTTGAGAGAGGCTTGTTACAAGATTAGTCTCATCATTCATGTACTTGGCATGCAGATACAAGCACAAATATTGGGAGCTTATTGCACTCAGGAAAACGTGCTCATGTCTGCTTACTCCCAAACATATCTAAATCTAAATCAAGCAAATAGACGTGCTTAGAGATAAGCAAAAGCTGAAGCACATTTCTGAAGGAGAGGATTGATTCTGAATTGTTGGTATTTACTATGTTATGCGCTGAAGTTACTGGGAGGCCAATCTACTTAACAACCCAAGGGAATGTGACTAACTGTACTGCACTGACTTAATGTCAACTCTCAGAATGAAAAAAGTTGCTGTATTTTTTTTATACTGAATAATTCAAATGTGACTGATGTAATTTTATTTATTTAGAGATAGTGGTATGGAAGTTTTTATCCCAAGGACTGTATTTTTGTACTGGAGTATTATAAAAGCTTTGGATTTCTCAATAGAAATTTCTTGAAATTTGAATTTTATATAATGAATGAATAAATATATAAATAAACAAATAATTATAGTGTTCTTGTATGTTTATTCACCATAATCACTGTGAAAAGTAAACTGCTAGTCTTGCTCTACATGGTCACAAAAGATGGCCCTGCCCAGACATATAAAGTACATTTTGTTTCTCCTGCCTGACCAAGATTTGGGAATGAATAATACTTTTGAAGAAATCTGGCAGAAGGGTTTCAAATTCCCAAGTTTTACTTGTATCTGGATAAGGAAACATAATTTTGCTTACAAGAAGACATTGATAATTTGAAATTTGTTGTTACTCTGACTTAAAATAAAAGACCATTTAAAATTTCTCTGCAAGTCAGGGGTAGACTGAGATCAGCCCATCTATGAGGCTCTTTGTGAGTGGTAGAAGCTGGAAGCCTGGGACTGCTTGGGCTTTGGGCAGTCTCACAGACTTGGGTTTGGGCTTCCAAAGTCTCAGGTCATCAGGGCTTTACCAAGCAAATTATCTGAGGCAGACTGGCTGGGCTGACTGGGTATGGGGTAAATTTTCTTTGGCATTCCTGCCACCACGAGACTTCCAACTACCCCCTGAACTTTGACTGAATCAGCAAATTCCAAAAATAGCACCCCATCAAACCCAAAGTTTAGTTGGAGTAAGTCCAACAAGTTTAATTGTAATTGTTGCAGCCCTTCCTATTCGCATGGGTGCAGCTGTCTCCCTTGGTGTAAGATACTTTCATTCATACTCTTATTTGATAGTCATAACAAAGTGACTAAGTAACCGTGGAGACTTGAACTGGTTTTGAAGGAAACAGCTGTTCTCTTTTGTAGTCCTCACAGACATGCATATGCATGTCAGATGCAAGTGAAATAACTCTGTGGGATTTCTCCTGTTCCAGGACTAACCATGAGAAGCCTCAGTAAGCATTTAATATAGTCAATATGTCCTTCTGTGCTCATGCTCTTTTATGAGTTATTAAAAGAGACTAACTGTCCTCTGGGGACACACAGTGGGCTATGGCAACTTCTATTGAAAAAAAAAAATTAAAAAATGAGGAATAAATGAAAGAGGGAGAGGAAGAGAAGAGAGAAAAAAATGAAAAACCTAACAGGTTTACACCTGAGTAGACTAAAAACCTATTTTTTGAGTTTAAAGCCAAGACTGATTAGGAATTACTTTATTGGACTATAAACTGAAAAGTTTACAGTCCTCCCCCACCTTGCCAAAGGGGTCCATGGAAAAACAAATTAGGAAATGGCTTTATATCCAGAAGAAATAACGTTTCCTATTCCATCCTGCCTTAGCTGCGTGTACCCAAGCCTGGGCCATTTTCTGTACTCTGCTGTCCCATGCATTCCTGATGTTATCACATTAAATCTGGCTTTAAACAACGAGTGTTTTGGGGAGAGATTATTGTTCAGTCACATAATTTCCCAGGTTCTCCTGCTACTGCTGGATACCAGAGAAATAAGGAAGAAATGAGCAGTGCAGAGCAGTGCAAAGTAGCAGCTGGCATTGCTGACAAAATGTGCTTGTACACACTCATTTTGGTAGTTTGTTGGTTTGGGTTTTTTTCTTTGTTTAGTTGAGTGGTTGGATATTTTCTTCTTTTTCTTTTCCTCCAAAGTATCCTTATTTCCAAGTGGATTTTTTTTAAGCATCTTTGAACTTTTCTGTTAAACTCAACACCGGACATTGCAGGATTTACCAGTGCTTCCACAGTCACCTAACCATTCAAAGAAATCTAAAGAATTAGTTTCTTATATTGACCTGACTTTTCCCTACCCAATATAAGTCTGTGCAACCCATTTCCACCGGGTGCTTAAGATTAACCACTGAATATTCCTCACTTTGCTCTGTTACTGTGATAACAGTGCTAAAGAACATGATAAAAATCAGTCTCCGTAAGAACATATTTTTTAAATCCCATTCCTATCCCTCTGCATCCCATCCCTGTCCTCTCCCCTCCCTTGCCCCCCCTCCTCCTCTCCCCTCCCATGCCTTTTTCATATGATATACAATTGTACAACATACAAATTAGGCAAATCATTTTTAACATGAAAACCTATCATCTCTTCTCTCACATTTGCAGGAGTCCTGGATCTCATTTTCTGTATCATTCCTCACTATATCCAAGTGAGGAAGGTACTTTAATCTAAGTTAAATGTAAGTGTGAAATGAATTTTAATGGCTACTATAAATATTTACAAAGAAAAACGTAGCAGAAGTTTTGGACACTTTTTACTGAAGGTCAGCACAATTTTTTCCAGCTACACAATCTGAGTGTTAACAGATGCACACTCTTGGGAGTGAAAAGATATTATCTCCTATTTAGTAGTTAAAATTAGAAAGGGGAAAATTCAAAAGAAAAGACAGAATTGTCTGAGCACATCACTGTGTTTTACACACCACTTCTGCAGCATTTTGATTCTGCCCTTACTCTCTATTCCTTCATATTATCAGTATTGATTTTAATCTGCCACTTTATCACCTTGCCACTCAGTATTTCAAAGTCCTTTAATAGTTATTTGCAGCTGGACCTCCTCTCTGTATCCTGCATAACTTAGTACATCAAAAAACTTAGCTGTGAATATTAATAGCTTACTATATCAGCAAACTTAATTGTGAATATGAGTAACTAAATTAATACAAATAACTTAGTGCTTCAGCAAACTTAATTATTTCACAGGTCCCCCTGTTTCTCAAATTGCTGATGGCTACATTTTAAATTACGGAAAGCCCTGTTAACCCAGCGCTACTGTATTCACCCTGAAACCTCGTCCCCAAATGCCACATCCACACGCCTTTGGAACAGTTCCAAGGATGGTGATTCCACCACTCACTTGCACCGCCTATTCCAGTGCCTGACCAACAGCATAGGCCACAGGCAAGCCCTCTCGTGACTGAACCTACTTCACTGCAAAAACCATTCACTGATTCTTGCTCCTTTTTCTTACATTTTCACCAGTTGCATATTTATGTGAGAAGTTCCTTTGAATAGCTTAACTTCTTTGATAGCTTTATGGTGAGACTCATCAGAGATTCTTTTGAAGCTTCAAAGACATGGTAGTGTTTTGTCTCCCCATTGTCTGTGCTCATCGACTCTTCAGTAAACTCTTATATAACTAAGAAGTGTGGTATATCCTGTCACAAATGCCATATTTATTATTTTCTTTGCCACCACATTTTTTCATGGGCCCACTCTGCCTTGGTGTTGTGTGGCAGGGATGTCAGCTTTATTAGCTTGCAGTTTTCTGGGATTTTTCTGAGGCCTTTTAGAAAATTAAGAGCCAAAAAGCCCACGTGGTGCATTCCTGGTGTAGGGACAGACTCAAGTGCAGGTTGTATCCTGCACTCCCCAAGGTCTCTAGTCCTGCACAACTCCTGAGTGAAGGTGCTCAGCTCAAATCTGTCCTTGCCATTATCTTTCCCCAGTAGTCTAGAAGTGACCAAGGGAATATTTTTTTTGTCAGTGGGAATCAGGAATAATAAAAAAGTCTAAAAAGTTCGGGAGGTGGAAAAACTTAAACCTGGCAGACAAGTTTGTAATTTTCAGTCAAAAATAGCTGAAGATACAAAAATTCTCACCTCTTTTGTGTCTTGTGTGGGGCAGAGAAGTGCTAACAGCAACTTCTGCAATGCATGGGATGTATGTAGGCTTTTGAAGTAGGTGAGGAGCAGCACGATGGCTTAGCAACAGCAACAAATATGACTTCTGGGTGTGCTATGTAGCAGCTGATCCTGATGCAAGATAGCAAAAGAAGATCATCTGTCTTCTGGCTTCCTCTTTCACTCTTTTCTTACCAAGGTGCCCACCCACAGTAAGCAAAGTCTTCCTGACCAGCATTAAGGAAGGTGCATGCCAAAAGTTACCTGCAGAAATAAGCAGAGTAATCTCTTGATCCATGGCAAAACCAGCTGTGTCTCTATGGTGGTCACATCATCCAGAGGGAAACTAAAACCAAAATGGGCTCTGTTCCTCACCACACAAAGTGGGAAGGAACCTCCAGCATCACTCCATGTTCACTGCTACCTCTCAGGCAAATGTGTAATTTGACAGATTTCCCCCTAAATCCCTAGTCAAAAATGACCTTGACCTTATAAAACAGAAAGCTTCCAGTCAGGTAAACGTGGTCTCTAAACCAGCTCAGAGTTGTGAGTTTAACAGGAGTAAATGACACTCAGTACTTCTTCACAGATTGGATCTATGTCATCAAACAAGATTCAATGAGATATCTATGTGCATAACCATTTCCAAAGAAAAGTATTCTTGAAAATTGTATCATCATATACAATGAACCCAAAGCCAATTACATTGAAGGAAAGTCATTCCACAATTCAAGACTTTATTTTATCCTCAGACTGTTAATGTCACTAGAGATGAGGAAATTCCCCCCCCAACCCCTCCCCCCCACCCTTCTGATAGGCTCCTGAAGGTCAAACAACAGATGTTGTTCACTGGCAACTCTCCCTCTGGGGCATGCACATCTGTCCTCAGTTCACTTTCATGCCTCCCTGCATTATTATCTTGTGTCCTCCTCCACAGATTTCTGGTTGCATTCTTAAAAATGTCAATGTCAATGATTTATGTTCTTATAAGAACTAATATAGATGTTCCATTTTAGCTTCATGTTTAAAAGGACCATTAAACTGAAGCACTTTGTAAATAATGCTGTTCAATAATTTAAAACTTATTTTCAGGTATTTATAAAGTATTTCCTCACCACTGTGTTTGCATGACCACACTATTTCAATGAACTATGCTGCTAAATTTAATTTGAAATACTTACTTATGCTGAAAATTTGGCTACCAGGCTAAACAAATGCCAAAGAACTAAGTCTTACTAAGTTTGTTGCAATAACCATGTGCAGTTTGTTATTGAAAAACCAGTTGCATGCTATTCACTTGCAGTATATAATTCCTTGTGCAGCTGGTGCTGCTTGAGATTTTTGCTACAGGTTGATTGGTGAAGAAATCTACAAAAGTCGATGGAAAGATTACCTTTGATTTAAAAGTTGATTGAACTGGGAAACTTAGTTCTAGATATTAATATAGGTGCTTTTTAAAAAAAATAAATATTCATATCTTGAGTGGTGTGACCGAACAAATTACTTGAATAAATGACAAAGTACAGAAGGGGTTGAAAGTTTGAAACAGATCATGCATTTCCACAAATATGTATTGAAAACAATCACCACTGTTCACATTATTTGCTGAAAATATTCTTATCTTCCCTAAGTAGTCTCAAAATTCCTTCACATTTGAACCTGATATACAGTCCTGAGAAGTAAGAAGAATGTGAGTTGCTCAGCATCATCAGAAACCCTCTACACACCACAGGCTCTATTTAATTTGAATAGTCCAGCTTCACAAGTTTTGGTGCCTGTACCATGCTTCTCTTTTGGCCACTCTAGACACTCAGCCAACACCTTTCACCCAATGATGGAAAGATTTATTAATAACTAAAGCTAAACTGTTTCAGTTTTAGTAACAAATAAATGTGGTGAAGTCCTTTCCCTCATTTAGCTCAATAGAAGGAAGTCTGGAATAAAATGGCTGTGAATTTATGGAAAGGACATAATTTATTGATAAATGAAAAAATTCTCAAATTACATTAAATACCAGTTAACAATTTAAAATACATACAGTACTTTTCAGAGATTTGTAGAAAATACTTAAAATGCTGTCAACTGCCCTATGTCATTCATGTGCTTGTTCCCTTACTTTGTAGATTAACAGAGCAGTTTAATAAAAGTGATATATGAATGAAGCAATTATGGAGATTTCTTATCTGAAGCAAAGAAGCAGTGATGAAAGTCCATATGAAAGTCAAGCTGGTGAGCTTCATGTCACCTGTCTAGCAAGTGTTTGGGTTTCTTTCCGTAGACTTTGTACAAATCATTTGCTTCTTGAATGGTGCAAAAAATCATGTGGTTTTCAGATGCTGTTTATCACATATGGCTAGTGGCGAGGATACAAATGGAAAAAATTATTCATTTTAAAACCTTGAACTGGTCTTAGTAACCCAGCTCTTCATTTTCAGAGAGTTCTTATGAATTCTAAAATTATGTGTAGACCAACTGCACAAACGCTACATGAACACACTGTGGGGAAAGAACGGCAATTAAAAGAAGAAATTCTCATGTATTTGTGCCTCTGCCTCCAAAACAAGCTACACACAGATGGACAAAATAGGTATCTTTTAACCTGCATACAGAAAAAACAAAGTCTTGGATGAAAACTAAAAGTCTTTCAGCTAAGTAGTTTCTGTCCAGTGCTAAAAGTTGTTTCACAATAAGCATTTCACATGACATTAAAAGAAAAAAATGAACATAAACCACCAAAACCTTAAAAAAGAAGTTACAAAGGCAAATAAAATTTCACTTGCATTTTTTACAAAAATGGTGTTTGACTACACATAGGAAGCCACTTACTGAAATGGCTGTTTCAACCCAAAGGTTCCATTGGAGGACATGAGAAGAGACATTTGGCCTCTAGACTCTGATTAAACATAAGGAATAGCTCTAGTCTGAAGGTCTGCTCTCCTTCCACAGTTTTTAATAGTCCTGGGCATTCTTTTAATCCATACAGCACTCATTTCACATATTTTTTTTATTTTATAAGATCATGTACAACATCAATTCATGGTTTTTCAATTTTGCTAGGCCGTTTTCTACTCCAAAGAGGTTTTTCTGATAAATTTTCTGAAACTGTGAGAAGACAACTAACGATACAGAAGCAGAATTTTCAAGAGGGTGCTATTAGTACTGGATAGACTTCTTTTTTTACTTATTGTAAGTGTGATCTAGCATTTCCAACAGTGTGCTTGTGTGCATTTCTCTGAGGGGCATTTCTGAAAATGCAACACAGTGATGCAACAGGGATCTTGGGAAATACTGAGTCAGAATCTCAATCAGTGAGCACTTTCCTCTGGGTGGGAAAAAATATGAAACACCCTGACCTTCTTCCCACATGGATAGCTCTTCTGCTGGTGCCTGCATTTCCTAGTATCTTCTCTGGTCTTATATTCAGAGTGAATGAGCTACAGACAAGCATTTGCTTAGTGGTTTAGATAGACAAATGAGCAAAGCCTTGGAATGTTTTTAACCTTCTTCCTCAGTCCTTCTTTCTGTTTTAAATTTCCATTGCTTTCCTATTTTTTCTCTGTAACCATACACTTATCTTTCTGGTCACCCATCTCTCTTTTTCTCTCACTCCCAGGCAAGTTCTCTGATTTTTTTAAAATTTTTTTTTTAAACCCTGCTTGGCCCTTCCCAGAGCCCAGCCTTCCTCAATCAATGAACAGAGTCAAAACTCATCCTTTCTTATGGATCTCTTTTCAGGCCCTACTGCTTCCCATGAGATGTGACCCAAAAAATGATAGCTGAGCACAAACGAAATCTCTGTCAAATGAATATATGTCTCTTTGCATGCCATGTATGTCTATTGACAGAAAAGTCCAAACCACTCTTTCTGCACCTTCTGCCCCTCCATATCCTAGAAGGAAGCACTTCAGCTGTTTCTAAAAACAATTATTTGACTTTATTATGTCCTTTATAATAATTTCTCTGTTCTTTATTCTATTTTATCACGCTCACTTGCATCCGGGATTTATGAAACTTATTAGCACCCTGCGAACTTCTATCAACTAACAGCATCAGCTTATTCAGTTGAGCTGATACTGTAATGCTCTGTCCCTTTAGTCTTTTGTGGTATCCATTAATTGGTTATTACTCACATAAGAAATAATGAGTCTAACATTTCAGTGTGGGAGTTTTACTTCTTGTCTGGCTATTTCTTACCTGCACCTAATCAGTTAAATCTTCAGAGGAAAGTCTGTGGGTTTTGTTCTTTTTTACTGCTATTGTTTTCTTCCTGGTATTTATTCTCAGTTTTTCTCCGTTTGAGCTAGACAGGACCTCCCTCACAGTGTCTCTTCAGCCACAGGAATATGCAAACACATTGTAACATATTCAGCAACAAAGTAGCTTTTGCTATTCTGACTTTTCAGCACGAGCACTGTTAACTATTTTTCACCTCCAAGAAGGAGTGATAGGGGTTAGATGGTCTGGAGTTCTAAAATGTTTGACTAAAGGTTAGCCCAAGAAGAAAGATGAATTTCCTTTTCATTATCATCCTGCTTTGCCACACTATAGTACTGTCACACGGAATTGTGTCTTACTGAGAGATCCACTCACTTGTAACTTGCCCAAAACCAACTTTTCTGCAGCATTTATATTTATACTTAGTATCAGGACTACACTCTTGAGTTAAATCATTAAATAAAATTGTTGAAAAGAAAATGTTAGCTTTCTTGTGCTTGAGAAGGCTGTGGTGAGGGGAAGGTCTGCAAGAAAATTCAGGAGAAAAGGTCCCAGGCACTACCACCATTTGACAGCCTGGTTTTCTATCACCACATCTGTCTCAGATTGCCAAAAGCAAGCCAAATTTTCTTTCCACCAGACACACGATTTTAAGAATTATTGAGCTGTGTGGACAGAAATTCACCTCTGGGCTGAGTGGCAAAGCAATTGCCAGGAGCGCTGCACGCAGTTCAGCTCCAAAACCTGCCTGCCTTCAGCTTGCGCAGGTGTCTAAACCAACAGAAAACCAAATCATAGACCTCATGAAATGAAGGGTAACTACTACATAGCTCACAGGGAGGTATGGCTCAAAGGAACCGTGCATTCCCTGCGTGTGTCTAATATAGAGCATTACATACCTGCTCTTGCTGGATGCCTTGCAAGCAGAGATCGTCGAGCCAACTGCAACAGTTTTGAGGTGAAAAAGATTTTATTAAGAAGAAGAATGAATTCCGCTGTGATTTTACTCAGCTGTCAAAGCTAAGCAGTGAGCACTGTTTGCAGCAAAGGAGCACAGACTTCAGATGCAACACATTAAAGTATCACTGAAATGATCTTATTGCAGATATTTGTATAAACAAAGGCACTAAATTAGTCACAGGGCTATTGAACGACTTGTCTGGCTGACTCATAAAACCAAAGTGTCAATAAAGTAATTAAAAATATGGGCAACGAAACCAGTGTATGCTTACTTTTTCAAGATAGTAAAGAGAACAGTGAAAAGGAGTGGCTTATGTCAAGTCAAGGGTGATTATTATTACAAGGACATAGAGGCTGCGTCACCTAATAATTCATAATGTTTTACAAGAAAAAATTCATGGCTCATATTCTTTAAAAATTAGATTTTAAAATAATGTATTAAAATGGATATCACCCATGGTAATTAAAAATTGCTTAGACACATTTGTGTTGCAGATGCAAAAAGGCAGGGCTATCAAACATCATGGAAACAGGTTCTCTCAGCTGAAGAATGAGAAGGCAAATGTGGTTGGAATTAAATAGGTTTAAATTTAAAGTGATTATGAGTGTTCGCCTCACAGCCATGATCTCCTTGAACGCCCAGGTGAATCATCACCTCCACAGCCAAAAGGTAAATCAGCAGAGCTTCAGGGGCTGCTACTAAGGATGGGGTGTGTGGGTGTGTGTGAAGTGATACGGCATTCACATTGCTAACTCAGGAGAGGCTGAATTCACTGAATGTTTCCATCTAGATCCTCAAGCCTTCCTTTCCTACCTACACTTGTTTTCCAAGGATGATAACAATTTTCCCTTAGTGGAAAACTATATGTATTGATTCATCCATGTTTGATATAATACACTAACAAAGGGATTTGGTGTGTAATTTCATTAATTCTGTATTTTATAGGTTGTTTTGCTTTACTCATTTGCCATTAAGCTGCAGCAATAATTACATGTATGACTTCAGTATGATTTCAGGTGGAAATGACTCATGTTCACATTCTCCAGCAACTGTCCCTGCAATGTTGGTGATACCATCTTGTATTAAACCTATTTGTTGATTGAGCAAAGGGAATTCCCAAGAGATGGCAAACTGGACTGCAGAGGCTGTGGGAATAATTTCAATACTTCTGCAGAATTTTTGAATTTATTAATTTACATTGTATAAAAGCCAAATATATCCCAGACCCTACCTGGAAAGACACATTCACTTTTGTTTAAGAAGGAATTTGGAGTTTTCCAGCTGGAACCCTGTGCTACAATGTTTCATTATGATCATTTTTGGAAAGGATGGAAATAGAAAGAGACTTTTTTTCTTACTTTCTTTTGTTTCAAGTTGCTTATTCAGTAGGGTTAGATATTTGATATTTCACTCATATTCCTCTTGAGATAAGGAAGATAAGGTAGATATCTTAAAATGAAGATAACAAGGCTAGAAGATCATTTACAACAGAAACTCCTAGGTACAACAAGAACATTGGGAGTTTTGCACTTCATTTCTCCACTTCCCCACTATTGCAAAAGTTGTATAAAGACTGACCTTATGTTCTCCACTTTTAGACACAGCACTTTTCAGCTAAAAGCTGTTAAATTTTTGGTATTTTGCCTCTGCCTTATGCTGTTGGGAAACATGATCAGGGTGTGCCATATGAGGCTAACCAATTTCCCCATAGCAGAGGCTACAGTTCTGTAAAGGCGTTTTCTTCTACAAAAAATGTCTAGTGAAACCACAGGCTGCTCCCGAGTCTTGTGTACACAGCAGGTTGTGGCCTCAAAGCCACTTAGAACAGGCCAGTGCTGACCTTGTATTATGAGCACAACTGCCTCAAGAAAGTGAACTCTTTATCCAGGGAGGTGCTACCAAAAAGATCAAGACAATGTACAAAAATTGGCAGGTCCAGTAGGTCTCACCAGGTTATGTGCACACATTTGTTTCATTAGTTTTTACTGAAACATGGTAGCACTAAGTTTAGGAGGCAAGCAGACATGGGGTCCTATAAGGCTTTTATGCCAAAGTAAAAACACTATTTGCTAATAATTTATACCAAGCCAGTATATGCGTAGGTGAGTGAGGAAACTCCTGCCCACTTCATCATACTGCTGGAAACTGGATACTGTTCTAAAACAACCTAGATATTTTCTTAAAAACTATGTATAACTGCAATACAGTTCAATGTGTGAAGCAGCAGCAAAATGGCCTTGGGATAGAAGACATCTCTGTATCACACAGAAGATGAGAAGGAGGGTAAAAAGTCATGCCAATGCATACAGGTAGATATTGACACAAAGGAGAAAGGGAAATCTGCTGAGGGATGCAATGGGAATGGTAAACTGGTTAATGTGGCATATGGAGAATGCTTAGATTGAACCAGCTTGTACAAACATAAAAAAGAAGATTGCATTGCTGAAGGCCAGAAAAAGGGTGCTGGAACAGGAAAAGAGTGAAAGTGAAGAGGCAGTTAAAATCTGGCTGTTAATTTTTAGCTATGTCAATGGATGTATTGGATTTGCATCACAAAGTTTTAGTAGTGGGAGGGCTACAGGGGTGGCTTCTGTGAAAAGCTGCCCGAAGCTTCCAGGATTGACACACTGGTGGACAGGGCTAATCCAATCAGGAATGATAGTAACACCTCTGTGATAACATATTTAAGAAGGAGGAAGAAAACTTACTGGGCAGATGAAATTGCAGCCAGAAACCAGAGTGGGAACATGTGAAAAACCAAGGTCAGTGGAGAAGGAGGTGGAGGAGCTGCTCCAGGCACTGGAGCTGGAAGTCCATAGTGCAGACCATGGTGAAACAGCTGTGGCCCTGCAGCTCATGGAGAGACCCATGCCAAAGAGGGTAGATGTCCAAAGGATGCTGTGATCCCATGGGAGGGTCATATGAGAGCAAGGTCCTGGCAGAGATCTGCTGACCCGTAGAGATAGGCACCCATGCTGGACAGGGGTTTCTGGTAGGACTTAGGGCCCTGTGGGGGACCCATGCTGGAATAGCCTGTGCTTGAAGGACTGCACCCCATGGAAAAGTGACCTACATTGCAGCAGTTTGTGAAGAAGTTTGTGTAGCCCATGGGATGGGCTCACACTGCAGAAGTTCATGGAGGACTGTTTCCCATTGGAGGGACCTCGTCCTGGAGCAGGGGAAGGATTCCTCTCCCTGAGCAGTGGCAGAAACAATCTGTGATGAACTGACCAGAAACCTCATTCTCATCTCCCTGTGCCACTGGGGTGGGAGGTAGAACTTGGGAAGGAGGGAGGGGTGGGGGAAAAGTGTTTTTAAGGTTTGTTTTACTTCTCATTCTCCCGCTCTGATTCTGTTAAATTTCTTACTATCTCCAGTTCAAGTCTGTTTTGTCCAGGATGATAATTGCTGAGTGATCTCTCCTAGTCCTTATCTCAAGCCATGACCTCTTCGTTATATTTTTTCACCTCTGTCCAGTTGCAGAGGGGAATGATAGCCTGGCTTTAGTGGAACCTGATGTCTGGCCAGGGTCAAATGGAAGTAGTGTTGTGTTTGGTGGCAGTGTTTTTGTGCATTCTGTAGAACTTGCAAGATTCAGTGACAACTGGGATATGAGGACTCAGACACAGTTGACCTGAAAGAGATATCTGACTTGCAGGCCTGAGGAAAGGTCGCTAGCCTGGATCTAGAAGGAAGTATGACTCCATTTGACTGTACTGAACTGAAATTGGTGTTAGTCATTCAGAGAAGGCATAGGGACAAGTCACGAAATGTAGTGGAAGATCCTCAGCCTGAAAAAACAGATACTACAGGTAGGGCAAGGGAAGTATCACGGAAGTCAAAATACTGAGACAAAAAATGGCAGCTAACCGTTGTAGAGTTTGGGATACCGATTACAAGTCTGGTCAGAGAGAAGTCAGGAAAGAATGAGAACAGCTAATCCAGTGGAATAGAAGAAGTAAAAGATATAACTATCATTTGGAAAGGTGGACATTTTCAAAGCAAACCAGTGGTTCTATATGTGGATAGGATTATCTCTTTCCTTATCTTTTTATGACAAACTGAGGCCAGGCTTGTCACCTCTCAATGCAACTGATATGGCATGAAACAACATGAACAGTATGACTAAAGAAATATGGAATCAAAAGAATCTAAGAATTGATTATAAACATCAGCTAAGGTGAGTGAAAATAAAAGCTAAATCAGGAAGGATAAAGTTGTTGAAATTCAGAATGGGTGAAATCAGATTTCATATTTGTTAATTCCACATAAGGGTCAGTCTGAAATTGCACATTTAGCCTGTGACACAAAGACTTGTTCTTGGATCAATCTCTTCTAAATTGTAACTCTACATGCAAACTACAGAGTTGTACTTTCTAATTTAATGCCAAGTACCAAACTGTATTTAATGGGAGGTTTTGGTGTGGTATGAAACCATTCATGCATTTCTTTGAGACTTGAGAAAGCGGAATGCAAATCAATCATGCACACCAGCCTTCACTAAGTCCTTTTTACATTTGTGCATCAAATGCTGGAGAAGATATTACTGAACTCTTCCCATATGCTGTTCTGTGGTCTCCACTGACTTTGGGGGCCAATGGACAAGCGTTCACCTCTGCTTATAGACCATCCTGCCACTCTGCTTTAATAGTGATACACCTTCTACTTCACCTCCTGAGGCCGGGTCCCCATGCTGTGCTGTCATGTACAGCATGACCTCCCAAAAGTACTCTCACCCAGTTTATCTTCCCCAGTGAGTTTGTCAGAGATGTCTCCTCCCTCCTCCCAAATCAAAATAAAAGTCTGCTCTTCAAGTTAATTTCTGCTTTGAGAAGTCACGCCTTGTGATGAGAAAAGCAAAGAGTCTGTAGCTGAGGCAGACCTTGGAGGCAGATCTATCCTCACCCAAGCTAGGTTACAACTTTGAATGGCTCTAGTCCATTACTATTACTGGAGCAAAGCACAGTCAGGAATTTTGAAATCTCATCAAAAAATCTCCCACTTGCAGAGTCTGAGATGAGTCTGCGCTACCCATATATGCCCATATGTGCATGAATATTCACATGATGACTTTGCTTTTTGGATTTTAGCCCTACAGCTGTGCTATATAAAACTCTTACTATGAAAATCTCTTTGTTGTGTGTGTTTTCTGTGACAATGCAGTGAAGAAATCCACTTTCTTGGGAAGCTTTTTCCCCTGTGGATGAGGAGGGCAGGTGATGTGGGAACTGCACTGCCAGATCTGTGTGACTAAATTAAAAGTGCTATGGCACCAATTAACACCATGTCTTTGGATACACCCCTTTATGAATCTGCTCCCCACAACATGTAAGTATAGCAACATGCAGTCATAAATTCCTGCCTTATCAGGAATCAAGCTAGTGAGCTCTTTCTTCTATGGTTTCCTATACAGTCAGGATGCAGGAAATGGCTATGAAAACATGTGCACTCCGTGTCATCTGGAGGGGAAAGGCTGGCAGTGCCATGCACCAGGGAAAAGAGCTGCTGGGCTGTCTCACTGCCCTCTCATCCTGACACAGCTGCACACTATATGCTGCCCTTTATGGCAAAAAGCCCTTTGATGAGTGATCTAACCCCGGCATGGGACACTGACATGTCATACACAGCAGCTAGGAACTTCTGGGAGATGATGTCATTTGTCATTGAACAAATTCAAAACATAGTCCCATACTAGTCATTGTGAAGAAAATTAACTCTACCCCAGCCAAAACCAGCACATGTGGTCACAGTCCCCATAGTAGCCCTAATGAGGGTGCAGAAGCCCCACTATGTCTGAGGCCTGGGTCAGCCCTGGGCACGCAGCTGGGTAGAATGTGAGTGTGGTGAGTGTGGTACGAGTGTGGCAGTTATATGCCACTCAGCTGTGCATATCTAATCCCATCCCTCACTGTCTCACACTGCTGATCTAGCTGTGTGTGGGATGTGTAAACAGACTGTTTTCAAAAGGTCAGGTTGGAAAGATATCTAAAACATGAGTGAATACACCCAAGAAAAAAAGTAGTTTTCTTGCTCTTGACTTCTGACAGCCTGTTCAAAAGGTCACCAGTGCCTTTACTGAACAAATTTCTGCCATCCTAGCCCAAAACACACAGCCCTTTGAAGAAAACATGCAATGTTCCCTAGTACCTTTTCACTGCAAAAGCAATTTCCACCAAGCAAAAGCAAACTGTTCAGCAGAGATGTGGAACTATATAGCACCATGCAGCTTGTTTCTACACCCACCTATGCAATTCCAAAGCAAAGCTCACACACGTGATTATTGAATCAGCACACACTATGCAGTTTGTCTAAGCATGGCACCAAAAACCACTCAAGGTTGAATGGTAGATTTCAAATCCCTTTACATCACCCAGCCCAGGCACAAACTGAGACAAGGCAGTGCTGTCTGGATTCAGCCTTCTAGGCAGGCAAAGTGCTCAGCTAGCCCAGTGGCTGCATTGTTCCTTAGTCTCAGCCTCCATCCTGGATCAACACAGTGCTTGATTATGAAAGTTCAGCTTGAGGAAAACTTGTCATCTGAGAAAAAAAGATTTTGCACATTTCCTGGTGTCTGTAATCAATGGAGAGCAAAGAGCTGAACAAACTGAATCCTCCTCTCTTCTGGATGGTGAACATGGGGACATAGGAAAGACGTTCACATAGAAATGACTGACTTATATGGATGCTGCTAGTTCTGGTCACATTCCTTTTTCCCTAGGAAAGAAGTCCTAATTTTCATTACCAGCATTATTCATTGTATGTGTCTCACTAGGAAATCTCCAATCACAGTTGAAAGCCTACAGAATAAAGTTGCAGATACATATAATACTTAATACTTATTCATCCCTTACACTACATATAATTAATGGCATCCATCAACTCTATTTAAGTCATGTAAAGAAACCCCATGGACCCCGGGCGCTATGCCTCTACAAGCTGCATACAATAATGTGAGATAACAAGTAAGAAAACATGATGTTCTTGTTCTTACATATAGCTTAGAATATTATACGGAGTAAAACCGATCTTTTGTAAGCTCCTTCAGAATTGACTGCTCACTAGAAACATCCCCACCTGTAAGTCCCTGCAGAGTATCAAGATTTATTGTGACAGAGGACAATGCCTGCAAATATCTTAAAAATTATTATTTGCAAGATGCTTTTTTTGTGCCTGTCCCATGTTGTGGTAGGACAGCAGTCAGTCCAGATACTGTTATGAAAAAACCAAACAAAAATAAGTCAAATAAAATAATTTTTCTCATTTGTTAGAACATGTTTGCTTAGTTTCATTTTATATTTCTAGCCCACAGAAAGCTTACAGGAAATTTCAGCTTGTAAAATGTAAATTTACCGTAATTGTGTAGTAATACCAGATGCAGCTGACCACAAGTTATGTGCTTTAGGAAAAAAAAAAGGTGTTCATACTAGCAGGGTCATAAATGACAGGAAACAAAATTGCCTGATGTTAGCACAGGTTTTTGAGCCTGTGAGTCTCAGAAAAAAATGTATACCACACCTCCAAAAAATACCACTCATTCTAATGAAATTCCCTAAGGAAAAAGACATTGTAGAAAAAGTTAAACTGCAGATTAAAATTAAGATTTTGTTTTGTCACATTATAGCATGCTGCTCTGAGGGCTGATGGAACTACTGTCAGACAAAGCAAAAAGCTGAGCCAGGGGCATTCTTTCCCCTTTAGAAGGACAAAGAGGTGCTCTTCCGTGTCAGCCTCATCTGAAAGCCACAAGTAAAGCATTTAGAGAAAGAAAAGCTCTATTTTCTAACTTTAGAGTCTGACACCAGCATTGGGTGCAGACATTACACAGAATTCCTCTTAGTTCTTCAGGACAGGTGTAAGCTTTGAGCATTCCAGGTAATCACTGAAGCTGAAGATCCCACTGCTCTGCTGTGGAAACAGTCCTCTGCCAGTGCTGTGGCTGGCTGCTGCCCTCTTCACCTGCAAGTGGCAGAGGACATAAAGCACTGTTGAGTCATCATGACTCTCTTCTTTCACAGGTTCCCTCCCTCAGCCTTAATTACGCTGCCCTTGGCCACTCTGCTCTTTGTGCTCTTCTTAACTCACAACATCTTCTGTGTCTANACGCTGCCCTTGGCCACTCTGCTCTTTGTGCTCTTCTTAACTCACAACATCTTCTGTGTCCTCTCATGTGTTTCTCAAATTAATTTCTTCCATTATTTTTTTTGTCTCTGGCCTCTCTGCAGTCACACACTGTTGCAAACCCCTGAGGTGTAGTGTGTATTTTATCACAGGCTGGTCAGTAGTCACTTCGTGACTATGGTCCACCTCCTCCTGCCTGACCATTTCTCCCTTTTCTGTCTCACATATTCTTTATTCCCTTCTCACCCCTCCCTCACTTGTGTCGCACCATGCTCAGGCGTAGGAAGCCCACAGTGAATAAAGCCCTTTAGTACATTGGCCAGGTGACTCCCCGGGCCTTCTACTTGCTACAATGAAACAATACTGTAAGACTACTCAATGAGAATGAGCTCACCTAGATCCAAAAGATACACAGTTCTCAGTGTTGCAGGTCATATTGCCCACGTGTGCCTACTTTCCTGTTTGGTTGTGTACATACCCATCTGGTTTTCCCCATCCTACACTAAGGGACAGTCTTTGGGGCAGAGAGCTTCTCTTATTGTTTTGGCATGATGGCCTTGGTGATTTGAATAACACAAATCGCTGTTATAAACAGAGCCAGGAAAGGGAGGGAGGCAGACCAGATGCATACACACAGTTTCTCAAATCTCATAAACTGTACATGGTCCTTGAAGACCTGATCCTGAGTTAGAAAAGTCATGTGTGCTTGTGAAGCTGAGCTGCAGAGTTGTAATCAGACATGTTCACAGGAGTGAGAAGTACAGGTTGAACACCTGGAGCATGTAAGTCTCCTAATAGAAAACTCTGAGACAGAGTGAAGTGCAAAACCAAATTGCCTATTACCTGTCCTTAAAAATTGCTAGTTTGCTTATTTCTGCATTGTTGGCCTTCAGGACCTCAGTAAAAAATATTTTTCCTGATGAGAATATTTATGAAGGTAAACATTATTAATTCAAGTTTGCAATATAAAAAATTCCCAACCCAACAAAAAAACAAACCATAGAAACAATTAATGATGTTAGAGAAAAAAGCTTAGCTGAAGTTACTCCCAAATGAAATTGATACTAGATGCTGCAAGACTGACCCAAGCAGCTGCATTTGAGGACCAACCTGCTCCTGCCACTTTCGACATCCATCTTTGAAGAGGCAGGAATTAGTGTGCCTATGTGCAGCAGGAGAAGACCATGGAATTGTGGGACTCTTGTGCAGGATGTAAGTCCCCTCAAATGACTTCCCAAATAATGGTAGAGGGAAGGAGTGTGAAAAGTTTCATCTCAGACTCCAGGTCAGTCAGAACACCTGATCCAACTGGACAACACCAGCAGTCATGGAGATGAGGGATTTTGGGATGAATGACCATGAAGTCTTCAGCCAAAGGCAACTACCAGTGCCAGCAGCTGCCTCATGCAGCCTCATTGGAGACAAGAAGAATTTAAACCCACTAAAAAACCCCAGTAGTCTATTTTGTTTACCCATAAGGTGTCAGTAATCCAGCCCATCACCTTCTGGGAAACAGGATTTCTTAACAATTGTATCTCCACCTGCCTGGGTGGCATCCAGTTCATCTGCTTGCTAAGTTTTTGGAAGCACTTTTCTGCTGGAAAACAAGGTGTTACTTAGCTGAGGAACAACAGCAGGCTTGACCTAGGCAAAACATGAAGGTGAATGACACAATAGTTTTAAGGACCTGACATTTGATTAGCTGAGCCAGCAGATGGTACATAGACAGACTGAGATGTATAGGGCTTGCAGGAGATGAGAAAACACTAGAAAAAGTGCAAAGGCAGGTGCCAATTTTTTTAGCGGAGTAAGACTGCTCAATTCAAAGTTACTCCTCAGGAGAACATGCCAAAAAATGGTGAAAATGTGAGACTAATTACAGCTACCATCTGATCACAAGAACAGGATTCACTAGCCAAAGAGGATGAGAAAAGGTAAGGGTGACATTTTCTAAAATGACCATGTCTTTAGACATCTTCCTCCGTCATTTATGATTTTCTCCTACTTTGCAAGTGAGCTCAGCATTCCTGTCTACTAAACACCTGAAGACATCTAAATGCAAATATATAAATGCCCATAAATGTAAAAAAATAAAGCCTTTTGAGACAGCTCATATGCACACAAAGAACTGGAAAGAAATTGCTTTGCTTTTTTTAATGGTCAAATAGTAGTACCAGCAACTGATCTTTTTCCTCACTGTTCAGTAGTATGAGGCAGTTCATTGTACTTTACATGTAATACTTATGTTTCATTGGAGTAAAGCAGTTCAGTTGCAAATGAGGGATCATTTCTCAACCACAGGAGGAAACTTCCTGTGTTCTTTGGCTGCTTTCGACGGGCAAGTTAATTGCAGCAGGAAAACCTCATCCAGTATCTTCAAGTAGAGTTTCAAGTTACAATACAGGAACTCAGAGAGAGAAAAAAAATGCAAGACTTTGTCTCCATCAACCTTTGTGGCAGCAAGAGTATATGCTATTTAACCACAAAAAGGCATATATGATGGCTACTTAGATTTGCTGAACATTATAAAATAGTTTTATATCTCTGTTAAATGTAATAGGTACCGATCCAGTATCTCCTGATTTCAATGGAAAGCAATCTCTCTACTTTAGTGAACTTTAAATCATGGCCAGAATGGAGATGCAACAGGGACTTTAAGATAGTAAAACTGGAAAAGGAATTAATTTCTTATTTTTAAATTTAAAAGGTGTGTTATTTGTGTCACAGACATAGAGTATAACAACTCCATGACAACACTTACAAAATGCTTCTCTCCAGTCAAGTAAAGCAATACAGTTTTGGGAAATGTGTTTTTTTAATCTTAACAGCTCAAAACATAGGTTTACAGAGAGCAAACCCTGCCAGACAAATGAAGACTTCAAGTATATTTCTCAGATTGTTGCCAGTATTTCATAATACTTTTTCAATAATTCTCCAATAACAACTTAATTCCAGACAAATGTATAAAGTATCCCACTTTCAACAGGGCACTCAACTCCTGTAATCTCTTTTCAAACCTTTTTTAAAACTCCCCACCTGATTTTTCAGCATGCAAACCCACAACAGACTAATAGTAAATTGTCTAAAAGTCATTGTGAATGACTGTAGGCTCAATTAACACTTGCATAAATCAGATGGTTTCACCATGAAAGATAAGCATTTGAAGCCTATCTTTTTTTAGAGGAAGGTGTAAAGATTCTCATAGGGTTCACTGTTCATCCCTGAAAGAGGAAGTGTTTGACTGCCTTATTCAAGAAACCTAAAAGTGTGGTTGATTTTACTGCAAATTAATTTCTTTTAAGGTGAACCACAATAAAATTCCTGAGACTTTAGACCATTCTTTACTAGATGCTAAATGTTGAGAACCTGACACATAGGGTTTTCTTCAATAAACTTGGTCTAGGATATAAAAATTCCTCATTCAGACACTGCTCTGTTTCACAGCATTTTATAGGAAATGGTAGGTACTGTTACTTCTGTCTTTAAAAGGAGAAATTGAAAGAAAAAGTATAAAATATTTGGCAAAAGTCATGGAGGAAAACACAGACCAGGTCAGCAGGTTGGCTGATATTAGCACCACCAAAACAAACATTGATAATATTTTTATTAGCCTTTTTCAGCTTTCCCCCCTCAGTTAGATGTCTATATTAATAGAAACCAAGATCTCTACCAGAATAGCAGAAGAAAATTAATTGCCCAGGATACAAGTGTGCAACACTAGTAAACAAAGTGGCTTCATATTATTTTTTTAAGAAGCTCAATTTCAAATTAAGGGAAGAATCTTCCATGCCAAAAATCTATTAAGTCCATCCTAGAAGGCCGAGGTGGGTTCAAGTCTGGCATGTACTGCTACCACTAGTCTTCTGCCTAAAGTCTTAAAAGATATCTATAAAGATACCTATACACATCAGTATCAAATCTCCTGGGAATGACCCTGTTGTTTGTGCCAATGCTGTTGCTTTCTTTTGAGAAACAGGAATCAGAAGGGATTTTTGATGTAATATTATCTATAGTCCTTTTTGTAGAAACCACACATAACTTCATAAGAGCTTATACATGGTGCTATTTGATTTTTGAAGTAATACGTTCTTGTCTCTCCTGTTCGGTTTGAAGTTGCTCTAATTTGTAGGAGTAATTTTTAATGTAGATACATTTAAAGACAATTCCAGTTCATCTGTTCTTCACCCAGGACTCTCCTTACCTTGAATAATATTTTCACATACAATGAGCAATGTATGTAGATTGGTGTTCTCTGATCATATTCCAATTTATAGAATCATAGAATGGCCTGGGTTGAGAATGGCCTTAAAGATCATCTAGTTCCAATCCCCGTGCTGTAGACAGGGACACATTTCACTAGACCAGGTTGCTCAGAGCTCCATCCAACCTGGCCTTACATACTTCCAGAAATGGGGAATCCATAACTTGTTTGGGCAACCTGTTCCAGTGCACCACCTTCATAGTGAAGCATTTTTCCCTTATCTAATCTAAATCTACTCTCTTGCAGTTTTAAGCCATTCTCCCTTCTCCTGTCACTGCATGCCCTTGTAAAAAGTTCCTCTGCATCTTTCTTGTAGGCTCTCTTCAGGTCCTGGAAGGCTGCAATTATGTCACCATGAAATCTTCTCTTTTCCAGGTTAAACAAACATAATTCTCTCATCCTTTCCATGTAGGAAAGGTGCTCCATTCGTCTAATCAGCTTGGTGGCCCTCCTCTTGACTCACTCCAACAGATTGATGCTGAAGACCCCAGAGCTGGATACAATAATCCAGGTGGGGTCTCACAAGAACAGGGTAAAGGGGCAGAGTCCCCTCCCTCGACCTGCTGGCCATGCTGCTTTTGGGCCTTTCTGCACTTCAAGTGTACATTGCTAGCTCTTGTCCAGCCCCTCATCCACCATCACCCCCAAGTCCTTGTTGGCAGTGATGCAGCCACTACTAAGGGCTGTTCATCCCCCAGCCTGTAGGCAATCAGAAGTTGCCCTGATCCAGGTACACCACCTTGCTCTTGGCTTTGTTAAAACTACTGAGATTCCCATGGGCCCACTTCTCAAGCTTGTCTAGGTCCTCCTGGATGGCATCCCATCTTTCAGGATTGTCAACTGCACCACTCAGCTTGGTGTCACCTGCAAATTTGCTGAGGGTGCACTTGATTCCTTCCTCAGTGTCATTAATGAAGGTATTAAATAAGACTGGTCCCCTGAGGGACACCACTTGCCCCTGATGTCCACTGGGACTCTGAGCTGTTGACCACTGGGTGTGACCAACTAACCACTTCCTTATCCATCCATCAATCCACTCACTGAATCCATCTCTCTCCAATTTAGAGAGAAGGATGTGGTGGAGGACCATGTCAAAGGCTTTACAGAAGCCCAGGTAAGTGACATATGTCTGTGCCCTTCCCTTGTCCATAGATGTAGTCACTCCATCATAGAAAGCCACTAGATTGGTCAATTTCAATATGCCTTTCTCAGAATTGCATGATCTGAACTGTATAAAATGTTAATAATGTTATAATTATAATGTATATCATGTTTATACATATATGTATATGCATATGTATATATAGTAATACATAAGCTGACACCTCAGAGACTGGGAGTTGTTGAGGTGTGGGCAAGCAGGGATGCTACTGCAGAAATACAGCATCAACTTCAATATTATTGTGGGAATTGTGGCATGCCATTTAGGAGAGCTTTCCTTGTTTATTTTTAAGATGTAAAATATGTAAAAGATAGCTACAGTCAGCCACATATGCCACATTTAAACCTAGCCTGGAGATGAATCAAACATCTATTAATCAGATTTTTTCTGTCAGCACTTTTCCACTCCTGGTTTTTTTTCTGACAACCTAAAACTTGATTAAAGGAACCACTGGATCTAAGTGGTTTCTGGTAAAGAAATAATGGAAAATTAATTGAGTTAATGCTTTGCAGCTAGTTATGAGATGAGGAAAAAACCCTAAACCCCAACTTAAAAAACGCCAACCAAAATCCAACCAAAAACCCCCATCCAGCTTTCTAGCTCCCTCTTTAGGAGAGGAAGGAAAAGCTGGAAAATTATCCCACCTGCTGCATTAATTTGATTTGAAGCTCTCTGGCTCCTCCAGAAGGAAAACGAGTGAAGATATGTCTTCCTACTGCCAGGTGTAATTTATTTGCTTCTGCAAAATTTCCCAAATCTTTAGGGGAAGATTTTTCTCATATGATTTTATAGAGGCTACCTTAGGGAAGGAGAACAGATTAGAAGCTGCTTTTAAACTGAACTGCTAAAGACAAATGTAGAGGGAAATTTATCTAGAAATATGTGAAAAAGCTTTGAAGGAACTGCTTCAAAGCCATTGATCAATGTTCTGCAGGTGCAGAGCTTGGGGTGCAAAAGGCCAAGCACAGGCAGGCTTGAAATGGACAACGACCATGTTTTCATTAAAAAAAAAAATTGTGCAAAAATGTAGGAGCTAAAAATAATTTCGTTCTGCAACTCTCCCATGTTGCTACTCTGTGTTTTGCCAAATGCTTTCACCTCTGTTAAAATAATAGTGGGGAAATAACCAAGAAGCTGAACCAAGCTGAGGACACAATGTCAGGGTTTTTCTTTCCGTGGCAATTCTGCTGGGTTGGGACTTCTTATTTCTTCTTTACTCTAAACCAAAATCTACCGAAAAGTGTGAAACCCACTTGGTTTTCCTTGTGTGTCCCTTCTTTGTAGAGCTGCTTGGGAGCAGAAGGAACAAACTCTTAACATGAAATGGGGTGCTTGCTTCCTGTGGTTATGCATTTCTCTTTGTTGAGAAGCCCAGCAAAGTCATTTATATCCGTGTGGCTGCATCAGGTCATGTTTGACTGAGGTGTTTCCTTGAAAACTGCCTTGTTTCAGCTTACTCATCATCTGTTTCACTGAAAACTAGTTCGTGCCTCATCATCATAATAAAATTACTCACCATAAATTCAAAGGCTTTGGACTAAATCTGCCCACAGGTTAGCAGATGCAGAAGTCATCTTTGCAGAAAAAAGGTAGTTTACTGCAAAATGAAAATATCCTGATAGTTCCTGTTGTTGTCACCATCACCACCTTTGTTGTTACTATTTTTAAATGACTCTACCTGAATTCTTCTGTTTTGCTTTTAATAGGGGCAGGATGTGCCCTGTGGACAGCACTGCTCTAACCTCTTGTACACCCTTTTGTCTGTGGGCACAGTGAGACACCTTGTGTGCAGTAGCCCTATTCATTGCCTGAATATTCCTTTCTGACTGATGGCATTAGTGCACCAAAAATTAAAAACTGTGCAAAAATTATTTAGCTGAAATTCATGGCTATTTTTCTCACTGACTACAGTGGGCTGAGTGGATATGTGAGATGTGTAAGAATTGGATCTTCTCAGGCAAGTTCACAACACCAAAAAGGCTCTCAGTGCATTCATGATTACATGGGGAAACACTTTTGGATGATTCAGTTACACAGGTCACTGTTTTAGTGTGGCCCTGCAGCCTTGTATATACAGTATTACCACTCTAGAAACAGGCCACAGACTTTGCACTGATTTACAAAACCTCAGGCCTTGCTTTACCTGAACTTGTTTTGACATGCCTGAAGCTTCATTTTCACTTGTTTTATCTGAAACAGCATTTTTTTATGAGTGGGGCGGGAGGGTCACATATGCCACAGGGTTTTTTGCTTCAGTTTTCAATGGCAATTGTTCTTCAACACATCTCCAGGCCCTGAATCTCAAGCCATGAATTAAAACAATGAAGACCCTCCCACTGTAAAGAGAAGATCGGGTTTGACACCATCTGAGGAAGCAGGAGAGGTGCATCCCAGGGTCCTGAGTGAACTGGCAGACATAGTAGCTAAGCCACTTTCCACTGTATTTGAAAAGTCATGGCATACAGGTGAAGTCCCTGGTCACTGAAAAAAGGGAGACATCACATCCATTTTGTTTGAAGGGGTAAAAATGATAACCCTGGGAATTATCAAACAATCAGCCTCACCTCTGTGCTCAGTAAGGTCATGGAGCAGATACTCCTGGGTGAGATGTCAAGGTTTATGGATTAAACAAAACCAACATGGCTTCAGCAGTGGTAAATCATACCTGACTAATCTGGAGATCTATGGTGGAGTGACTGTAAGTAAACAAGCAAAGAGCTACTAACATCACATACATGGACTTCTGTAAGGGCCTTGACATAGCTCCACACAATATTCTTGCTGCTGAACCAGAAACACTTGTGTTTGAGGGATTAACTATCTGTTGGGTGAGGAATTGTCTGGATGATTGCATCCTAAGAGTTGCAGTCAATGGCTCAATGTCCAAATGGAGAACAATGACAAGTGGTGTTCCTCAGGAGTATATTTTGGGACTGCTACTGTTCATCATCATCATTGTTGGGCTTCACAAACAAAGATTTGGGAAGGGTTCTCCCCACGTGGGTGTGCCCTTTGAGCCTGCACAGTGGATTTTTTATGTGAGGCACAGCGTGCGCAGAACTGGCTCCACCCTTTAACTCCTCAGGCTCATCAGCCATGGCCAAGCGAGCTTGGACAGTGACAGTGGAGTCCTCAGGACTAGGACCTACAGCCCCCGGTATACCCAGGAGGTCTCCCATCCAAGCACTAACCGGGCCTGACCCTGCTTGGCTTCTGAGATCTGATGGGATCGGGCGTCAGGGTGGCATTAGTGCAAGGTCTCATTCCTGATCAAGATATTAGTACAGAACAGAGGAAGAATGAAATGAGAGTAGCTGTGCAAAGAAGGGCTTGGAGATACTGGTGGATAAAAAATTGAGCATGAGCTGGGAATTTGCTCTTGAAGTTGAGAAAGTCAATCATACCCTGGGCTGTATAAGAAGTGTGGCCAGAGGGTCAAGGAAGGTGATTTTCCCCTCCTGCTCTCCTGTCATGAAACCCCATCTGAAGCACTGTGTCCAGCTCTGGATCCCCTAGCACAAAAACCCACAGACATATTACTAAAACAAGTCCAGAGAAGGGCCATGAAAATGGTTTGAGAAGCTGGAGCATCTCTGCTATGAGGAAAGTCTGAGTGAACGGGCATTGTTCAGCCTGGAGAAGACAAGGCTCCAGGGAGATTTTGATGTAGCCTTTCAATTTCTAAAGCTTATAAGAAAGACAGAGAATGACTTTTTATTAGGGTCTATAGTGATAGGACAAGGGGCAAATAAAAGCAAGTAAATTTAGATTTGATGTAAAGAAGACATTTTTTTACATAGAGAGTGATGAGGAACTAGAACATGTTGCCCAGTGGTGTTGTGCATGCCTCATTCCTGGTAGTGTTCAAAGTGGGGTGAAATGGGAACTCAGGATGAGGTGCTAAGGAATAACATCTGGCACTGAAGACCCCACAGTCGTAAACATCTCACCGATGGTCAGACAAAGAAATACAGACCTGGAGCTATGCATGATTAAAATATTTTAAGAGTCTGAATATCTGATACTCCTCTATGAGAAACAAAGGGTTGAGCTGGTAAGGGAACCTGGTCTGTGTACCTGTGAGGGGCCTTTGGTCCCAGCTCAGGTGGTGTGAGAGTGACTGGAAGAGTGGCTCCTGGCTAACAAGACAGGGAAGTTTCCTTAACATGCAGAATGAGAAATATTTCCTAAATAATTCTTTCTGATGTAGGAGTCCTTAAATCCTTCAGAAATGGTGGACTGCTTTATGGGTAATGTAAAATAAGTTTGGACTTACTGGTCATGTAAAGTAAGTTTGGACTAGGAAGGAGATAAATGTTAAATCTTCATGGTGTTTATTGGTAAAACTAGTGCATTGACAGATGTTAGAAATTATGTTTGTCAGTAAGTGGTGCTAAGGTAAAGATACCAAATCCATTGCAAACTCAAATATGAGCTGTTAAAGGCAAGTGGCAGATGTGCTTTCCCATATGACTCAAACTCATTATTACCCATATGACTCAAATCACCATTACCTGATTCTGAATCAGAGGCAAGAGATTGCCTGATATTCTTCCCTTTTTCATCAAAACCCCTGCTGATTTTTTGTAGGTCTCTGCAGTTCTCACCTCCCATTTCTTTCCTGGAGCAGAGTTAGGGGCAGTGGTGCCCAAGGGCGCACACCACAAGATATGCAAACATAAGGTCCCAGGAAGAAGGAAACCAGGAACTGACAGAAGTCTCCGTGGTGAGCCCCAAGCAGTGGGATGCTGTGCTGGGTGGGCAGCCATCCCTTCACCCCCTGATCTCAACATGTCTGCGTATGGCCCACCTTCTTTGGGCCCAATGCAAAGCTCATGCCAAGAACAGCCATCAGCATCCACTTCCCTCCCCCTGGCACAACACATCCTGCCATGTCAGACCCCAGCACTGCTTTTTATTTGCTGCTGCATCACTGGGAGCATCTGACACATACATAATAACAAACTAAAAAATCCTCACAGCTGATCTGTAATGTAGATAAAAATTAATTTTCAATCAGAACAGAAAGCCAAGTACATGACAATACTGACCAAACAGAAGTACTTCAAGAACACATTTCAGGGCTGCTTGTGCCACTGTTCCCAAACCAAATCCAACGCTGCTTGGCTGCAACAGAACTGATGACAAAGATCTTGTGGTCACATTAGAGTCTACTCAGTTTTGTCAATAGTGAGAAACAAGAAAATTACAAAGAGAGAAATGTGAATGAGCATTAGTCATTGTTTACAATGAGATTTGGAATCTCCAGCACCATGTAAATCTGAGCAGTGATTCATCAGTGACAGGACTAGACTCCAGCCCAGAGCACTTGGAAGTAGAGCTGGTTGCATTCTCTAAGACTGAAGGGCAGAGCAACCTAGAAGGATCCTCAGTTTGTGACTGTGAATGAGGGCACAGCATGGGAGTGGTGGGTGGCAGGGTAGTTGGCAGATTTCTAGTGTATATGTCACAGATGCTGTTGAAATCTCCTCTGTGTTCCCCTGCAAATTTGCTGAAGCTGAATAGTTTCTTCAAATAATTTTAACCAGAAAATTTGAAACTTTTCTGCCAAAACTGTTTGTTTCTTTAGTGTATTTCCAATTATCTCAGAATACCAGCTGGAGAAACCTACTCTTGAGCTTTGTCCTTGCTTGGAGCATAACCACGAGAAACATACTTAGCTACTTGATGAGAATGGTGCATCTCCAGTCCCACCACCTGTAGGAGTTCTGAGAAGGCGCATTTACGGCTTGCTTAAAGCTGGAAGGACCAAGAGGTTATAGAGTGCTCGATGGAGAGAAAGGCCACCAAGATATAGAAGTTTTCTAAAGCGAAGGAAACAGCACTTGCTTGACCATTTGGAAAACTACAGTCTCTTGTAGTGTTTATACATTGGCTATGGTTGGTCCAGCTCTCAAAGAAGCAGGAGAAAGGAATCTTGACGCATAGTGCACTCACTACAGGGTTTCATCTGGCAGAAAAGCATAAAAACTGTCAGAAAGATCAACAGATTCTATTAACACCAACAGAGCGAGGGTTTTTTTTCCCTTCTAACATTTTCTTAGAAGTGATTAAATAGCTTTCGGTGAAGTAAGAAAAAATAAATAATCAGCCTTTAATGAAATTCTAGCATGGAAAAACTGAACAGTTTGTGTCTAACAGGGTTATAAACCATTAAAAAAAATATTTTGGGAAGAGTCCAGAAATGCAAACGTTAGACAGTATGACCTGCTCTGCCTGAAGTGTAGCAACTTTGTTGCACATGTTATTCTGGCATTTTTAAATGGAAAAATGTAAAGACAGTTTAATAATATTACTTTACTGGGAGTTGGAACTTTATGGCAACCAATCTGTTTGGCATCTGACTTTTTTGTTTAAATAAAAAGTAATAATTCAGAAACTGCCAGCACTACACTCATATATATGATTAAAAAAGAAGTACAAGTCACCTATCAATAGCTGTTTTCTGTTCTTTGAAGAAAGGAAAATTTCTAACCTTTACTTAGGTTCTGCTTCATATGCAGTTTCTTAAAGCTGGGGATTTTTGAGCAGGTTGCTATGAGTATGTGTGTGCATGTGAGACAAAGGCCTCAACTTTGTAATAAAAGGTGTGAAATACATTAAAAAAATAAAATAGTATACCCTGGGGTTAAAAATAATGGGTTAAAATTAAGCTTTGTCACTTGGTAGATACAAGTTTTGCTTTAAGCCTTCTAAAATACAGATTCCACAGGTTTGGTAGTACTTGTAAAGCAAAGGATTACTTAAATAGGAAATATTAAATCCCGAGATGATTAATATTGCAAACTATAACACTCTATTTCCCTACACCCATTTTCATTTTCCATTTTGCTTGTATGGTTTGTCCCTCTGCCGTCATTATCGCTATGTTCCTATTTTTACAATTTTTTTTGTCCGATTACAATACTTACGTAAGTGCTAGACATTATTTGCATTTATACACAGCACAAGTCTTCAAAAACACCGTTGTACATTTTAAGCAGAACAGTGAAAAAGTATTTCACTCTCAAAAGTAAGAAATAAAACATCAAATCAATAATATAAAATTGCTTAGGCAATGTTCATGGCATCCAATACCTCAAATAAAACTTTTCTTTATTTTCTGTTCAAGCAGTTCACAAGCAATATGTGATCCATAGGAACCCCAGTCAGAGAACTTCTGTGCTGGGAAGACTTGTACCACTACCTAATACAGTTTTGTACAAAACCTAGGAAATTTTGTTACCCCATAGAGACACACAGAACTCTTTTTTTCTGGGGCAAACTGGAGATGTGATAATCCAAAACTACCCTTTGCATCACTGATCTGAAAAACAGGCGGTGACGCACTAAAAGGGTCTTGACTCCCTCAAAGGCAGGGAGGCCCTGGAGAGTGACCTCAAAAAATCAGAGCTGGGCAATCACCAACCATATGAAGTTAAACAAGGTAAAGTGCTGGATTCTGTGCTTGGGATGGGGCTACCCTGGATGTTTGTACAGACTGGAGAATGAGATGTTGCAAAGCAGTGCCATGGAAAGGGACCTGCGGGTCCTGATCAATGGAAAGTTGAATATGAGTCAGCAGTGCCCTGGCAGCCAGGAGGGCCAGCTATGTCCTGGGGGGCATCAGGCACAGCATCGCCAGCCAGTCGAGGGAGAGGATTGTCCCACACTGCTCTGCACTGAGGCAGCTTAATCTTGAATATTGTGTGCAGATTTGGGCACCACAATATAAGAAAGTTATCAAGATCTTAGAGAGTGTCCAAAGGAAGGCAATGAAGATGGTAAAGGGTCTTGAGGTGAAGCCATATGAGGAGTGGCTGAGGTCATTTGGTCTGTTCTGCCTGGACGAGACTGAGGGGAGACCCCACTGCAGTCTGCAACTTTCTTGTGAGGGGAGAGGAGGGGCAGGCACTGATCTCTTCTCTATGGTGACGAATGACAGGACCCGAGGGAATGGCCTGAAGTTGTGTCAGGCAGGTTTAGTTTGGGTATTAGAAAAAGGTCCTTCACCCAGAGGGTGGTTGGACACTGGAACAGGCTCCCCAGGGAAGTGGTCACAGCACCAAGCCTGCCAGAGTTCAGGAAGCATTTGGATGATACTCTTGCATATGGTGTGACTCTTGCAGATGGTCCTGTGCAGGGCTAAGAGCTGGACTCAATGATCCTTGTTGATCCCTTCTGATTCAGCATATTCTGTGATTGTGTTATTGTGTGACTCTCTGATGATATGATTCTGTGATATTTCTGTCTTGTCCCTCATGGACTACAAATTATAGTACTCAGTGACTATTTGATATGGGAAAAGTGTTATTTCTCCCTCCCAAAGCACCCTTGTGTCATATCAATACACTTGTGAAAGCACCAAGATAGAAGAGACACAAAATACTGCCTGGAATTTTCCCTTGTAAAATAGTATCTCTTCTAGTGCAAGACACAGTATCAGGCATCTCTCTTTGTGTGCTGCAGTTGGTCAGATATTAACAGCATGCTGATCACTAACTCCAATCTCTGTTCCTGTAGCTGCTGCTTCAAAAAACTTGGCTTCCTCGGAAGAAACATTTTGGTGATGAATCTGAATTAAGCAGCTGGCATGCAGTTTGGGAGAATCAGCATCTTTTGCTTAGAAAAATGGCCTGACCTCTAGATACTCTGGCATGGCAGGTAACTCTTTCATGCATGGCAGTACTGTTTATCATATTCACGTATCATGCAATAAAATCAGCAATGCCTACATTGCAAGGTTAACCCTACAAGCATTTACTATAACACTTTTTGGTTTATGGTGTTTCAAACCTTGTTCTTTAATCCAGATATGCTGAGACACCAGACCTGGACTGAATTATTTGTTTTAGTTATTTTGCTTAGAAGTGGAGAATTCAGCAAAATTTGTTTTGGACTTGTCTTGTCTCTGCTAGAAAATCTTTAACAATCTCAGTCAAAACCACCAGGCCTTGAAAAGTTGCACAGATAGGGCATCCACAACTTCTCTGGGAAACCTGTTCCAGTGCCTCACCACTCTCAGTGCAAAAAGATGTCTTCCTTATATTCAGTTTAAATCTACTCTCTTAAATTTTAAAATTGTTGTGCCTTGTCATGCCAAAACTGGCCTTGGTATAAAGACTTTCTACATCTTTCTTATAAACCACTCTTCTACATTGAAAGGTGTCCCTGGAGCCTTCTCTTCTCCAGTCTGAACAACACCAACTCTCTCAGCCTGTCTTCACTGGAGAGGTGATCCAGCCCTCTGACAATTTTTGTGGCTCTCCTCTGAACCTGTTCTAACAGGTCCACGTCCTTTCTGTGGTAGGAGTCCAGAGCTGGATGCACCACTCCAGGAGTGGAGTTGAGGGGGAGAGGAGTTGAGGAGTGGAGTTGAGGCCACACTTGTTATGAAGCCCAGCATAAGACTGGCTCTCTCAGCTGCAAGCTCATATCCAATTTTTATTCATCAATACCTCCAAGTACTCCTGCACAGTTCTGCTTTCAATTCATTCTTTCCCCAGTCTGTACTGGTTCCTTGACTCAGGTGCAAGACCTTACACTTGGCCATGTTGAACTTCTTCAGATTCACATAGGCCCCCTCCTCCAGTCTCTCCAGGTGCCTTTGGATGGCATCCCTTCCCTCTAGCCTATCAACTCTGGTACCGCACTTGGCATCATCTGAAGACTTCCTGAGGGTGTGTTCAAAGCTGCTGCCCATGTCATTTATGAGATACTCAACAATGGTGGTCCCAGTACATACTCCTGAGGAAAACCATTTGTTATTGTTCTCCATTTGGACTTCGAGCCATTGACTGCAAATCTTCGGATGCAGCCATTCAGATGGTTCCTCATCCATTTCTCAATCCCATATTTCTCCAATTTAGCAGCAGTAATGTTGTATGTGACCATATCAGAGCCTTTACTGAAGTTCAGGTAGACAGTAGTGGCACCTTCCTTGTTCACTTAGGCAGTCATTGCATCATAGAAGATCTGCAGACTGGTGAGGTGTGATTTGCCCCTGGTGAAGCCATGTTGACTGTGTCTAATCACCTCCTTTTCACCATATATCTTGACCTATCTTCCAGGAGTATCTGCTCTATGGTCTTACTGGGCATAGAGTTTAGGCTGACTGGTATTCCCCAGGGTACTCCTTTTCACTTTCTTAAAACACGGGTGTGATGTTTCCCTTTTTCCAGTAAGGGAATGTTGGTATGGGAAGAGAGTTTGAAGTGAACTCTGTATGTTTCATGCTGTCAGTGTTAAGAGAGGACAAAAGCACTTTTTAGCTTGCAAACTGTCTGGCATTTAATTTCAGTTTCCAAGCTTCCTTCTCCAATTCACTGTCCAGAGTTCTGCAGAATCATTTTTTTTCATCATATTCATTACAGACTCAAATGAGTGTGAGAAGAAAATGAGTTCAGAAAGATCGGTTTATGTGGCTGCTGTAATCTAGTGATGGTGGTCTGTTGCTGTCGTTAAATGAAAAGAGATGCACAGCATATTGCATTTTAGGAGGAAAGACATATCTCTCGAGGTATTGTCATCATCAGCTTCCTTGCTATTTGACAGACTAACCTGGATTTTGGAATATTTATTTTTTATGCCAGTTCTATCTCCTCCATTTATTTTTTGCATATAGAAATAATAACAACCAAAACAGAAACAAAAAAAAAGATAACTCTGCTTGACAAATCAGAGGACTGATACCGTCCTGTATGACAAAAAGGAAGTCAATTACTTCGATGGAAATAGGGATGGATTCAAAATGAAAAACTGAGGCACACCATTACAAGTGGTACTTAGACCCTATACTAGATAGAGAACATCCTGTCCTGCTAAACAGATTTTGGGAAGCAAGTTTTCCTGTCCCAAAAGCAGCAGGTCCCTGACCCAGCAGGTTGAGAGAGGTGATTTTTGTCCTCTACTTCACTCTTGTGAGACCTCACTTGGGATACTGCATCCAGTTCTGGCATCCCAAGCTCAAGAAAAATATGGACTTGTTAGAACAGGTTCCAGAGAAGGGTCATGAAAATGGTCAGAGGGCTTGAGCACAACTCCTTTGAAGACAGGATGAGAGAGCTGGGGATTTTCAGCCTGGAGAAGAGAACGCATCAGGGAAATCTTACGGCACCTTCCAGTACATGATGGGGGCCTCCCAGAGAGCTGGAGAGTGACTTTTTTCAAGGGCCTATAGTCATAGGACAACGGGGGGGATGAATTCAAACTGTTACAGGGTAGACTGAGATTAGATATTAAGAAGAAATTCGTCACTGTGAGGCTGGTGAGGCATGAAACAGGTAGCTCAAAAAAGTTGTGGATGCCCCATCCCTGAAAGTGTTCAAGGCCAGGTTGGGTAGGGTCTGAGCAACCTGGTCTAGTGGAAGGGGTCCCTGCCCATGGCAGAGGCTGGAACTAGATAAATTTCAAGGTGCCTTCCAACCCAAACCATTCTGTGATTCTATAAAATAGTGCAATAATTTGACCAAAAATAGAACATTATAGGGGGAAGGAGGACTCATTTTCCTTTAGTTTGAAAAAATGTTCTTATTTGGTTTAAATTAATAAAGGTATTGACTAATCTATATAGTTTACATATTATATAGATTACGTAGATTATACAGATTACATTAATCTGTTTCCTTTGAAGAAAAAATAGATGATTGTTTCTTATAATCTTGTTACTGAGTATGATGATGAATTAAAAATATTAAAGAGAAGATCACAGCCACTATAAAATTTGCAATCTGAAAAATAAATCAAGAATGTAGAACTTCACTGATTCATGCTTTGCTCATTCATATTACGTTTCACTTAACACAGGAAATGAAATCAATCTCACTTGGTACATCTGACACAAATTTCAATGTAATCATCTAATACCTGTGGTTACAGCTATAATTTGTAATTTACCTCATATTATCCTTTTATTAGTAACTTGTGGCTTTCTTGATATATCTGTGTTGCTTGGAACCTAAAAATCTTTACCATCTATGAATCTATGAAATCACTGTCCTCCGCCAAATTTTTGCTTGTGAATGCTCTTTATGGATGGTAAAAGAGAAAGCTCTGCAAATAGAATAGCTGAGAGTTCACAGCTATCTCTATAAGTCTCTGCTGCTTTCCTGATGTCCAAATGGACCTGTCTAGCAGGGACAGTTTTTGAGGGTAGTCTGCTGTGACCTAAATCAGGCTCTTTCTTTTTCTGAAATCCTTTTAACTTCATATGCTGCACATTTTCCAGCTTTTATCACAAGGGAGGGAGAGGTCTAATGAGCAGGAGTGTCCACTATGTAATTCAGGGTCTTTCTCTGAATATTGCTCTTCTTCTACCTCACTGGACTTGAAGTCTTGTGGGTAGAAAGATTAAAATGGGATATCATTTAATTAGATATTATCATGATTACTTCAAACTCAGTGTCCAGTTTTGGGGCCCTTACTACAAAAAAGACATTGAGGTGGTGGTGCATTTCCAGGAAAGGACAAAAAAGCTGGTGAAGTGGCTGGAGCACAGATTTTGTGAGAAGCAGCCTGAGGGAACTGAGGTTGTTCAAGCTGGAGGAAATAAGGCCCAGGGGATACATATTGCTCCCTAGAACTACCTGAAAGGAGGTTGTAGCCAGGTAGGTTTGGTCTGTTCTCCCATGTCAGAAGTGATAGGATGAAAGGAAATGGCCTCAAGTTGTTTCAGGGCAAGTTTAGATTGGATATTAAGGAAAATGTATTTACCAAATGGGTTGTCAAGCACGGGAACATGCTGCCCAGGGAAATGGTTGAGTTACCATCCCTGAAGGTATTTTAAAAAATGGAAGATATGTTGCTTAGAGACAAGTTTTAATGGTGAACATGGCAGTGCTGGGTTAACGATTGAACTCAATGATCTTAAGGAATTTTTCCAACCTAAATGATTCTATGTTTCTATTATATGACATATAAACAGAAGGGAAACAAACAACTGCTCTGTGGGCATCCTGAGCTGTAGCACTTCCTATGCTTGGAAACTTGGCTTTAATAAAAAAGAAAACCCAACAATCTTTTAGTTTGGTAATTGCAATATCCTAGGCTTTTAAGAAAATGAACATATTTAAAGAAATCACAAGCTCAGTAGTGGTTCTTTTATAGGCAAAAAACTCTTTAGGGTGGGGCTGAGCAGAGTTACAACCTTTGGATTCTGACACATACCTCTGCTGCATGAATCAATTCACATGAAGGCTGACCAGCAAGCAAGAATTCCACTTCACAAAAGCCTGATGATGGGACTGACTAGGGGAAATACAATTTTCCTTGACTTCAGAATGGAAACACAACATTTTAATATCCTTCAACAAAACTTCTAGCAATGATTTAACTGCCTTGTCTTTCCCATGAGACCAACAATAGCATATTGAAATACTTCCAGGGGAAAGAAAACAAGAAAGGAAGAAGTAAAGGGGGAATTCAGGATTAAACAACTCCATTGAGTAATTTATATTTTTACCATGCTTCAAACCTGTTGCAACATGGATGAGAAACTACTTTGATGAATAAATAACTAATTATAAATAAAAATATTACAATATAAACTATAATACCATAACAAGGATATAAATACCATGTTGACTGGGCAATCACCAACCATTTGAAGTCAAATAAGGGAAAGTGCTGGATTCTGCACCTGAGACAGGGCAGCCCTGGATGTTTGTACAAACTGGGGAATGAGATGCTGGAAAGCAGTGCCACAGAAAGAGACCTGGGGTCCTGGTGAATGGCAAGTTTAATATGAGTCAGCAGTGCCCTGGCAGCCAGGAAGCCCAACTGTGCCCTTGGGAGCATCAGGCAAAGAATCGCCAGCCATTCCAGGATGGGCATTGTCCTGCTCTGCTTTGCACTGGGGCAGCCTCACCTTGGATATTGTGTGCAGTTTTGAGCACTGCAATGTAAGGAAGACATTAAGATCTTAGAGAGTGTCCAAAGGAAAGCAATGAAGATGGTGAAGGGCCTTGGGGGGAAGCTGTATGAGGAATGGCTGAGGTCACTTGGTCTGTTCAGCCTGGAGGAGACTGAGGGGAGACCTCATTGCAATCTGCAACTTCCTTGGGGTGGGCAAGAGGAGGGGGCTGACAGTGATCTCTTCTCTGTGGTGACCAGTGACAGGACCCGAGGGCATGGCCTGAAGTTGTGTCAGGCAGGTTTAGGTTGGATATTAGAAAAAGGTTCTTCCCCCAGAGGGGGTTTGTGTGCTGGAACAGGCTCCCCAGGTAATTGGTCACAGCACCAAGCTTGACAGAGTTTAAGAAGCATTTGGATAATACTCTTGGGCACATGGTGTGACTCTTGGGCAGGGTCCTGTGCAAGGCCAGGAGTTGCATTTGAGGATCCTTGTGGGTCCCTTCCAACTAGGTGTATTCTGTGATTCTGTGCTAGCCTTTATCTGGTGAGGTGATTGGGAAAAGACTGCTGTAGTTCCCCAGTCAGGAAGAAAACAATTTGGCATTTGTTTACCGATCAGAAAGTGCCTGTAGATGACTGCAGAGCGAGTGATGGTCCCTCTACAACAGGATCTTTGGCTACATATAACTGCAAGTGGTGGTTGAACTGGAAGTTTTCTTCAGGCCAAATCCCTCAACCCTAATAAAACCGGAGATGAGTTGCTTTCTTAGAAATCTGCAGTACCTTACTTTATTGTAAAACTGTTCAGAAATGTTGAGGGCTGTTTTCTATATCCCGACAAGGTGTAAATATAGCTTTGTTTCTAGTGTGAGCTTCAATTATCTCCCTGACCACTATGAAGTAGCTAGGGGGTATATGCAGAAGCTGGCTGAAAAATTTGAGTCCTGACTCCTTCCTCTGCTCAGAGTTTCAACTTGCTTTAATCAGAATGTAAATACTTTAAATTATTTGGTAAATTTAAAGTTTGGTGTTCTAAATTGCTTCAAAACCATTTTTCATATTCTTCAGTATTTCACTCTGTTACAGGGTGCATTAGCCATCAGGAGCAGTACTGCTAAAATGTTTGATGAGGCAACATATGCAGTCAGTTATCTAAACAATGTGGTGTTCATGCATAATACTTTAAAAATAGAAATGCTTTACATAAACCAAAATACTACCAATCCTGGAGCACTTCTGTCTGATTAAAAACTTGTAGTTAATTCCCCCTGACTGAAATATTGTTTAGAGCTGATACTGCTGCTAAATGAAATGCAGAAATTACAGCAAAGTATGGAGGCAAAGTCTTAGCTTTGATGTTGAGCAAATTTTGTGCAGCATTTTTATCTTTAAGATCTTATTGACATCCTTCTCTCTATGATACAAAACAACTTTCAGAGGTGACCTCTTGCTTCAGCAAATGCTCCCCAGCTGAAATCAAGTTTCCACCTTGCCAGGAGCTGTCAAAAGACAAAACCCTTGTAAAAAAGACAAACTTCATCTTTGTCAACAAAATCAAATTTAAGAACTTGGCAGTTATGCAGTTGTGTTATAGATACATGTGTATTGTATATACACATGTATATGTATGTATACACATCCACCCACCCCTGCAGTAAGAACCACATGTACAAACAACAGAGATCAAGGAGTACATTTTTAAAAGAAATTTAGCAAAATCACAAAATCCCTAGCCCAGCTATTTCTGTGTTTCTTAATAAGGCCAAACTAACTCCATCACTCCCCCACTCTGCTTCTACTCCTGGGGCGACCAGACCACTTGCTGAGTACTGATTTTATAGCTGAATTTCACAGTGTAACAAAACACTCAAAGGTGTCCTCTGTGTGGCTGCAATTTGTAAGGAACTCAAGAAAAACAGCACTGGAGGGAGTCTGGTTCCTGCAAGCTGGGTTGGTGCATAAATGAGGTGAGTTTTGGGAGCATCATCATCATTTGGGGAGGAGAAGGAGGTGGTTGCGGGGACAAAGAGGAGGGATGCACCCAAGCAACTATTCATCTTGAGTCTTAAAGTGAGGAGTCAGTGGATGCCCTCTCTGTTCCCCCATGGCAGGACAAGCTTGAGGTGTTGGATGTCCTGGAAGGGCCCTAAGAGTTGTAATGGGAATTTGTTATCTTAAGGCTTGTCCCATTTGAATTACACCGGTCACTGAATTGGCCAGTCCTGTTTAACGTCTTTACTGGGTGTGATGAACTGGATGTGGGGATTGAATGCAGTCTCAGTAAATTTGCAGACAACACTAAGTTGAGTGGTAGTCTAGATCTGCTCAAGGTTAGGAAGGCCCCATAGAGAGACATGGACAGACTTGATCAGTGGGCTATGGACAACTGCATGAGGAGCCATAAGGCAAAGTGCCAGGTCCTGCATTTGGGTTGCAGCAACTCCATGCAGAGCAGGCTTGCAGAGGAGTGGCTTGAGCAGAAAGACCTTTGGCCCTGCTGTTTGACAGCCAGCTTAATATGAGCTGGCGGTATGGCCAGGTGGCCAATGGCATCTTGGCCTGGATCAAGAACAGTGTACCCAGCAGGACTAGGGAAGTGATCATCTCCTTGTACTTGGCACTGGTGAGGCCACACCTCGAGTACTGTGTTCAGTTTTGGGCCTCTCATTTAAAAAGGACATTGAGGTGCTGGAGCATGTCCAGTGAAGAGCAACAAGGTTCAAGAAGAAGCTGGAAAAAATGCATTATGAGGAATGGCTGAGGGACCTGGGTTTGTTTATTCCCAAGAAGGCTCAGGGGGGACCTTATCAGTTCTCTACAACCATCTGAAAGGAGGTTGTAGTGAGTTGGGAACTGGTCTCTTCTAGTGTGCCTGCAATGAGAGGGCCAGAGGAAATGGCCTTAAGCTGAGATAGGGAAGATTCAGATTAGATACTGGGAAAAAATTTTCCCCGTCAGGGTGGTCAGGCATTGGAATAGGTTGCCCAGGGTAGTGGTGGAGTCACCAGTTCTGAAGCTGTTTAAGAGGCATTTGGGTCTGGCACTGGGTAATATGGTTTAGTGGTTTAAGGATTACAGTGATAGTGCTGGGTTGATGATTGGACTTGCTGATCTTAAAGGTCTCTTCCAACCTTGATAATTCTGTGGTTCTACACATCCAGAAGCTCTGTACAACAAAGCCACAACTGCAGAGTTACCATCTTTGCACCTTTGCAAAGCATTGCTCTCTTGCGATAAATAACATTTCTGTTTTGAGCTCCTAAACCATATGAAAGTTTCAAAATAGCACTGTAGCTAAATGCACCTAGCAGAGATTAAAAATTAAAACAGAACATGCAAAATACAGGAACTAATACAAGTGCAGACATCCTCGTGCTTTAATTTTCTTAACAGACCTTAAAAAATGGAATGGACATTAAAACAAATTGATGTTTGAGTGTCACTGTGGGGTCAATTTATGACAAACTGGAGTTTGTTTAATATGACCAAAGACAACTATTCTCATCAGATTATTCAGACATGTATGGTTCTACACCTTCTAAAACCTGCTGATTACAAACACCCCTCACCCTCTGATGTTTCAGTCGACAGGAAAGTGTCTTATGTGTCTGTGATTAGAACTAAGCTTTCAAAAATGAGTAAGCAGTTACTTTTGATCAAATATCAGCCTGTATTTTGTGGCAGTTTTATCTCACTAAGGAGATTCTTATCTTGAAACTATATTTGGGCTTTATCTTAAATGAGCTTTCCTCTTAAGCTTTATTAGTCTACTGCAGACTTACAGAAAAGCTTCTCATTCCACCCACATGTAAAGTGGGGTTTCAAATTGCATTGCTATGTTAGATAAGATATGACATTCTTTCTTATAATGACATGGCCTCTGTTTATTAACTATGCAAAGTGAAAATACAACTGGTGCTATGAAGGCTTACTGGTTCAATGGAGGGTACAGAGTTAGTCTATAGTTATAAAAGAGCAACTCTAGGAAAGCAACTGAACAAGTCTTCAAAATTTAGAGGTTCAGAATTAAGTGACATACGATGACATCTAGAGAATGTGATGAATGTGAGGCAGCAGTGAACTGCTTAAAATTTTTAGAGAACATATCTGGTCTGTCTTGCCATTTCTTCCTTCTCTTTTCATGTGTGGACCTGACCACGGGCAACAAGAATTAGTGTCTTTCATTTTTTTAGAAACTCTTCCTGGTCCTTCAGAGACTTCAGGAAGCAGTCAGAAAGGGAGATGACCTGAGGAAGGTCTTATTCTCTGGAGGAGCAAATCCCATCACCACAAAATAAATTCATCATCTCATTGAACATCCTTCAATGAGCTAATACTTGAACTTTGGTAAAATTGGACCACAACCCCATGATGGAGGTTAAGTCTCAGGGCAAGTTTAATTCATAAGAAGTATCTCGTAAAGTTACATCAGACTAACATGAGAATGATGAGTTAGGCTTGGATATTTTAGCCATAGTCATGTATTATATACCTGTAAGAGTCCACTATTTTTTTATAAGATATGTTTAGGAGTTCCTGGTAAACTCTGTTTTTGTTTTCTCAAAAACACTTAAAATTGCTTTCATTTCAGGTTTACCAACTCTGAATAAATTCAATTATTTCAAAATGTCTGCTAAGTAGTTCCATTGTATGGCAATCTGTCACATAAGTAACTCATTTCTTCCAACACAATCCAGCCATTTTTCCTGTGTCAGTGTTTAGAACTGGGCATAAAATTGCTACTTGCTGCTTTCTAAACTTTTGTTAAAAATATATGTGTTTAGCAACTCTGATTAAGTGCCAAGGCATAGTAGAAAGTACTGTAAGTCCACAGAGAACAAGTCCTTTAACATCCAGCCAATCCATTCAGTTGATCAGAACAGGTGCGTTTTGGGAGCATTCCTAAATATGAGATTGCTCCAAAAAGAAATAAAAAAAATCAGGACTCTGCAGATTAGCAGAACTTGCTGTCATCCCAACAGTAGCAAGATGTTGAGTCAGAGACCACATGTAAATGGATTCAGGGAGCTGTGATATTTTGAAAAAATGTACTGGTCAAATATTCACAGAAGTTTCCAGTGCCTGCCACTGCTGTACTCTTACATATGCTTTTCACCCTTCCTACTACTCAGGAACAGAAATCCCTGGAGGAAAAACACTTCTGAGTGATAATAAACAACCCTGTCAGGTTGTGGAGCCAGTTGTTCTTCATATGCTTACCCAGTTATCCAACTTTATTTTTCCTAAATGCATGCCTTGCTCTATTGCCTACTAAGTCTGTGATGGTCTGTGTTTGAAACAAGGGTCCTGTGACTTAGAGAAAGAAATAGTGCAGGTGTTATAAAATCTTTAATTACCAGGACTTGCTCTGGTAATCAGTGCAGAGAAGATCAGCAGTCAGAGTCAACTGGTGTGGCTGTAATAAGTTCAGAAACATCCCAAGGCCCCTTCCGTACTCTCCCAGTCCTCACAGTGAAGACTGATATTTAATGTCACCACTTAGGGGGAAACAGCTCATAAATAGACTCATTTACTACTGTCCTTAAGAAAGAGCACCAAAGCATCCAGTTGCTGCTTACAGCTTTCAATCATTGCCAGTGTGGCAGCAGGTGTAGAGCTGTCATTGCTTAACACCTGACTCACACTGGTAACGATCAGAAGATGCTAGGTTTTCATTCCAGGGTTATATTTTGTGACAGTAACAGGTAGATCTCATGGTGGAAGTCACTTACCTGTATTAAGATGTGTTCCTAAGCACTGCAGTAACTACTGCTGTCAGCTAAACCTGGACATAACCATCATTTTAAGCTGAATTTTGTAAAATAAAGATCTGGATCACTGCTTTCTTTCACCAGCTACAGTAGGTATGAAAGGAAAATTTACCCAAGAATGAAACCATGCTCAAATGGACCTGCTTCAGAGAGACATTCGCTCTCTTGGTATAACTGGCATAAAAATAACACCTTCTGGTTAAACTGCAGTATCAAACCACCTGCATTTTCAAAAGTGCTACCTTTGAGGAAATACAGTACATGTGTTTGAGTGGCTTGATCTGTTACTTTGAGAACAGACCACAAAAATGATTGTTTTATAGTGGTTTTTTTAAAGCAGTATAATTTCTTAGTAACCAATTTTCAAATGCTGAACCTCAACCCACATTTAATTAAACTAGGTCAAGTATTTTTTTTAGGCAACAAATAACCACACTTCACAAAATAATGTCCTGTGTAAAAACAGTATCTTCCAGCTTTCTCAGGGTTTTATCATCCACCTGATCATGATGGTATCTGAATATCTTCAGACTGAAAATACAAACCAGTAGCAAACACTTGAACACTCAGTGCATGGAATGTCTGCAACTTGTTTAGGGGAAAGCTCAATTTAGGAAGCATGTGCTCATCTTATTTAAAGAAGAAATTGCAGTTCCTCTCCTCAGTGTAAGGTAAGCTAATAAGTATTAGCATTTCCTTTGAGCTCTTTAAGGAGAAGCAGCAGCTAGATAAGTTCAATATTACAAATACAGAAGTCTCTAAAGTATGGCAGAGATGTGGAAAGCCTGTCTCCTCTTCTGCCCTTCTCTTGGAAAGAACCTGTATAGTAATTACCAACTGAAAAGTCTATGATCAGTAATGCAAAGACTAAAAAAAGAACTTTCTTTCTGCAAATAAACAAATTGCTAGGAGGGAGTACTCAGCATGCATACATAGGAATCAGGTTTTTCTAAACCAAACTCCTCTTTATACAGCACTACAGCGCAGAACAATGTGGGGGCTGAAGACATTCATCAGTATCAACATTAGAATTGTTATCATCCAGAGCATATGCAATCTCTCAAATCCAGATAGCATACTCATATTATTTAATCGTCAAAAAACTATCAATAAAATAATCCCTCAGTCACATTAACATTGAAAAAGGATTAGAACCAAATCAACAGATACTCCCTCGTTCCCAAGACAGGGAGAGATGGATTTAAATAATTTTTTGGTGGCTAGTCTATAAAGTGGTGGTTTTGTCTACCCAAAGTTATGATTTCTATGGCATGATTTGCTAGCACGTGTATCAGAGTTGGTTGCCTAAAAGCTGGGACATCTATAAACACCCCTCACTTTCAGAGATGTTACTATGTTTTCTCAACATTTTGTTCCCACTAGGTTTTGCCCATCTGCTTTACTCTCAGATGTCCCCAAGCAAAGGATTGCCAACTCAGTGGAGCCAAAATGCTTCTCTGGTTTACAGGGATCATCTGGTTACTTTGCCCATGAGGTCCGGTCAGTTGTTTTGGTTGTGCCTTCTTAAAAGAGCTCATGGCATCCTTTGGCCACAGCCCTGCCCTGTACCGTGGCTGTCTTCAAGTGTTGCTGACAGTACATGAGGCCATGATTCATCATACACCCAGGATTGGCCTTCCACAGTGTAGATGAATTTATGTTGAATCCACAATGAATCTGCAATGAAACTACAGTGTTCTACAGTGCAGAGCAATCTACACTGGTGGTTGATGCTGTCCTACAACAGATATCCTAGAGGGGAAATTAATACTCTGCAATGGATATTTAGATACTAATTGTACAGGAATCTAAAGGACCAAGAACAGATATCACAGAAAAACAAAATCACAGAATATGGTGAGTTGGAAGGGATCAAGAATCATCAAATGCAACTCCTGGCCCTGCAAAGGACAATTCCCGAGTCACACCATGTACCTGAGAGTATCATCCAAACACTTCTTGACCTCTGTCAGGCTTGGTGCTGTGACCACTTCCCTGAGAAGCCTGTTCTAGTGCCCAACCACCATCTGGCTGAAGAATGTTTTTCTAATACCCATCCTAAACCACCCCTCACACAACTTGAGGCCATTCTCTTGGGTCCTGTCACTGGTCACCACAGAAAAGAGATCAGTGTCTACATGTAACTTCACAAAAAGTAGCTGCAATGAAAAGGAACAGGTTCTGCCACAGAAGTTTAAAAGTTATATATTCAGAGGCTGTAAAGCCAGATAAACCTTTGGACTGTCTCTCTTGACTTTCTTCTGTGTAAACAAGGCCTTAATAACCCTGTTTTCCCCCCAACAAGTTTCTTACTAATCTTTATAGAGTCACTTCTCAATTTCACTCTGATGTTCTAAGCAGATTTTTTACTCTGATTTTCTCACTCAAAGATTTTCTCTCAACAGTCTGAGCATCTGTCATGGTTCTTTTCAACTTATCAATACCAAAAATGCAGTCACCATATTAATCCTTATCAACACCTCATCAGGAAATAAAGCCACTTCCTTTCAATTTCTTGCTAATTTTATAGTTAGAAAATCTGAGGACTCTAATTTGATTTTCTCCATATTATCACACTGGAAATTTATGTTGAACTTTCACTCTGTGGACTTGGTTGATTTCAGTTATCACTTTCCAACACTCAGTCATTTCTCTGTAGGTCTGAATTCCTTAGTTTAGATGTAGAGCTTTACACTGGTTGTATTAAAAAGCATCTGACTTAAATAGACCTCAATTATTAAAACCAGCTTTATATATGGCTGCCTGGATTTAGTCTGAATAGTAGTCTGTGCATAGAACTGCTTTAGCATCTCCTTTAGAGGAAAATTCCTTGCAGACAAACACGTTTTAAGCCAGTTCTTTTTCCAGTTAGTGCAATTTATTAGTATATTATTGAGCTATTTTTTATTTTAAGTAGCAAGTGATACTACGTAAAAAAAACTCTTATGGTTTTCTTCGTAGGATCTATTCTCCGTTAACTTACAGGACTTCATCACATTCTCATTTTTAAGGCTATTTTTTTTACTCCCTTATGAACTTTTCAATTATTTGCTCAGGAAGTTATCAGCCAATATCCTCATATATCCTTCTCTGCTTTTTTTCTGTATTAGCAGAATATCAACACTTCACCAATGTCCAATCGTAATTCACTAGAGTATTGCAGTATTTCTAAAAATTGTTTTCAGTGGCATAGATGTTTGTTCAGACAACTCCTTTTTCCTTCCTTAGGTATTTATGGTCTGGAAAATGCTTCATCATCATCATCTAGTCAAGTGCCCCGTCTCTTCCCTATCAAAATATGTCAGAAATATTTGCTGAGGTATTCCCTTACTTTATAATTTCTAAACACTTAACTCTTTTCATCAACTACATCGCTTGATTTCATATTAGTACTTATCTCTTGTTTGTGCTATAGGCTTCTCTTTAGCTTCCTTTATTCTCTAAATTTTAATAGCTTTAGTTTGTATTAACTGCTGCCTGGTTTCCTTTCTCTGTCTGACAAATATATACTTTATTTTTAATGCTCCTTATAGGAGTATTACTGCACTGCTGAGCCTGTAAATACCTGAGAATATTCTGAGATATGATTTCAACATGAATTACATTATCAGGAATGTCACTTTTAAAATAGAGTCTATACTATGAAAATCTAACACTGCACATCTCAAATTTACATAGTTAAGAAAGTAACCAGAGAGAGAGAAGTGCTAAATTAACCTTTGATATAACACCAATAATTGGATGACACCATATCAATTTCTTTCTTTGTTGCCAGGATAAATACATCTGATGGGAGGTTGGTCATTCTGATGGTTATGATACATGAGCAAAAGAAATGACAGTTCAGCAGGTAGCATTGCTGTCTGCCAGGGAAACGGGAAAATGGAGGTAACCAGTGCCCCCTGTGCCACCCAGAGCTTTCTCACTTCTCTTACAAAATCATGATACCCAGTACCAGGCACAGATTCCTTCAGTCCCAGTGAACAATAAACTTTACAAGGCACTGCTTGCTAAGATTTTCTATCTTTTTTTTTTCCTTTATCACTGGCAGCAGAGATTTTGACATTTTTTTTTAAAAGGGATTAGCCTCCTGTGAAACATGGATTATTTCCTCACTTGTTAATACGCACTGCCCTCTTGTGATAAAATATGGTTTTGGTGTTCTCTTGATGTTCTGTTCTTGTGTTTACTTTTTGCAGTTTCCTTTTTTTTTTTTTTTAACAACACAAAACTGGCTCAAAATATTCTTATTTGATATTTCACTCTTTCATACATTTAATATCTTCCCAGATCATTTTACTGAACATACACGAATCAGATGGATATGTAGGCAGCAGCTACTGTGGTGAGAAACATAGACTTGAAAGGGTGAGGAAAGTACATGGCAGTTCATTCCAAAGGCAGCCTTGGAAGAAAGATGTCCAATGCCCAGTAATGTTCTTACTTGCATGATCACTATCATAACAGCCTGATGAACCACCAAGGGAAAGCTACTTACTGCTGCAAACCTGATTTCCAAAATTTAACAGAGGAAAAACTCACTTCCCAAAGCTAAGGAGGCAGGCAAAGCCACTCATGGCTTGAACATGGTGGATGAAAGGCCATCACTACCTGGGAAGGGATGGAGGAGACAAGATCCTTCAGAAGCAAGAGAAAAGGCAACATGACACACCACCTCTGTGGCCAGGGGAATGGCACAGAGGAAAGCCTGAAGCCTTTTGTGTTAAGTGTTGGTTGGAAAAGAGTTGTCTCCTCCTGTGTTTTGGACAATGTGCGTCAAAGATACCCAACTGTAATCCTCTTGTCCTCTGAATGGAAACCATGCACAGGGACTGTGAATGATTCCTCCCTGCTTACTGTATTGTCTTAGTCACACAGGTATAAATAAATTTGTGGAATTTATTTACTGGAATTAGCTACCAGATCAGTGGCAAATTTTCCAAAGCAACTCCACAGAAAGTGAAAAAAAGGAGAATGAGGTACTGTAATTAAAGACAATGCTATGTGTGATGTGCTGAAGGGATAAGATAGGAGAGAATTTCAAAGAATAAAGGTGAAAGTAAACCTAAACCCTGGCCTTTTGTAACATCTGATTGCTGGACTTCACAACCTTTAAGTTTTTCTGGGATTTTTTAAATGTAATGACCACTTTTGTATAAGAAATCTCTTTAGGTTGAGATTTGAGTCACAATTTTCAGTCTCAACTGCAGATCACAAGACAGCAGAACTTGACAAGAAAGACTGGTTTTTATTTTGCAACAACAAATCAGGGAACATTTTTCCTGATCTTACTTTTAGTATGAACAAATCACATTAGCCAAAACATTCAAGAACACAGATCACAAGGCAAGTATCCCTGACAGAAAAATTATAGCTGTAACAGGGGAAGTATCAGATTATCACAAATGGATTTCCAGCTGGCTGCCATCAAGAATAAGCAAAGAATCTGGTCATAACCTGCATGTGTCCATGCTTGGAGACAGTTCACTCAAATGCCTAGTTTAACCCAACTTCTCCAAAGCCAGATGAATGTTACTGTCCTGCTCATGCCCTTAGATGCTGCTAGGCTCAAAATGTATTGGTAGATGCCAAGGAATATGGAAAGGAATGCCAAACCTTAAGTACCTCAGTGCTGTCTATTCCTGATGTGCTTCAGCAATCAGCCTCCTGGAATATGGGCTGGGAATGGGAGCATGAACCTCCAGGAAAATGGCTATGCACAATACTGCACTTGCTCTCCAGCAGTAGCTGGAGTTAACTGACCACAATCAGGCAGTATTTTTCTGAACAAGTTTCCTTTTCATTGAGGTATTTCTCCTCCCTCCTTTCTGCCTTTCTGGGACAAGAGCCTCTCAAAAGGTATTTGTGAGTTACTGTTTGGAAACTCCTTATCGCAAACGCTGAGAAAAATAGGGAAGAGACATACACAGCCAGGAGTTGAGCATATCAAACCCTACAGTCCGCATATTTCCATCCCTTCTACCAGCTGTTACCTTAGGGATTGTCCAGGGCCAGGGCATCCTCACTGTGCTGAGGAATGCACTTAATGTGAGCCTGGGAGATCTGCTATGTGCTTGGCCCCTTGAATCTCTGACCTTTAGGGACTTGATGTCCTTCTAAATGTGAGTATGGATCTAGGTTAATGACATAAGATGAGAATAACTGAGGAACACAAGAGAAAGAGGCAGCCAACACCCCTTGAGCTACAGAGATAAATGAGTAAATGGCAAATGCTGAGGAGTTTCACTCCAATAAAACATTAAAGAAATACTTGAACTCTGTCTGAACTTTGTACTTTTGGATCTGTAGAACTGCCCCTGAACGGTCACAAGAACAATCTCTCTCCAGAAATTTCTGCTACTTCCTGCTTTCAGCAGTGCTGATAGACTTTCTGTGGTAGTTTGGCACATCAGCAGCTTAGGGTGAAGTGAATGACTCCAGCTTTTGTGCCAAATCCACAACAAAACTGAACTGGAGTAAGATGAAAATAATTATGTTTTCCTCCCTACTTTTCAAGGCATATTGCTAAACAAAACACACAAACTGGTGAAAGCTCAAAATCTCATTTCTGTGAGGTTCTTTAAGTGGGAGGAAAACAAAACATAAACAAGAATTTCTCATTCAGAAAGGCACATGTCTGGGCAGCTGGCCATCAGGAGCAATATCAGTGCAAAGAGAGCAAGAAGTAGCTGCCCCTTTCCCGGTTTGCTCAACTTTTGGACTGCCACTGGGCTTGTCACCACTTCCCAAACTCATTGCAAGAGGAGTGCAGTTGACTGGCATCCAAATCTCTGAGTGGGGACTTGAGCAGTGGGGCTGGCTTTCCTATGGACACCGGGCTGCTTCCATGTACCCACACAGAGCAAGATGCTACCTGTCCCTAAAACACGGGGATAGCATGCAGCCATGGGGAAGAGACCTTCAGAGAGGTTGTCCATGCCAGGTCAGAAACAGCCCCTGGGGTGTATGGTGCAGCAGACAGTGCTTCTATTTTTATTTGTCTGGTAGCTTATAAAAAACTACATATTTGGAGAGAAATCATTCCAAACGAAAATTCTCAACTAGTACCATTGGAGGCTTTTCTTGATGTAAATGCAGCCTGGGAACATAAAACTAAGACCGGGCATTTCCCTTAACACCACTGGTTTGCAAGACGACTGGTAGCTTTTTTCAGTGCCAACATTAGCACTGCCTTGGTATCCCTACACTCAGCATGACTGATGAAATGGGAAAATGCCATTTCTTTCCCTAGTGTCAGCTAGGAAACCCTAATTTCTTCCCCATTAATTCTTGACAGCTTGGTAGAAAAGCATGCCTCTTAACAGCTCAGGTGAGTTCATTATCTAGAGCAGACCTGCAGTGAGGCAGGGCTGCCTGGTGCCAAGCACGGGCTTGCCCTAATTACCCTGGCAGATGTCACTTCCCAAGACGAGCTGGGTAGTGATAATGGCCCTGCAAAGAGCACATGTACACCAAAGGTGCTATACTGGCTACAGTTCTCCCTCTGTTTCGTCCTTTTGTGGGTCACAGTTTGAAATTCAAAGCACAGTTAAATGAATGGGGCAGAGGGGGTAAGTAACTTGGAATCTCATGACAAAATCACCCTGTTGTTTAGCAGCTCAAGAATAAAATTAATGAAAACTCTTTCAAAAACACAGAAAGCAGAAGAACAACGTTCTGGCTTCCATCCAAGTTCAGATTTTAATTTCCAGAAACACTCTGTCTAACATATGTGGAAAGACATCTGGAAGCTGCTGGAGCTGGTGAATGTGCTGTTCCTTGGTGTTTTTGCTGGCTGGGCACAAGCCTTGTGAGCCTGGGCACCTGTCTGTGTGTGTTGATGCCAGCCTTGATGCTCAGGAAGGGGAGATCATCTGTATTCCAACATCCACAGTACTTGGTCCTCTCTTAAATGCCACTCTCATGCTCACTGAGCTGAGACACAAGGCTGAGGCTGGGCATGGCCATGACAGTGGGGTGGACTGATGTCCTCTGGGAGTTGTTCCCACCTGTGTCCCAGGGTGCTGGGTCTCTCTGCCCCATCAGTGCTGGGTGCTTTTTCAGAGGTCCTCCAATCAACCCTTCCCTGCTGCTCTCAGGGTCTATGCTTTCTGCTGCCTTCAGCACAGGGTGACACATCCACCATGCATAGGAGCAGCACATCTGTTCGACTGTTTCCTTATTCCTCCACAAACACTGTTTGCCCTCCATTCTTTCTCTACATCAAATACCTAGACTATTGATGCCTTTGAAGGATAATGGAGATTGCCATTAGGAAGCTGGTGACCCTGCAGCAGCCCATGTCTGAGCAGCTGCCCTGTGCAGCACAGGTATTAGCCAAATTCCTGCAGGCAGCTTCAGCAGTGCACAGGCAGGGGCTGACCCTGGAACCTTGCCTGGTGCAGGGCATGCAGATCAGATGCCAGTGTGTGTCCACAGGGCAGTTGTGCCTATTGGGAATGCCCATGATCTGCCAGACTACTATGCCATGCCATGGAGAAGTGGGCGGTCGCTGGCATCCTTATGCCACAAGAGGTGCCGTGGAGGCAGCAGTGTGATTCCCCTGCCTGGCACAGCAAATGGTGACTGCTGACTTTCCATACCACCTCAGCCCACCACTTTCTGCCAGAGTGCACCCAATGTTCTGGCTACCCGTGCCTCCCACTGGCACATGGACAAAGTGCATGTCAATGGGGTGAGTCACTGCATGAACTTTCTAACAAAATTTTTGTGGCTGGGGCCATGGTGAGAGTAACACAGCCTCTGGGTGGTTTTTGGTGGAGCCTCTTCCTTGGACTCGTGGGCAGAGGGATGCACACATGGTGCCCTTCCCACCACAGTCCCCTCACTGGCCCCCTCTGCCCTCCCAGGACTCATAGCATTTGCATCAGCTTTTCTGCCAGCCCCAGGGCAGAGAGTGAAAAAATATTTCTTGAAACAGCCGTTCCTTTGCACATTTCAGAGAGCCTTTTGGAGTCATTCTTCCCCCATGACGAGGAGACGGGTAGTGACGAGGGGGGTTGATCACACCTCTTCCGTCATCTTTCCATTCTTTAACATTCTGTGTGTTTCCTCAGCTTAACGGCATTTTCCTATGAGTAAGCTTTACTATACGCACCAATAGGTTTTCTACTTAATGCCTGGCCGAGACTAGGAAAGGGGTACTGAAGCATTTCATAAAACAGGGGTAGAGTGGTAGGAAGGTGTGAGAGATGGTTTTTTAAAAGCTGTGATGAATGAACTTGCAGGCACTTAGAACATCCAAAAAAAGAGTGTTAAAGTGAGAAACCTCTGCTGGCCTCAGTTCACTCTCATGAATACTGCACCACATTTGATGCTCAATTTGCATAAAATCCCGTGTCAAATTATGAGCTGAGCTTACCTATCCCTACATATTATCTTCCACTCATTAACCTTTTCAAATGTCACATGGTTTTTACACAGTAAAAAGTGATGAGCAAACTTTCTGAAAAATGGTTGCCTATGATCAATCTAGGAGCACGGGTTGAGGATGCTGTACAGCTTTTAGTACCCAGTTTCACATGGGAATAGTTTCCACTGTGATGATCTCTTTGCTGCTTCTTCTGCCAAAAATCTATGGACTTCAGTAGGGACAAACTAGCACCATTAATAAAAAAATTAAATTAGCAGAGCTGTTTTATTGTCAGCTGTATTTATACATTTTATTGAAACATGCAGGATTAAAAATGTTCTCCTAATACATTAAGGGAACAAAAAAATAATGATGCTTCTTGCAAACACAAAATGGGGACAATCTTATGGGCACTCATGCTACTATTTTAAATAAGCAAGACGAATTTCAGACAAAACCCAACAGCAGCACAAGCTAGTTAAATACATAGACAACAATTTTATCCACTAATGGGTGCTCTTCCAGGCAGTGATGATGACCCAAGGGTAGCTCAGTTGCCTTCAAGGAGACATCACATGCACAATCAGCAAGAATTAAAAAAAAAAAAAAGGCAGTTCAAGATCAGATTTGACTATGCCTGTCAAGTTACCTGTGGAATAAAAAACTGTCAGGCTCCAGAAGGACCAGACGAACCTGTGCCCTTATGAACCAGGGCAGATTCTGCCCTAAGTGCTGAATGGAAGGACTTCTGTACTCTGTAAGCATCAGGGTGTCTCATGTTTCTTCACTTCTGGATAAAGACCCCAATAAGCACTAATTAAGATAGAAAAGGGTCTCCATGAACTTTTAAATAAGACAATGTAATATTAAGAATTATTTTAGGGAAAATAGTACAGTCTCCTGCTGAGACCACATGCAAAAGTCATCAAAGACTGCACTGTTACACCTTCATTCACACACTGCCATAGGCTGGTTGCCCCTTGAAACTGTGAAAGAGAAAAGGAAAAAATCAAAATAGAAAGTCTTTGAGGCACAATATAGTAATTTATATTATATTTAGACTTGAATTCTGGCCAGAAAGAAGCCATCGAAATGAGGCTTCTGTAACGGTTTTGCAAACTGACATATCAGTCGCTTCTTAGACCATGAATAAATCATGGCCAATACATCAGTATGAATCTGTAAGGTGTATGATGAACCCCTGAGGAAACAGGATTATCTTCAGTGAATACATTTAGGTTAAGAGACCACAAGAAAGATTTGGTTTTAGTTTGCTTAAATTCTGTTAGGTTACCTCCATGTATCTCGACAACTTTCTCTGTCCAGATACTCTCAATGCAAGAATGGGCAATGGAAGAAGGGACAGGGAAGGTCAGCTCAAGGGTCTACCAGGAGAGTGTCTTGCCTGTGGAAGTGGCCATCAGCAAAAGTAGCAGAGTACAAAAATAGGGAAAGAACAGAAAAATCTCATGAAGCCTCCAGCAGTCAGAGAGATGGGACCTCCCCAAGCCAGAGCTGCACACTGGCAATCACATATGGAAAAAAACTCTGTGAATTTTTCTCACCAACCAGTGGCATCTTTGCACTCATGACTTCTGCAGAACCCAGCAGCAGGGATTAAAACCCTGCCACTTTTTTTTCAACCCTCTTGTCCACAGACTTCTGTTGTGGCTGCTGCTTTTCAAAACAGGATGCGCTGAGCTCTCCATCAGTGGAAGCTACTCCTTACTTTTGTAAGATCCTTCTAATCATCTTTTTTTTGCCTTTTTTTTGCCTTTTTTTTCCCCCTTTCCTGTGTATCTGAGATGGCATGACCAGATCTGTATGATTATGAGGTACAACATGGACTTATTCACTGGCAAAATGATGAGCCTCATTTTGTGTTCCACACTTTCTTAAGATGTCTTAACATTCAATTTGCCTTTTAAGAGCTTCTGAGCATTAACAGATATTTTCAAAGAATTTTTAACAGTGATGACAAAGCTGATTTCCTGAGCAGAAGCAAGGAAGGCCCAACATTTCCTACATATTTTTGTCCTAACTGTATTATTTGGCATTTATCAGCCTTTTTTAGTGCTTATCAGCTTTTTCACTTATTGCCCTGTCACTCAACAACATGAAGTAGTTTTGCAGATCTCCAAAGTCTGCTTCAGCTTTAAGTATCCTGAATAATTTGGTGTCATCTGCAATTTTTGATACCCACTTCCCACTCCCCTCTCCAGGTCACTCTGCATTTAGGAAACAACATAAGTCCTAGTAAGTATCTGTAAGGTCCCACAGATAGGACCATTTCCATTAGGAAAAATAACCACTTTGCCTGCTGACCTCAGTTTCTGAAATTCTGGGAGACCAATTTTTAGCACAGGATCTGGGTTTTGAGGGCAGTGTCTGGATTGCCTTAGCGTATGGTGTGACCCTGCTCAGAGGGGTGCCTGTGGGCACCATGAAATAGCTGACTTTGATTTTTTTGGCAGTTTGAAAATATGAATGATTATGTTTGAATTGGGCTCGGTGAATACGACTGCAGACACATGCCTTTAAAAAGCCAGACTGCCTCCTGCACAGCTCTCCCACAGCTGTGAGAAGCCCACTTATGCTCCACTATGGAGATGTATGCACACGTGCACATGTTGATACAAGCAGGGCACAGAGTCATTGCTCTGATTTTGAACAGAGATGTTGAGCATTGGAAAAATACTTTATCTGAAGCATCAGGCTGTGTGTCTAAGCGGCAGATTTGCCTGAGTTAGCACAGCAGGATTGAGCCTTTCATGCACAGCTAAGCAGTTTCTTCTGGTTGCAAATCAATTCTGCTCACCTTCAGCAGGAACTAGTGATTTCTGTCATTTGTTCTCAGTGCCATGGAGAAGATGCAGGCTTTTGTTTTCCTCCTGTTTCTGAAGAAGATTGCTGTAAAAGACAGGACTTGCATTTTGAGTTAGTAGCACTTCTATTTGCTTTTCATTTTGAAGAAAAACAGACTTTCTCTGCAAAACATGGAGGAAACCTGTATAAAAAACAGGAAGTACCTTCAGACTGCTCACCAAAGCATCTCCAGGCAGCCACATACCAAGGATCAGCCCTTTTCTAACCACTCAGGGCTTTTTCTAACACTGTGTGTCACATCTGTTTTCTGACATCAGTTGTACAAAGTTGTTGTTGCCTGATGACAAGGGCAAGAGGAGCCCTTAGGGCTGCCTTGGCTGCCCCTGCGCTGATTGCTGAGCAAAGGCAGAATTGGTTGTATCCTGCCCTGAGGGGTCTGCAGGAGAGGAGATGGGTGGTGCAAAGGTGGCTAAGAGGTATCTATGCAGGCAGGAACCTGAGGACACAAGCATGTGGTGCTTTTTCGAGACTGTGAGAGTTTTGTGGACACACTTGATCTGGGCTGTATGGGAAGCAATCCTCCCATGGCATCTTGGAATAAACACAGGGTGCTCTTTTGCATGGGGCTGGTAGCTGGTGAGTGCTGGGTGGTTGCTCCTGGACTTATCACACTTGGTGACTGCACAGATGTTTTCTCTGTAATGATGCCCTTTGGACCTCATTTGCTGAAGTTCTCGGTGCCTTCGCCTCCTCTGACTTTGGTGTTTGGTACCTCTGAAAAAAACAAATCATGCATAATACTTTGGCTGTCTTACAGTAGCATAAACTTTGCTTTTACTTCATCGTGTAGAAAATTTCACTCCTGTTCTCTGTGTTTCCTTACTGACCTGCCCTGACCTCCATACACCAAGAGAAGAGCTTGCATACCCTGAGAGTATACACTCAGCTCTTGCTACACACAGCTCCACAGGGAATACAGAGCATCTTACTGAGCACAGGTCTGCCCCACTGCTGTTGCTTCCTCTAGGAGAAAAAAATACTGTTTCTGAAGGTCCCTCTTCAGTTTTTGTTTCATGCTTACATTTTGATAAAAGAACTGGAAATCCTGTGTGCAGCCACTGGCAGATAACTTAGACCATGAGCTGAAACATTAACTGAAATTAGGTACTCCCATTAAGCAACTGAAAATACGCATCCTGACAGATGGTGCCAATTGATTTAACTGCAGCTACGATGCTTAACAGGGTAGAAAATGCAAGTAAAAATCTAATGGGAGCCCTGCCCTAGTTAAAGCAGCCTCTTATTTAACTTACCAGTAGTAATCAGTGTAACTAAATTCCAGTTAAACCAATAATAGAAAGAATTATCTGTTTTGTTAGGCTTTCCTAACAAAAGCCTTTCCTTTAGCTAGTGAAGCTGTTGGCCTTCAGAAATGTTAACTATATATATATATATGTGTATATACATATATAAAGATATGCACACACATTTATATACACCTAGAATATATATACTGATATATATTATATATATAATATGCTATTTATTTAACATGTATCATGCATACATATATGACATATATGTTGCATGTATTGAATTATCAATATGCAATGATATACAGAGATAAGTTTCATTTATATTGATTTAAATATATATAGTGTATATATAAAAAGTCTATCAGACAAAGCAAGAAAAAGCAACATTGCTATTTTAAACTACAAGGATGAAAAGAACAGGAAATGTGGAGGAAGAGAGCAGAAAAAGTGGGAAAAGACAGGAGAGAGCAGAGGTGAAAGCCTAGCATAGATTTTTGCAGGTTCTCTTCAGCTTCTGCAAATGATGCTCCAAATCTCTATTTTCATCTCTGTGCTTCTGTCCTGGTTTTGGACAAGGATAGGATTAATTTTTCACAATAGCTGTGAGGGGGTGGAGCCTGGAGACATGTGGCTAAGACCTTGAAGCAATGCATAACAAGCTCATGAAATTTAGCATGGAGTGCTTGACCTCCATGCTTCCAGACTTCAGGTGAAATTCCATCAACCTCAGCTGCCTTAACAGTTTTCACCTGCTGTATGGCCTTAAGTGTCTCTCCCATAGTAGGGGCTATATCCACTTTGGGGTTTACTCATGGTTGTGTAATGTGCTGACTTGCTGAGCCTTAGACTACACAGCTGGCACTGAAGAGAGTCTGAAAATGTTCAGACCATTGGTTTAGGATGGAGCTTTTATCTGTGAGAAGCATTTGGCTATCTGCACTGAGTAGGGGGCTTTGAACCTGGTGTGGGGATCTGTACACCGTTTTCAGGGCCCCTAGGTTGAGCCACCGTTTGTTTTGGATATTTCAAAGTTTCTGTTGGAGCTTACTGCATGCAAGATGAAAAGCTTCTTTTCTTACATGGCAAGATGGCTGAGCCACATGTGTATGGTGAGCAGTTCTCTTCTTCAGCAATTCCTGGATCTCTTGATTGTTTTCATCAAACCAGTCTTTTGTTTTTCTTGGAGGAGAACCCTAAGGATTCTTCAGAGGACTGAAGGATGCCATTTTTAAAATGTTGCCAAAGTGCTTCAGGAGAGGGAGATCTATGGGATTATCTTTAAGTCTAGTTTGAAGGTTTACCTGAAAGCTGTCTCTCTCTCTGTAGCTCTTTGAAGATTGTTAACTTGGAGCCTCCTCCTTGGAATGCTGCCCCTCTTGGGTTTGGGCTTAAAGTAGAGGTATAAGTTTGCAGTGCACAAGGCAGTGGTCTATTTGGCATTCTGCACTAGGCATCACTTGGATATGACGGACATCATGAACATTTCTCTGTTGCACTAAGACATAGTCAATGAGATGCCAGGGTTTGGATCGAGGGTGCATGCAGGTTATCTTCAGGCTGTCTTTCTACTGAAAGATAGAGTTGGTGATGGTGAGCTGCTGTTCTGCACAAAACTCTAGCAGGAGGCGTCCATTGTTGTAGAAGTTTCCAACATCATGCTTGCCCAGGACTCCTTTCCAGGCTTCAGAGTTCTTGCCTACTCTGGCATTGAAATCACCAAGGACTATGATCTTATCATCTGCAGGAATGTCTTGGGTGAGTCGGCGCAGGTCAGTGTAGAATTTGTCTTTTTCTGCTGGGTCAGCTTGGAGAGTTGGGGCATATACGCTAAAAAGAACAACATGTTGCTTGTTGTGTAGTGGGAGGCGTAAGGACATAATGCGATCGGAATGACCTGTCGGCAGATTTTCAAGTTTGGAAGCAATGGAGTTTTAATCATGAAGCCAACTCCTGAAAGGTGTCTTTCGGTTTTGGGTTTGCCTGACCAGTAGAGTGTGTAGCCGGCACCATGTTCTTTAAGGCTGCCTTCCTCGTGAAGATGAACTTCACTGAGAGCAGCAATGTCAATGTTGAGCCATGACAGTTCATGGGCAATTAGAGCAGAACAACGCTCAGGACGTCCACTATCCACAGTATCAAGCATGGTTCTGATGTTCCAACATGTGAGTGTTAATTTGAACACACTTTTGCAGGCAGGTGTATGCGTTTGTCTCTTTGTCTTTGTTTGGCTGCATCAGAAGATGCCCATTGGCCATGGTTATGAAACCAGGTGGGGGGTGGAGATGAGCTTTGTTTAGACCACCTTTTCTAAGCCTCTCCATGTGGAGCAAGCAGTACTCTCCTTAACAAAGGCTGCTTGGTCATTCAGGATGCTGCCTCACGAGACTGTCATCTCCGGTGTCAGTCTCGAGTGACCAATGTCCTGAATCGCCTGCATGGAGAGTTGGGTCTGCAGCTTCCAGCGCTTCCTATCACCTGCCGTTTTGACCCTCACCTGTTGCTACAGGGCTTTACAAGGTGAACCCTTCGAGCCTGCACAGTGGATTTTTTAGGTGAGGCACAGCATGCGTGGAACTGGCACCACGCTTTATTCCTAACGTTCATCTGCCACAGCTGAGCGAGCTTGGATGGTGACAGCGAATATCTCAGGATGTAGGTTTGGTTAGAGTATCCTTTTCTAAGCGAGCTCCATCTGCCTAGGTTTTTGAGTTAGAGTTGTCCTTCTCCTGGGATGGTTGCCAGGGGGCTAGCGAGCCCATCCTGCCCGTGGACACACTTTGTCTGACCCTTCAGCTGAGACCTGTCTGGCATGGGAGACCCTACCAGCAGCACAAACCACTGCCAGCATAGCACACAACCTCATGAGGGCACACAAGCTTCTCCCCCACGACAAGGGGGTGTCCCCGGAGAAGACTTAACTACAGACTACCAGAAATACCACAAAAATCACCACTATTATGAATGATAAAGTAAATATGAATGGAAATATATATCTCAAGCTATTACATATTACTAGCATCAATCAATTGCAGTCTCAGTCAATAGTATGGTATCGATCAATCATGCTAATTGGTGTTGTAGTACAATCAGTAGCAGTGGCAATCAAGTAGTTATGTACTCTTACCAATTACCACAACTTGCCATTAGCAAAACAATGAATACATATAATGTCAATATGAAGCAAATTAGATTTCAGAAGAAAATCTCAACAGAGGGGGGACAAACCAGTCTGAGGCAGGGACTGCTCACACAGCCATCCCCAAAGAGGGGAAACAGACTGAACCAAAAAGATAACAGAGTGAGTGTCACTTCACAGGACTATCCAGGTGTAAGACAAGCATCTCTAGAGATAGCCCAAGATCCTGTAGAAAGTTTGTGTGAGATTCAGGTGGGAAGATCTGCATGAGACAGGGGCTCAGTTTTGGATTAAAAAAATATGGTTTTTTAGATAAAGACATGGGAGGATGTAGGACATCCTTCTTCAAGCAGTCAATAGATATTGTTAATGTATGATTTCACGTATAACTGCCAATACACTGTGAGGCTTTCTGTTCTTTGAGAGCAATTTTATTTTCACAGACTGTTTTCCACCTTCTCACGTGACAAGTTGCTTTTTCAGTTCCTTGTTTTTCTGCTTATCTGTGCTATTTCAGGATGTCTCCCGTTCCTAGGTACCCTGGCTGCACTTTTGAAGAATGCTTCTGGTTCACAAGCCATATCCTCAGGGGGAATCCCATTCATCAGCAGTCCTAGGCTGACTGCCCTTTCTCTGTCAGTATTTTTCAGCAGATGATTTCTTCTCTTCAGTGATTTTCCCCTTCCAACCAGGCCACATTTATGACTGCTCACATTACAGGGCTTGGCTTGGAGAAAAGAGAAATGCCTGCTAGGCTGCAAGGTACCTGCCAGGCAAGCTGCATTGGGAATAAGAAATACTCTGGGCCATTTCACACCAGCAGCACTATTGGTAAAGCTTGGCGGCCAGCATGGCTCTCACTGATACTCAGCTCCTCTGTGGTGGTGCCTAATAGTGTTCCTCTTCTTTTTCAAGCCCTGATGTTCCATCCTCCCTTCAAATCTCAATAAAATTAGCCATGAGTGCAAAAATTACTCTGAGATCTAAAGTGAGAAACTGACCAGTGGGATAGATATAAGCTTTATTCCCCTGGGAAAGTGAACTTCAGAGTAGAGCAGGAGTTATTCTTGACATACTTAATGGTGGGAAATAGTCTCGAATTTTAAAATTACAAAGAGGACAAAAATACAGCACTTTGTAACCGAAGGTTCCATGACTTTCAACAAACCACATAGGTGCTTTGTTCTGTGCCTTTTTCTCCTGTCTTAAATTGTTCCTGACAGGATATTGTAAGCTCTGTGTGCTGTACGAACCCAAAAGAGAGAAGAGCTTGGTGTTCTGGGCAGAGAGCTCCATCCTCCATTCCTGGGCAGGAGGAAGCATGGGGTCCTCATGCTGGTACTGTGCATGTGAGTGCAGATGCAACAGGCTGGTTTCTGGCCCCATTGCAGGTGATTATTCATCCTCTCTGTGTCCTCCCTGTGCTTCTCTGAGCTCAAAATTATCACCAAACCTGATGCCCAATACAAATAAACCACTTTTTTTTCCTCCATAAGAGATTTGTGCAGGGACCAGGACAGGTTCTATGCACCCTGCATGATGGGGAGCATGAGAATATGTTGTTTTCCCAGCTCACCACCAAAGGCATCCAGGCTTTGTGTGAGAAGGTCATAATTGACTCTTGGATACAGACTGGGAGGAAAATAGCTCCTTTTGAAGCAAGGTACCATCAGGAATGAAGAGTCAGGGAGGGACCTCCTAGGTGAAATGCTTCCACGTGACTCTCAGGCAAAGCAAGTTATACACATCTCTTAACAGAGCAGGCTCTGAGGAGTGAAAATCAGCCTAAGGGGTTGGCCAAATTATAGTTAGTCAATAAATAATGGCAACAATAAAAAATTTGTTGCAATTAATTCCATAAACAAAGTCTTATCTGTCTGCAGACCGACATGCTGGCACATCTTAAGCAACTGTGGCTTTTATCTCAAGCAGCCACATGGAGTGAGATGGGTTTACTTGTCTTTGTCTTTATCCCAAACCATTGCACACCTTCTCAAACACGTCTGCAAAGAGCTGCTGAGGATAAGCCAGAGGCCAGCATCCACACAGGGCAGACTGCACAAACACACACTGGCACAGGTTTGGGTAAAATCTATGTTGATTTCAGACATCTGCAAACTGCCTGTGGACTAGGTAGCCCAAAAACTAGAGCAAGTCCCATATTTTGCATGTGAACAGGATGAGCTGGCATGGAAGTCCATGAGCCTGAGCAGCCAAGGCACCCAGGCTGTTCTTCTCATTGTTCCCCCAGTGCCACTGAAACACAGGGCAGGAGACCATGAAGTCAGAGTCTGCAGAATATGCAGCATTTTGCAGGCAATTTCTCCTCCTCACTGGCTGTGTTTAGTGTGAACTGAAACTACTGTGTCCAGGGAAAAGGTGGGGGATTGTAGATGCTGGGGAACAGCTGGAAAACCAATGATTTACAGTAACTGGACATAGTACCTCTCACAGGAAAACATACCTCTCCTCTGAGCATGCATTGTGGATTTCCGTAAATTAAAAACACCTGCCTTGCAGACTGCCCAGTCCCCTACAACCAGCATTGAAGAAAACTGTGTCCCATACAGCCCATCTCCACACTGACACCCACACAGGTTTTAAGATATCATTTGATGTTTCAAACTGTTCAGGCTTGGACTGTCAGATGTGCAGCTCTTACAAAAATTTTGCGGTGCACTTGCTGAGGCTTTCAAAAGAATGACACACAGAAACCCTTACAAACATTTAGAGGCCGACTTGCAATTATTTTTATGGGGTTTCCATTTTCTGAAAATATTTTGTAGGGGGGTTCGCTGTAAATGACTTGGGGGGCGATTTACTCTGACAAATTCCAGGGAGATTTATTCTTGCAAGGAGCAGGCCAAAAGACAGATCTTCTCTTTGAACACTTCTCCATTTCTTTGAAACAGTGATGCTAGAACCCCCACCATTTTGGTGAGGGAAAGTCATTACCCGCTTCTAAAAAACCCAAACAGCTTCTAAGCATTTTGAATGGAGTTGTTCATTAAAAGGCAATTTTTCCTATGGACACTGTTAATTAAAGCAATGTTCATTTTTTTCTTGTCAAGCATATCTGCAGAAACTCTCTCTTTCCAGCATGTTGCAATCATACTCCCCACCTGGGAGAGGGGGTTAGGAAACCCCAGCCAGCGCTTCACAGAGACCCAGTGCTTACACGAGATTATTCAGGGTAAGGCCTGGCACAGACCTGACAGTTTGTGGTTTTCGCGTGAGTTAGCAGCCTCACAAAATGACACCTGTGGCTTCAACAATCTGCCTCCGCTCCTTGAAGGTGTTTCTGCTAAATGGAGTTGTCATCAGTGTTATCCAACCATTCTGGTCAACTCCAAGCCAAGGACTTCTGCTCTAGTACATTCAATAGTCAGGTCTCTCTACTTGTGTCATCTCTGCTTCAATCACTTAATAAAATTAAGAATAACCAATTAATGTTTATAAAACTACCACAAAAATGAACTTTTGGAAATACATATCCCACCATTTTCTTTCATTTCTTTATTATAGGCTACTGCAATTTGCATGCATTTTCTCTCAAAAATTAATTTGAGATTACTGTCACATGTTGCTCAGATTTAATAACATTGCACTCATTGCCAGCTAGTTGTGTTTGGCTCAGCAGACTTCCAAATTGCTGCCATAAATTACCCAGATGGTAGAATGTATTTTGCAGATTTCAAGGTGAAGATATTTCCCTAAGCATTTGTTGGCATGAGTCATGGTTCTCATGGAAAAGAATGGTATATTGAAAATAATGAAGAAATGAAGATCCAATTACTATTGAATTTTTAAAAATGCTGCTGCTAATATTAATACAAACAGTATAACTAAGGTCTGATAGGATTAAAAGGAGACCTGCCTCCCGGAAAGACTCCCAGCCCTAGGACTGTTAGGGAGTTAATAGTCTATAATAGAATCTATATATGCTTCTAGATTAGTCTGTCAAAGACAATCAAAATACAAAAATCTTTTCTTCTCAAAATAGAAATGTATACACAGCTACTGTGACAGTTGTATCACTGGAATTTTATAAGAGTTTTCTTCGCGTATTTTACTGAAGTTACAGATGGAGGAATGGAAGATAAGGCCTGGATAGGCAAACTTATAAAGTGGGGAAGGCCACTTAAAGGAAACAGCCACAAATCCACTTCTATTTGTATGAACTTATATCAAAACATATATCCATCCAGTAAAAATGCTGATATTTACAGAGGCTGCATTTATTTATGCACTTTTCATCCTTTGGAATGCTTTGACAAATGCATTTGCAATAAACATGCAGGGCTGTATTCTGCCATCATCCAAACATATGTGATCTCATTGACTTTAATGGCACTGTATCAACATCGCTGAAGGCAGAGTTTGCACCATTCAGTGATCTCAGTTTTGAAGATAATTGAAAACATCTCTGAATAGAAGGGAACAGGATTTTCCATTAGAATCTATTTCTGATACAAAAATATTATTTGATAGTGTGTAGCTGGTTTTGCTATTGCTCCCTTTCTTATGCAAAGCAAATTTATAGGCACTTTTCATAAAAAGGAGCCAGAATGAAGTCAATTTTATAGCAAGAAATAATTGAGATAACGATTAATTTCAGTGCTGACTCAGAGATGATATTACTCCATTGGTAGTTAACTCACACAAAGAAAGATCTTCATCCTCTTAAAAGATCAGGTGCCTATTTATGTATCAGTTATTTGATCCCATTGACTCCTGATCAGGTTTGATTCATTTAACTAGAAAACACCCAAAAGTCTGGAGCTGTGGGAGGGTGCAGCAGGGCTGTGCTTTCCTGGCACATCCCTCCCTGGCACTGAGCCTTCTCCATCCTCCTCAGGGTCCCTGCCATGGTGGCAGTGTCTGGCGTGTGGCTTAGAGCTAGAGGAAAGCACTTCATGTCCCACAGCAGCTACATCTTCCATCAGCGGCATCATCTCATCCACCTTGTCTTGCTGTTCAGCCATGATCCTCTAGGGGTAAGACCTTGAAAGCCTGAACATTTTGTTTTGATTTTGTGGTGAAAATGAATGCTGAAATTTCAGAAACACCCTTGGATTGAAACCCACAAGTCCTGGCTCCCTGTGACAGAGAAGCTGGGCTATGAACACAGATGGGGCAAGTGCCAGTGTTTCTATGATAATGCACATGCAAATAAATTATGTGACTGGAGCACATTTTTGCTGATGATTTTACATTCAGTTATAGTCCCAGAAGTTCATGTTCATTGTCTGAGGAGTTTGAGGGGTGAAGAGAGGAATATAATAGAGGGTTTGTTCCTGTCAAATTTTTAAGTGAGCCTTCTCCTTTTCAAAGGTGCTGCCTTTCCTCTGGCTTGACATTTTTTTCCAGCTGGTTCTTTGATGACAGGAAGTTTAACTGCCTCTGAATACTTGTCATGGCCATGCAAAAACGTTTGACATTTGGTTAAACCTCCCCCCTTGGCCTTTTATTTTTACCCAGCAGGGAAGCAAAATGGAAGAGACTTGGAGAAAATACAAAATTGTAGTTTTAGGCATTTGTTTCTTATTGTATTCACCCTTCCCAGGAACAAAGTGGCAGCTTGCCATGAACTAGGTCTGCTCAATAATTCAAGCTCCTAGTAATCAGAAGAGAGAAGTCAGAACTATGATGGATAATGGCCCGATGACAGATGTCAGTGTTAGGTCTCCCCAGTCTATCAGCAGCCATTGTGATCATCAATCATGATATTCCACCTTACCTGTCTACCTCCACTGACAAGCCATAAGGGGCTTGCATTGAACTGATCACTGATTTCCTGGACATAGATCCTTCATGTCCGGCACAGATGTGCCGTTTTGCTCTTCTTATGCAAGAGCTGACCAAAGGTAACTTGCGAGTGTTGGGTCAAACTTTCTCCCCCCCACCATTGCAGAAAACACAACTTCCTTGCAAATGTAAACAGAAAAATTTGGCTAAACAAAGCTGTATTGTTTTGATAACAGACAAAGCCATTGAAGTTCCTGAAAAGATCCCTGTTTGTAAGAGTCTGACTTGTTCTCCAGTGGTCTTCAAAATCCAGATCACCCCAATCAGAGCATTTCCTAAGTCAGGATTCCCAATCTGGGAAAAGAGATTTGTCAGGTTATGAAACTGTAAGTAACTGAATTAGTTATTATAAAAGGCTTTGGTATCTTAAACATCGTACTTTTGTTGTGTGTGCTTTCTCATTTTATTTCTTTAGGAAGAGAGAATACAGAAAGCACGAACTACAAAACTAACAAGGGAAGATGCACAGGCAAGTGCAATCCCAAACTCTTTTTAAAATGAATATGGTAGTGGTGGGATGGCTTTCACATCTCAGGGCCCCAGGGTCTGGTGACTGGATGCTGAGGCAGGGGAGATTTAGTTAGATATCAGGAAAACATTTTTCACCCAGAGGGTGGTTGGGCAGTGGAACAGGCTCCCCAGGGAAGTGGTCACAACACCAAGCCTGACAGAGTTCAAGAAGCAGTGCTCTCAGGCACATGATATGATTCTTGGGGTGTCCTGTGCAGGGCCAGGAGTTGGAGTCAATGATCATGATGGACCCCTTCCAACTCAGCATATTCTGTGATTCTATAATACCCAGCTCCCATCAGTGAAGCTTTCTTCCCAGGATCACAAAGATCCCCCTGAATTTGCTTGCTAACAACTTCTGTGCTTCAGTGGATACTTTCTGACTCCCTAGTCTGGTACACCTCATACTTTAATGCTTTGAAGAGATTACTTTGGATTGCTTGCCCAAAATCAGCTGTTGGGTAACTACTTGATGGTCAGTTTTAGACACTTCCAAAAGGGAAGGACAACAGTGTTCTGTCACACTTTGAATCACACAGACCTATTTCAAGAACTTATATTGATGTTCTCTGTGGGAATTTCTCCAATGTATGCTTTTATTTTAATCTATTTTAGGCCTAATGCTTTCTGAAACTGAAGTTGAACAGGCATACAAGGTGGCTCATACATTTGGCTGTTAGTTGGACTTGCTAGAAATGAGAACTCTAGCTTGTACAAATATATTTGAGATGTCAACAATTATTTTAGTTATACTGATGATCAGAAGGCTGTTGAAATTTGTCAGGAAAAAACTGAGGGAAAAGAGAGAAAGAGTTTATTAAAGCAGTGGTGCATTCACTCACCTGGTGAGAGGAGTCAAACTCGGGCGATGTTCAGTCTTGTGCATTCAGATTATCTGTCTGTTTCTTTCTCCTTTGAATCAGAAATATAATTCTGAACCCCAAAACACTACTGACAAAAATTTCAACTACAGATGTATTTCCTTGAACAGTTTTGGTTTCAACGAAACAGCATTTTCTGGTGAAAAACACTTAACTGAAATGTTCCCATCCAGCTCTCATTTTGACATCCTCTTCAAGCACTACAGGCTTGGGGGCAGTCAACTAGAAAGAAACAAGCAAGCATTTTATTTTGTGTTTGATTTTATTCAAGTTACAAAAAACAGTTACATATTACAATAATTATATTTTTTTATATTTGGTCTCATTCTAAGTGACAAGCCATAGCTTGGTTATTTAAATTTATATATTTTTTTTAAAAACTGACTTCATCTGGACTGTTGCTGAGCAAAAATCTACTTTGCTTTCCTTTTGATGCATTTTAAATCAAGAAAACCAAAACCAAACAGAAAATACTCTGAGAAGCTCTATGATGAAATAAAATGGACAAAGGTGTTGTTAATGCAGGGTATTTCTGTGTGTCAGTGGAGGAGACATTCCTGCCTGTGTTGCTTCATGCAGAGGGCACAGGTGTCAGGGTGAGTACATGGGTACAAAGTCTCCCTGGACATCTTGATGTGCCACCAGGCACTTGCCTGCTTCAGCAGGGTAGAGGGAGGAGTGACACTGCCCCATGGCTTAGCTCTTCCCAGTGTGGAGAGTTAGCAGTGCTCACCTCCTGTACCAGCACTGTGCATTACTTCGGCCCAGCATGGGTTGTGGGCTCTGAGACATCCTCACTTCAGCCATCTTCAGGGACTGAGCTTGCTGGCATTGCTGGCTCTGGAGGCACAGTCCACCTATTGCCTGTGAAATTATAGGAGGCAGCTGGCAGCACAAGCTCAGAATCATGTTTATACATGTCTTTCAGTAAGGTTTTCAGTAAAAGACAAAAAGGTATCATGGTGAAGCTACATGGCATTTGGCAAAAACCTGGAGATTTGATGGTTGTTCATCAATCCCTCGCTTTTATAAATGTATTAAAAGGATAGTAATGACTTAAAGTCACCAATCCCATTCACTCCCTTCAGCACTCTCTGATGGTGGAGTTTTACCTAGCATTTAGCTGAAATATTTCAGGAATGTAATTATTCAATAGCTTCCTTATTCAAAATGGGTAATATCCTTGCATTTTTGCCCATTATTTTCTTCTAAAGAATTCTGATTACAATACATTTGTCCTAGTATTTTGTGGAATGAAATAGTGCCCAATGGTGTGAATGAGTAGGATGAGGGAAGACAAGATCCTAAGAACTATACTTTCTTCTGACCAGCCCAAGGCAGATCCTCCTACTATGGTTTCCTCTTTGTCTTGGGAAATTCCCTGTTTGGAGGGATGCTGGGTGCAGACATTTTCAGAAAATGGTGTCAGCACAACTTCTGCAGAGCTGCAGGAGGAAGGGAGGGGGCTGGGGGAGTGTGGTAGGAGCCCAAGCATTTTTGGTAAAACAGTCACAGTATAGAGTTGCAGTATCAGCAGTGAGACCACTGTCAACTAAGGAAAAAAACATTTCCATTTCCTACCAAAGGTCATAACACTTAATAGCATCACTGACATGAACACCACTAAAGACAAAATCAATCCAGAATGCAAGGCTAGTCTGGGGTGATCTACAACAAATCCCACTCCTCTTCAACAGCAGAAAAGCCCAGAATTCCTTGGGTGAGATTCTAGCACAAAGCAAAAGAGGAAGAACTTCCCTACTGAGAAGAAAGGATGCAGGGACAAAAATGCTGAGCTGCAGACTGAGCATAGTGCTGTGAGGGATGGCTGTACCACCCCACGCAAGAATGGGGAGGTGCAGCACAGCCTTGTTGTGCAGACTGGCAGTGTTATTTGCCACACAGCTGCATTATGTAAGATTCAGCTCAAGACTGGAGTACCTACACTGAAGTGTTTGCACAGAGATGTCAACACCTGAGCTCAGAGGGTGACTCAATTGCCTCCGCAGAGACTTCTCATGTTGCCTGAGATGCTACAGAATCTGAGACATCTACAGGGAAGTGGCAGATGCAACACAGGACCTCTCAGTGCAGCACATCTGGAAAACCTGGAATAATGCCCTGAAGCATCTAGTTTGGCACTCAGCACCTATCAGCAACCTGGCTATGTTTAAGGGTGTTTAACTTCCCAATACAGTGAAAAGGTTTGCTAAGAACTAGACTCTTAATGGCATGGACAGGTACTGACTGTATTGATAAGGTCTCCGTTATGAGGACCACAGGTACACAGATCACATGAAGATGACTAAATGTTGGTATTTTAGTCTTCAAGTCCTCAATCAAGGAAAGAAAAAAAAACCCAAACAAATCTGTACATGTCAAAAGCACTGTGCCACCTCAAGCCAAGCTCCTGCTAGTAGCCTCCTCTACAGCAGCAAGGACAAAAACATCCTGAAGTTAACAAGGTTTGCTGTTGACTCCATTGTACTTCACAGGCAGGTTCTAACCAGAGCATTTAAAACTCAGATCAAGCAAATAATCCAGCAAAATTAACTCCCAACAAATATTAGATCTGGGACTGTTTTCTTGAATGTGCTGAACTAGTCTCTTTTCAGTGTGCCCCAAGCACTGTGTGAGGAGTTAAAAAACACAAGAGATTAATTTTGAGCAGCTGTAGTCTTCCTCCAGCAGGACCAGGTCCCAGTGAGCCATCGGAGTGTGTTACAAAGGGGCTTGCTACTGCTACTAGTCCACTTCTTGTGCTGATGTTAAGAAAGCACTTGATAGTCTAGGGCTGTCTTAGTGTCTTGTTGGCAGAAGCATGGCTCATTCCAGATGCATTTTGTGCACACCAACACTATCAGTAAAGCCTTTTCTGAAGGGCTACTTCCCTCTCTTAGCCTAGTATCTATGGTCACGTCTTCCTTTCATTTTGGCAACTGGATTATGCCCCTCTGCTACCCTCATTTTTGCTCAGCTGCTTGTTCCCTTTTCTTCTCTATCTGCTTGTCCAGTAGTGCTGCAATCTGAACCAGCACAATGTTTTTAAAAAGAAGTCTCTGTTTTGGAAGTAGAAGAGGGGATAGAGTCCAAGCAGTTCCAGGAAGCATAGGGTTGTTTTGAGTCTGCAATGGCAAAAAGTTAATACCCTGTGAAGTAATAAAAGGATATTTTAAAGAAACTGGTTTTGGCTGAACTGTAAGCTGATTTACAAAGGCAGGCATCAAATGACTGTGAAGCTGTTGGGACCATGGCAAAGCAAATTTTCAATTTTTATTGTTGCTTTTGTGTTTTGTTGTCTCTTTTTTAAAAAAAATCCAAAGCTAGTCTAAGCAGAAGTATTGTGCTAATAGGGGGTTTAAATGGATTTGAGAGGGAGTTCAGAATCTAAAGGACTGACAAGCCAAAAAATCTGCCAGTAGACTGAGAGCCAGTATAAAGTTCAGCAAAACATGAATGCACTCAGAAAAGGAGAAGATAAATCTATTGTTAAGCAGCTGTTGCACCTGCTGCAGTAGCATCTTTTCCTTATAATGTTTTTATATTGGCTGGGCCCACGACTTACGCCCATGAAGAGGGGTCATGGTGCCTGTTTCTAACCATTTGCATGGGGATACAGGTTTCTCTGATTCAGGCAGTGAAAAGTGACTGTGTTACATTTCCAAATGATGGCTGAACTCCCCTTTGCCAAGGTGTAAACAGATCTTCAAGGAGCAGGACAACACAGCAACCAGCCCTGATTTCAGCAATGCCATCTTGTTTATTTATCGCACATGGAGGTTGTTTACTACATTTTACGTTACTATAACACATGTGCTTTACTACAGGTGCTCCACATGCATTGGGGAAAAATATGATGCTACTACCACAGAGCTTGCATTCCATGGATGTGTTGGTTACAGCCACATCTGGGCCCTTGTCCAGCCAGGCCAGAGGTGTGAGCCAGCTGCAGACAAGATGCTGTAAAGCTGCTACAGTGCACATTGGGGCTGTTGCCTATGGGGCTCTGTGTCATGCCAAAGGGGCATCCAGACTTGTGCTGGCAGGTAGAGATGCTCTGGCTGCGTTTGTACCCACCCATGTAATGTAACCCAGGGTGAAAAGCAATCTGAGTGCATGTGCTATCTTTCCTTTGCAGATCCCTCCCAGACTCAAAGTGCCCATGAACCAGGATAAGAATATAAAATCTAAGGCATATTTTGAGAATGGGGATCCCTTGGAAGGAAGCTGTGTAAGCAGTTGACAGGCACCTGCCTTTGCTCTACATGTGTGGAGGGCAAAGAGGTCTGCAAGGAGACACTGCCCAGTGTAGGGCAGCTCAGCCTGCCTGCTAGCTTAGGGGGAATGAAGTGAGATGACATGAGGTGAGCTGTCTAGTTGGAGGAGGACACTTCTGGCCTTGCTGCCATCCTGCACAGCAGTTACAGCTTCTCCCCAGCGCCACATTGGGAGGTCAAACTGGTGACTCGTGACTTTGCAGTAGTATTTCTTAAAAAGGGCAGTTGCTCCTGCCTTAGCAAAACTCATCCTACTATTCCCACTGGTCTTTCCAAAAAAACACCTGAAAGACAATGCTAACAAGTAGATAAACTGCTGGACTACTTGCAAAATAAAAAAGCTCTACTTTTTCCACAGCACAAGCATAAGCTTTCTATGCAGCCCCTCCCTGACCTGCAAACCATCAAACACTCTTTCCTTTTTTCATTGGATCTGCAGCCTGCTTTTTAGATCTGGAAGATTAGTATCACTGGCATGAACATCCAAAAGTAAGCTGTGCAGGTGCTTGGTTTATGACAATCTCAGCTGCAAAACTTCTGGCCCTGTGGCAGCGCAATGATCTCAATCCTCACTATGTTCTGATTACAACATTAAATATGCTCTTTTTTTTTTTTCCAGTGGAGTCTTTTTCAAAGGAATGATTTCATAACAAATATATAAATTAAAATATTGCATGCGTGCCTGAAAATCATAGCACAGAGCATTGAGAGGAAATATTCTGGCTTGGAAAATCTTTTTCTGCATGAGTCAGCTATCCAGATAATGGATCCTTATAAGTATGTAGGACAAATAGCTCTACGAACCATCTGGGACTCACTCAGCAGTGGGGAAAAGACTGTTAGACTTGCAAGATCAGCACGCAAGAGTGAGTGCTGATCAGTCACTGCTGCTTTGCAGAGAAAACAAAGGCTTAAGCATTTAAGCTATTAATAGTTTTCACCTAGTCCAAGTTTTGCAAGATGTAGTTATTGCCCCAGACTATAAATTCAAAATCTGTTAGATGTTTTTCCAGACTGTGATTTCATAATAGATTTAAGCTGACACATATTCACTTGTTCCTACATCTGTCATGTGCCAGCATTAAATTCTATGAAGTGCCTGGCTGAGCCACATCTGGTGAGAACTAACCAGGTATAAAACCCAGCAAAACTCCTTTTCAGATTACAATATCCTGACTCGGCTCATCCCACAGATGCAGGGACACTGCTGCTGGAACAAAAGGGCACAAGTGGCTGGAATCAGGTCTTTTGGGGTCAGCATCTGCTTGGCCCAATTTATGCTGATTGTGGGAGCTTAATCTAGTTGGGCTGGATGATTACCTTCACCTTAGTGTTACAGTGGAAGGAAAGAATAGTTAAAAACTGTTACGATTTTAATCAATTACCAATGTGCTATTTCAGTATAAATCTAATTTGTGATTGCTTCTAACTGAAAAAATGCCTCCTACTTCCCTCCCAACAGAAAAAAAAAGAAAAAGAAAAACATGGCAAAGAACAGTAAAATAGCTTATGATTTTACAGTCAGACAGGTGATATTTCCTACATTGCCCCCTCAAGGTCACAATTTTCAATTATGTACTGATATATTTAGCAATAGCTAACTAAATGTCTAAAGTCACCACTCCTTGCAGAACCTCCTGTGTCTCATGCTAACTTGGCTCACTCTGAGAAGCAGACCTAAGGCATTACTGTTTGGAAACATTTAATACAGCTTGCCTCTGGAAAACCAGGGCTGCAGTTTGACTCCAAATAAAGGAACCTGCATGTAGTGTGAGTATGTAGGAGCCTGTCTGAGCACTGTGTGTCCAAACTGTCTTTCCAGTTAGCAGAGATAGATGGTTCGATTGCCTGAAGGAAGTAGCTGTCATCTAGAATACATGGGGTGCAGTGACCTCCCGGGGGGGCCAGTAGCTGTGACAAAGGACCTTCAAGGTCTGTGCTCACTGCCATGTGAGGATCAGGGCTTATACAGCAGAACTAGAAAACCTCTGCTCATGCATCTGAATCCTTCCACTAGCCAACAGCCAGCCATATTCAGCTGGCTGCCCTCCAGAAGCAGGTTCAACTGCCCATACACAAGTACAAGGTGCCATGCAAGAGGCTTTCAAGTACCTATAACACCTGCATGGGGGTGGTAAGACTTTTAGGAAGCCCTTCTCTACTTCTAGAGGAGCAGCAATGTGAGGGTGGGTGAGATTTCATGCAGTTCTGAATGCCTGTATTGAGGCAGTGAAAGGGACTCCCAGAACTGACTTCGTTCCATTCACAAGCTGTGATGAGAATACCATCCTGCTGGACTGGGATTTGGCTTTGTAGCTCAAAATCAGAGACCTCTGGCAATGCATTTGTGGTGTAAGGCGCTTCTTGATGCCAGCAAGGGCATCACAATTGATTTGTTAGGAAGTGATTATGTTAATGATATGGTAATGATCAGCACATAAATTAGTTGCTGATTTTCCAGGGTTCAAAATACCAGGGCTGGCTAGGCTCTGATTCTGCTGTTCTGTACTCCAGGATAATAACCCAGACTTGAGTGGGGCCATTAGATTGAGTAATGAGGTCCAATTAGAGATGTCACAGAATGAACCTCCAAGCCACCTTCTGGCCAGAAGTGCCTTGATCCAAACCACTCTCTTCCTGCAAAGGTCAGTGCGTATCCCCAGTGACATACAGTTTTATCTTGAATGATGGTCCTTCCAAAAATATTTCAACAGCTGGAAAAGCTGAATATCTGGCTGTAAAAACTTTCTTGAGAGTGTTGCCTTCTGGAAGCAATAAAGATGGACCAAAAGTAATGTGTGTGTTCTGCTCTCTGCAACAAATTGCTTTATTCAAATGACCAAGCCTGTTACTTGCTGTCTTCATTTTGGAATAAGGTGGCTCCCACTAAGGCACTGAAACATGCCTTATAGAGAAACCTTACCGATCTCAAATTTACAAATGCAAAGGAAAAGCACTAATGCAGTGATGGAAATGCTGGGCAGCGCATGATGTGCAGTGTAATCCACTGTGCTCTGAACTGCTCCTTCCAAGCCAGGCCACACAAATTCAGGTTACCTTTAGCAGGAGATGCAATGACAAGTACATAGTGTTGAAAAAAAAAAAAGAGAGGGAATAGTTAGGAGAAATATACCTTTATCTGGGAAAATGAATTATTAGCTGACAAATTAATCAAAGCAGGTGTAAGTCAACCATGAACCAAAAAACTAAGATGAAAGCACCAAGGAGAGAAATCGGCTGAGCAGAACCGATCAGTGTGTGTGAGTAAGATGTGCTTACAAACCTAGGAAATCTCTAACAAAGCAAAGCCCAAAGCTATCAAAATTTAGTTAGCACAGGATGCTTTCTGCCCTTTGCAAAGTGCCCTAAAGACCAATCAGGGGATATTTAATTCACCTTAATGTAAAAGAGAAATGTTTTTTCAGACCCTTTCTTCATGGAGATGAAGCAGAAGGAGAGGGAAAGCATCATACTGGTGCACAACAGAGACATAGGGAGTAACCAGGAGGTCGTGTGCAGTGATACTCAACATAGGAGCATGATACCTGAGCACCACCCACCCCCCCGGCAATAGTGCGACAAGGGAGCACTTACCCAGCAGCCTCATATGGAAGCAGAGGAACTTGAAAATCAGTAGTCACCCCAATCACAGCTCTAAAGGAGCAGAACTATCTGTGTTGAAAGTTTTTGTGAGTACCTTTAAAGCTTCAGTCACAAAAGCCATTTGAGTGTATCATTATTTACATGGTGTGGAAGATTCCAGCCAAGAACAGGGGACTGGGTTGCCACAGTGTCAACCACAGAGCGAGCTATGCCTTGCCTTCCTTCATTAACCTTCAATTACAAGTGGGGTTTTTGGGGTAGCAGAATGAACAATTATTCCCATACTGCACTTAAATCCTGATTAATTACCTCCTGCTGTTGTTTATTTCTCATTCAACACAAAAACACACCTTTTCTCCAAACTTAGGGACTTTAGAATCCAGGTTCTTTTTTTCCCCTGTGAATTTTTTACACTTTCCTTTGGACTTTTTTGGCTCTACTACCCCAGTCTATACTAGACATGCATGCACAGTTTGCTGAACAGGGTCTGGACAGATTACTTTATGCTGGGAGTAAAAGGTGCCCTCAATACATCAGATGCAGAAAATGTCCTTCATGCCAAATGTTCTAGGAAGGGAGCTCAGCTGATCTGAGTTGAGCTATTTGCGTTATAAGCAACTGCTCCAGTTTGATGGCAGCAGACGGACCTCTGCTTTGCCCTTGTTCTTGTAGTGGTGAAGATAATCAGTAACATAATACATTACACAGGATACTATGAAGCCAAGTTTCTGAATCATATTGTGATAACTGTCAGATTTGCTAAACTAAAAAGGATAGGGAGATATGTGTCATCCCAGGTACTCATTGATGGGAAGCAGTGCTGAAGCACTGCTGATGAACACAAAGACCTGGCTGTGGTGCTTTGTTCTAGTCCACCCTGGCACACACTCAGTCTTGATTATGCCCACCTGGACCTTCATTAAAATCCCTGATCCAGTTTTCATATTTTTCTATGTCTAAAGTTCCTGTTTTTCCTTTGGTATTGGGTGGAAGATGTAAGCCAATACCAATGGCATCTGACCAGTCAAGAGAAGTACAGGGACACTGCAACACAGGCAGGACAGCCTGAAGTGCCTCCTCCAGGCTCTGCCCCCTCAGTCTGGTGTGGGAGAGGTTGATGGATGTCTTATCCTGCCACCAGCTCCAGTTAGCTCAGGAGCTCAGGGTGGAGCTGAGATGCCGTTGGAAAGAACTGAACTGTGCTGAGCTGGTGATGATTGTTTCTCTGGTGGAGCATGAAAGGAATGAAGAGGGATTTATGTCTAATATTACCTTGGACTGATTTAGTTAATCTCCAAAACTGGCTCAGTGCTTCTTGCTACTACTATTTGTGCTGTGTAGGGAGCTGCACAGTCACTCTGTGCTTTCCATCCTGTGACTGAGTAGCAAACATTTATTGGAAGAGAATAACAAATGGTATAAATAGTGAATCATTACACTTCAGGCATGAACCCTTAGATGAATGATAATTCATGCGAAAATTAGTAATGCTCACAAGGGCAAAATGAATGTGCAGGGATTGTCCAAATAGTTCCAATCATGAATTAGCATAACTAAACTTTGCACTTTCATTGGTCAAAATTTTATATTAGATTTTTTTATGATATACAACATTACTACCCTAAAATGATTTGTGTACTAAGTTATCTATATTTCTGTCTTTCTTATGAAGTGGTTTACGGTTTGTATAGCAACAGCAGTTCTAATCCAGGTATTAAAATGTGGGGCTCAGCTTACATGTGCTTTTGATTTGGAATTTGTAAATAGCATTTATTGCATCTAGGATAGCAGAATTACAATGTTTTGAAGCCATCACTGCATTATATCAGGCAGAGGACAGTCTGGTAGTTCCTGGAGGCAATTCTTCACTTCAGGCTGGCTCTGTTATGCACGCTCCCATTATTTTCAGTTGGAGTGGCAGCTAAAGGAGACCATGCACATGTCCCAAGGCCACGTGAGGGCCATCACTTCACAGCACTAAAGTGGTTAAGTATTCATTTATAGCCCACTTAAAATGGAAGTATTCCCAGACCAGACATAAAACATTTTTAGCAGGACACTGTATTCCTCTACACAGATTATCCTCTTTGCTTTTAAATACTTCAGCCTACATTTTCAGACAGCATCAGATTGTCCTGTAAAACTGTAGGGATGTGAATACACTTACATACACCTCTTTGCACACCCACAGAAACATACACACACTTTTTCCTTGTGTAAGTGAGATTACTTTTGCAAATAAGATTCTAATCAGCATCTGGTGGGTCTGCTCTCTCCTCAGTGCAGAGGCACCCAAGGCAGATGCTGTTGTGTTAAGTACTTCAGCCTGAAGATACATACCAAGAGTTTAGTCTTCAAATCACACAAAAATAACTTACACATAGAGTGCAGTGAGTCTGGAGTCTTGCAGAACAAGTGCTTAGGTGGAACACCTTTGCAGGCTGCTGTGCAGAGGAGACAGGAGAGCAAGCTGTGGCTCTTATTAACCAGGAATTTCCTCCTTGACTTTTGACCCCCATGGAATACAACATGTTCATCCAGAGGGTGTACAATTGCTGGGGGGAAATGCCTTGGCACCCACTACCAAAAAAAGGCTGTCCTGGATTTGGAAATGTATATGTGTGCAGATCATCCTGCTAAAGCACCAAGGAAACAAAATTGCAGCATGTGCAACCCAATTCCTCTTGGCAATGGGCCTGACAGATTTTTGTAGCTTGAGAAGACCATACATTCAGATATGATATTTTAAGAGTCAGTCTTTCCTAAAAACAGTGCTGACATTAACCTCTTGCCTGCAGACAACTCACCCAGTCTTGTAGCTGAATTTAGACAAGTGGCTTGCTCACTCTGACATACTTGTCTCCATATTAATTCTAGGAGCCTGCCTGCACTAAAACATACCTGCTTCTGTGTGACAGCCCATTTAATGAAGTGGTCCACAAATAATACCTTACTTAGGAAGATCTGGTCAAAGTGTACATGAGAGACGCAGCTTTCCTTGCTTCAGCTGAATTTTTCTACCTCTTTGCCATGATCTGATAGAGCTGTTTTTCCTTAGACCAGACCTGCACACCTATCCCTTTCAATCCCAGATTTCACAGATGAAATTCAGCAGATGTTCTTTGGCCTCAGGTTCTAGTCATAGGGTGTGAAGACTTCCTTATAAACTCTTGTGTGTCTTGACCAGAACCCTTCACTTGTGCAATACTGCCTGCAGTTACAGAGCTCTTGACTCCCTTGAGCAAAGGAGGTAGAACTCCCAGGTTGTGCAGGGCTGAAAGGGATGTCTTGCCATCCAGTAGGTTCAGGTCTGCACTAAGCTCATCTGCAGAGGACACATGGCTACCCTGAATCCAATGAAAGTGGGACACTACAGTCTGTGGCCATATGGGAGAAAAGGATGGCAAAAGTAAAAGCAGTAATGCAAAACCTGTTGGTTCTTTGGCCGAAACTAAGTTTTACCTGACACTTATGGTGCCTTTTCTGTGGATTAGACAGTGTGTAAAGGATGGGATTACAACCTAGATCAAACTGAACCATCCTGACTTGAATTTTAAGCCTGCAAAAAGGAGGCTATTTGAGTGCTTGCTCCACTATGATGCCTCACTTTTGGAAAAACATCAAGGGCGTATTCTTGTGGTAAACCCTCTTCTGATCTTGCATGGTCTCTCTAAACCAACATTTAACTTACTGTCTTCATCTGTCCATTTTATGTTTGTTTAATTGGATTTAGTAAAGAGCAGAAAGAGGCAGAAGATAAATTGTAAAAGACTGAACAAGACACCTCCTTCTGGTGGCCAGTTTCCTCAGACAACTCTGCTGAATCATTTGTTTAGTATTTTTTCAAAGCAACACAGACTACTCAAAAAAATTAGATATCATAAGCCCTTTTGCCCTTCATATCTCTGCAAAGCTTTCACATGTTACTAGTTTGATTTTTGTGCTTTCAGTTTCAGTGTAATTTATAATCATGAATATACAAACTGGTTCACAGCAGTCAGTGGGTTAATGGATGTTCAGATCTGCCCTTTGCTATACTGTGCTACTGGGTATTAAAAAAACTCACACAAAGAGGCAGAGTACACAAAATCTTCTGTGCCATCTAAGGTAGAATAGTAAACATAAACTCAAAAAATCTATCTGATTATGGCAGACTGTACATCCATAATGATATTGTTGTAGGGGGGATGCCTGCAACTTTTCATGAAAGCTTTACTTGCAAATTGCCTCTCCACCTGGAAAAGCTTCTTGGGAGATAAACATCCTATAGTGTGGGATTTTTTTAATTTATTTTTGAAGCTGGCAAATACTCAAGCACTCCTTCTGGTTCCTCTAAGAAGAAATGTGAATAACATGTCTGCTTGCTGAATTTAATTTTGAGTACAGAGCAATTGCGATAGGATATTAAAAGTAGTTAGATGAAGTCAAAAAAGGAAGTTCACAAAGGTCACAGTAAACTCAACAAGACCGGCTGGAGCTACTGGTGACAGAAAGGTGATGCCAGAGCATATAGAGGGGAGCCTGTACCCCTTTTCTCTCCCATCACTGGCATGCATCCTTACACAGCCCTTGCTGGCCACTATTGGAGTCAGAGTTGCAGTTATGGAAAGTTTTTTTTCTGTGCAGACACAGATTTCCCATGGGCATTAGGAGCAAAAAGGCGGTACGAGATAAAACTGGAGCGATGAGAAGACAATGTTCGTGAGAAAAGCTCAGTGTTTCTGCCTGGGGAGAATGGGTGCCTGTGACTTGCAGACATGAGACAGGACAACGAAGTTGTCATTCCAGGAACACAAACAAGCGAGCCTATAGCCTATTGCCTTGAAGATTTTCTAGGTTTTGCACAATACACCTTTTTGTTAGATTGCTAATAACTACCAAGGAATAGTGAAAATTATATGACAGTGGAAAAGACACCAGATGAAGGAGATACATCTGAATTAGAGGCCTTTTGATTAAATCTGAGGTGTACTTAATACATTTTGGTCATGAGACAGCCTGTTTCAAACCATCACATGTGAGTTTCTTATAATTTTATATCAAACCCATGATTGTTTCTTTATCAGCCCACATAATCACCAAGTGATTAGTTACTTCATAGAAACTGAAAACATATTTTGATAAAAGATGGCTTCATCTGTCATTTTTCTGAGGTTCGTATTTGTCCTTAAGACATTCAATGCCTTGCAAATAATGAGAGGTTGCTGATATTTTCTCTTTTCTTTCATATAACAAAAAGGATTGCCACATAGTTTATCTTTGCTTTCCATGCCTGTTTCCTAGAGCATCCTTCCCAGATGGGTTGAAGGGCATGAAGTTTGACCTAGCATCACTTCAAACATTTTCTTAAGTGACCTGTTCTGTGGAGTGTTCTGAACTTGACTTCATGACCAGCTTTGTGTTCTCCTGTCCCATTTGTTATATTACTTGGATCTGGCCAATATTGTTTATGTTTATATTTTCATAGTGTTTGGTGCCCAAAACATAGTGCCTCTAATGCTTGTAAGCCTGTAAACCATGTGTTCCCTTCTACCTCTATATTGAAACCACGTAAACAAGCACACACTTTCACATGCATATACAAGTCCAGTGTTAAGCCAAAATAATATCATCCTTAATTATGGCTGTAAGTGAAGCGAACTTCTCAAAGTTGGTCACTGCATTTTTTCTAATCAATTATTAAACAGTTTAATTTTGAAGAAGAGGGACCATACTTCAAATGTTACCTTCCGGAACTGACTCACTAAATTTTTTATAAGACATAGTTTTTTTTAAGTGAACAGACTCTTGAAGATGGGTATGAATTTCATATGTGTTTTTGCTGGGTCTGTTTTTCCTGCCAAGAGCAGGTGTTCTGCATTCACTTTCTCTTTTGCCTTCATCTGCATTTTGTGCTTATTATCAAAATACACCTGAGAGGCCTGCCAAATTCCTTTAACACTCCCTTGGGTGTACCTGCCAAGCCCTCCTCACTCTCTAATTTAGCTGTTTATAGTAGCGTTCAGCTCGAAATGCAGGAAAATAAATTCTGGGCACTGATCCTATTTGGCATTGTGAAAGACCCAGAGTGCAAACACACACAAAGTCTCACAGCTGTCACAAGCTGGGATTTGCCCAGGAGGCGAGGAGCAGCTCCAGTGAACTCGAGGTGCCCAGGGAAGAGGGGCCATCAGCCTTTTTGGTGGCAGAGACACCTCTGTCCAGCTGGTCATTGGCCACTGATGAACTACAAGGACAGCAGCAAAGGTGTTACAACAGCAATTTGTGCCTGTCAGTGCTTATCTCCAAAAGGCTGATCCACAGCATGCTGAGATGCTGAGCCCCCTAGGCCAAGCAGCACAAACAGGGAGCTCCCAGCAAGGCTTCCCTCTGTGCAGTGGACATCCTCACTGCCAGGGAGAAGTGCAGGTCACAGCTCTTGATGTTGCGTTCTGCACCCATGGTCACACATGGGCATGTTTCAGAGCCCCAGAGCTCGGCACTGAGGGCAGCCCTGGGACCTGTTCTGTGGGTTTACGCTGCCTTGGAGTAACTGTGGGCAATTTGAAAGTTCCCCTGGAACAGAGAGCCTTAAAAGTAGTCTGTTCAGTGCAAGAGTGTGTCTGGAAGACTTGAGAGAATTTCAAATTGAAATTTTTCTTTTGAAAAACATATATAGACATATATACTTTTTAACCTTCTAAATAAATTTTATATGTTCTGTAAAATAGCCATGGTTTATTAATATGCAATACTTTTATAAAAAAGTCTTTATGGATAACTTCTGATTAGTTCTGAGTGGAATTTTTTATTTCATTTTCTGAATTAAATGTTTCAGGCATGTTATAGCTAAAAAGCCTTGTAAAGAAAGACTGCAAATAAGCCATTCTTATTTTATTAGTCAATTTTTCATAGAATTTTCATGTTGTAACTATGTATAGGAAAACATTATGTTATGTAAAATAAGTCGTTTTAGTCCATGAAAAGGAACAGCTGATTATAATAATTTTTAAATAATTGAAGTCAGCAGTAAATTATCCAGTTATTTTGACTTAGTTATTGTATCCTAACAGAATATTGGATTAGTATTCTGATATCAATAAATAACACAGAAATCAGAAATAGCAATACAAAGCCTTACATTTGGCTGGAATAGGAGAAGCCACAACAACATACAAATAGTTTCAAATTAAATTTCTCTTTTCCCTGTAAATATATTATTTTTTTATTTAAAAACCAAACACTTTCATGGGATACTTTTCAAGAGAAATATTATTTTGTGAATAAAACAACAAACAATGTTTTTGCCAAAAAGGCTTTTTACCAGAGAGCAGTAATGCTGGCAGAACCAGTCAGGCTTCCCCTGAGGTACCCAGGAGTGCTGGAGCATCACCTGTCTCAGCTGGAGGTCCTGGCCAGTGGAAGCTGCCATCAAGCAGTCTCAGTACTCATCACACTCCATCACAGCCCATGCCTACCTCACAGTGCACAGAAATGCCCCCTGGGGTAGGATCTTGTTTGGAAAAGATGGTTACAGGCAACAGGTGGACAGTCCATAACCTATCAGAATATCATAAATTGAGGGAGAGAAGTGGAAGGATAAAGAGAGATTAGTGGGTTTCAGACACAATAAAAGTAAGATACAATACAGTGATATTAAAAGCTGACAGATCAAACATCCCCCTCTGCTAGAGACAGGCAAAACAGTCATTTATCAGGACATGCATTAAAGTCAAGGAATTTGTTTCACATGGGCCCATTTCCACTTGTGCTGAGTGACTGGCATTGACGCTGTACCAACACACACCACTGTGCCCAGTGATACATAGTGGGCTGGTACTGGCCAGGCAGATGTACACCATGGCAGTGCAGTTCATGCACCATGAACCCTACTTAATATATGTCTTTCAGTGTATATCTTCAGAAAACATGCAAGGAGTAGAGCAGCCAAAATCTGACAGGTTAGGTTTATAGGATCCATGTTCTTCAGCTGTAGTGATCTTGCTGTGAGGGCCATGCTTGTATTTCTGTCTGTTGAAAGCCCTAACATTTGCCAGACTTTAGACTGTTCCCATGGCAAACACTGACAATGTAACATGGTACACTCAAAGCCCTCCCTCCAAAACAGCTCCTTGCAATGGCAGGCACAAGCTGGAGACAGCCACAGCTTATTTTAAATATTAGCCTGATTTCTGGCAATGCAAGGTGAACTGAAAGCCTCCTCCTCCCGTCTTCAGCCTTGCATGAATTGCAGCTCAGCAAAGGACAAACCCCAGGAATATGACGACAGGGTGCACCAGAGACTGATACCTACAGGTGCACGTTCCTTCCCAATACGAACCTCTTTTAAAGTGTTTTTGCTAGCTATGGGAACACAAACACTGAGCACACTGGGATAGAGAACTCAGAGCAGCTCAATATCAGTACAGGATTTATTCCACATTTCTGTCTCCAATACACCCACACTATACATTGTTAATAAACCTTTCTACAGACATTTGTGCCTATCACTAGCTAAAAGCTCTTCCTAAGTTCTACCAACTTTCATTTTCGTTAATAATCCACTTCACTGAAAAAAACCCTTGTATTTCAGACATATTGTCCTTATCTCTTATTTCTTGAAATTACAGGACCATAGAGCAAATATCCTGGACTTGTTACATTTCTAACTTGGTAAACTCTGGCAAAGTGAAGGCTGTAGATCTCATTTCTATCACAGAACTCTTTCTAATTCCAAAGAACTGTGAAATAACAGCCTGGCAATATCATGTCTCTTACAAAGGAACATGTGTCCAGCAAGACACACCTTTAATCTTGGGCCATCATTTATTTACTCAGCAGCAAGTCATGGTATAAAAGTAGTGTCAGAGAAGATGTGGTATATGGCCCTCACCTCGAAGGTAGAAGAGCTGCGCAATGGTTGTCCATCGTAAGTGGAAAGCCTGTTCTCAGGCCTGTATGAGATGCTGTTTGGATGGCGCTGCTCCTGGACATCTTTCCGGACATCTTTCCCAGAGGTGCCAACCCAGCAGCAAGTAGTAGGGCAGCAGCATCCACAGCTCTCCTGCCTCCTGCCTCTCAACATCAATGGGAGAAGGGGGCAGCACAGAAAGCTACTTTAATTGGACCCTAAGAAATAAAACCATTTTGAAAGCAGTCATAGCTAACAGCAGCCAGGAGAGGAGCAGGTATTTAGCAGGCAGAATATCAGAAGTACACTCTAGGCAGCCAACACTTCCAGTCCCATGAACATTTGCAGCCAGGCTGTATTTCTATTGCAGTCAGTGGTGAAGGAAAATACAAACCACACATATTCCTCTGGAAATGATGTTCTCAATTCCTTTCTCAGTGGAATGAGAAGAGTAATTTGGCACCTGTGGCCATTCATGAATGCAGGGGACTAATTAACCTCAGTGATTAACTGGACTGCTTTGACACCTAGGCTGCTCCTCTTTGCTGCAGTCCATCAGAGTAATATATATAATTTGTAAGGTCTGCTTATAAATGCCCCCTTTTTGCTACACTCAAAAGACAATGCTTCTGACACTTTGCCAAGCATAAGAATTTTCAGAAACTTTCATCTGCAGTAGTGGAAAGGCCAGACCTTTCCATTTCCCTCCCAGCCACATTAACTGGCCATTTCTTCTCAATTAGCCAGAAGAAATCAGTTGGCATTGTCTGTTCCCTGTGCAATGGACTGAGAAATATCACATTATTTATTCTGTACAAATGGAACGAGGCTGGAAAGATTCATTTCTTCTCAGTCTGCTTTGACAATGTAATTTGTTACATTACATTTAATTATACAACCTAGAATTAAGCCAGGAAAATGCAGGGTATCAGAAACCATCTGCAAGTCAGTTCAGTGCCCAAGAATGACTCGGTTCCCCTGTGCTGTTTCTATGCACAGGATGTTGCTGAACCAGTAAGCCTGGGACAACGGTGTGCAAAGCTGTATCTCATTATTTTGTAAGTGGAGATGTGTTATTTCTATACAATAATTTTCTGAGTCTTTCTCTGATTATTGCACTGGCACCAGCAGTTAGCAGAGTTTTCAGTGCTGCAGGCACCTATGTACCAAGTGTGCACTGAATTAAATGACAGTCTAAACCGCCATTAGTCCAAAGTGATCCATCAACGAGTGAAGCAATAGACAAAGGATCTCCACATCCGGCTAATGTTTCAAGCCTTGCCCTCAGGCAGGTTCATTTTCATACCTGTCAGCTTGTCTCTATCTTTTTCATTGACTGTAGTAGGTTAAGGACAGGACCATCCCTAGGAAGGGCCTGTACAGAACCTGGCACACCCTACTCCTCAATATCAATTGTGCAAGTCTAAATCCTTCCACCATGAATAACCATGAAAATAGTCTTTTATATATTGTAGGTGCAGCAGGGGAGAAAGCTTGGTCAGTTTTTTTCTCCATTTTTAAGGTATAATACTCGTCCAGAAAAGGTACTTCCTTTTACAGAAACTTACTTTAGTAATTTCCTAATTCCTTCATGTTTTACTGGAAAATATTGAGCAAAACTGTTATATCTTTTGTTCTTTCTCTGTGCTTGGATTGCCTGTTGCAGTTGGAGTTAATCCATGCTAAGTTCTTTGGGCCAAATTTTGCATGGATTTACATGGCAAAAACCAAGTGATTTTCAAATGGTGCAGGATACAATTCAGTGTCTCTCTTACTTTATTTAGGCAATATTACTAGGTGTACTAAAGAAGATTGATTGCAGTTGCTAGGATCAGACACAGCTCAGGCAAGCATATAATTTTGCTTTTCCATTTCCTTTGTTTTCTCCATCCTAAAATATCTTCTTACTGAAAAGAAGAACCCATGCAGGACACTGGTACCTGACCTACACATCCCTGCAGGCCCAAGTCAACTTACCTCTGCATAAACCGTTGCTGACACATGCTCACCTGACTTTACACTTCTTATAGAATTGCTTCCTACTTTTCCAGACCATTTCTCCCATTTGCCATGCTCATATGGAAGTCCAAAGTTTGCCTTCAAAGTGTTTGCAGGTCCTCCTGGACCTGCACCAGCTAACTATTTGTATACCTTCTCCTTTTTACAGCCTCTCAAGCACTGTAGAAAATACTGATGTGCTTGGAGAGACCTCTGGGCCCTCATTCAATATGCCTTTCTGGCTTGACATTAAACCTCTGATAATTATTTCTTGAGAGTGGATTTTTAATAATTTGAGCAGCAACCTTCCAGTTTCTCCAAGAACTTGTTACTATAGTTGCTTTTTAAAATGCCAGAGGAAATACAGGGTCAGAACCTCTACTGCATTCAAGTTATCTGACATAATTTTCTCCTTTTCATCAGGCTTTTGGTGCTTTCTGGGAAAAAAATACAGTCACTTGGGCATGTTTAATTCTTGAGAAATTCATATCAGTTGTGGCTTCTTTGTGCTTATAGGTAGTTTGTTTCTCCTTTTACTCCAGAAAGTAAATTTAGACTGGTAGATCTATACCTTATGTAGATTTTCTTTCCTCTTTTAAGTGTATAGAATAATTTTGCTGCTTTCCAGTTTCAGCAACCAATTCTGTCCACCACAACTTTTCAATGGTAATGTTAATTCCTCTGAAGTCACCTTGCACCTTATTGTTTGGCAGAAATTGGTGTGAGAAATTCCTGCCTCCAACTACAACTGCATCTAGTGCCTTCCCTATCATTCTCCACCTTTCTCTCCATCACTTTTTCTTGCCCTGAAACCATGACTTGGCCCTGACCCCCATCTTTGTAAGTAAAATTTTTGTACTGCAGTTTTGTCAGTTAGAAAATAATACCGTCCCTCTCCATCTTTGAAGGATTATTTCAACCCGTGGTACATCACCAGTTTGTAGAACATATCTAAGGGAAGGCTTTGCTCTCTTTTCCAGTATAGTGATCCATTACCAATGAGAAAATTAATAACCGGCTTGTCTCTTTCTTACCTCTCGGGACTGGGATGGGGGACCACTCCCAAAATAATTCACACACACAGAGGTTTGGAGAACATATTGAAAGTGTTTTATTTCCAGCTGAGGTCTGGTTTATAAAGGGTCCCGATAGGGGAAGGGTTTGGAGGGGATTGGACAGCACATCTGGGGGCAGGGTTAGGAAGGCAGGGCAGCAGGGCAGGGAAGGGGTATACAAAAACATCAGGGAAAAAACACACAGAGAGGGGGAAGGAACATGGAGGATGTGAGCCCAAGGGGCTGAGTCTGACACTTACCCTTTCTTTCTTCCTAGGACCAGTGAAAATTTACTGAAGGTCTTGTGACATCTAGGCACTGTACTAGTCCCTGTTTGGTGCAAACTGTTGCAGTCTGAGCTGGTGTCAAAGGTGCTGCCTTGGTTTACAGCAGCTGACAATTTGATCCTCTGTGATTTTGGACAATGATGCCTGCTCTCCACTAGCTGGTGTCCAGGGATGGTACATCCCAACTGTACAGGGCAAGGGAAGACACAAGTGAGCATGGCCCCAGGAGAGCGCCAGTCTAGCACAGATGGCGAGGAGCCAGTAACCCTGGCAGATACAAACTGTTTCCAGCAGCAGTGGTAGAGTGTATTTATATTAAAGACTCAACAGAGTGAGCTCTGGCCTGGCTTGTTTATTTAGGTGCAGAACCACATTAGATACTCCTACTGCAGTGTGCTGTACCTGGGCTGATAAGCCTCCCCAAGACTGATGCACAGGAGACAGAAGTAGCAAAGGCAGCTCGGAGGACACAGAGCCAAGGCAGAGTGACAATGAATTTGATCTTCCTTCCAGACCTGCGCTGGGTCCATGCAAAATCAGTTTAAAGAGCACAGTGGGATTACTGTGCAGAGATACCTCAGCTGGCCCTGCAAAGATCTGCTTTAAGTCAGCTGAATGTATTAATCTCAGCTAACATGCTTCCAGGTAAGTCAAATACCAAATGGATCAGTCAAATATCCACACTGCTGGATCTATATCCAGTATAGCTAAATCATCACGAGCAGATTGTAGACTGATTTCTAGGAAATCTGAATTAACTGGACCTTAAAAAAGCCAAAAACCCAGCAAAAGAAAATATTGCCTTTGGGTTTTGGTCTTGTGAAAGCATACATATTATTTTGTTCATTTTAGCTGAATTTTGCTTGCAAGATAATCTCTTGCTCCTTAAGTCAGAACTCAATTTTAAAATGGCAAGCAATAGTGCACATTGTACTTTGATGGTACACATTCCATTGGGAATCTCAAGATATTTTGCAAACATTAAAGGATAAATTTTTCCAATAGACCTCAGAAGGAGGTAAAACTATAAAATCATACGCATTTTATAGATGGCAAAGCAGAGGGACCAGTTTTGTTGTAGGGACCCACTGGAAAAACTGTACAAAACTGAAAATGCATGTAAGCCTTCTCAGATTTCTACCATTTTCTGCCTTGCTTCATGTTGACACACTTCTTCTCTGACGTATTTAGTCTGCCATATAATACTTTGTTTTTCCAGATGATAAAGAGCTAATTTTCATTTAAACAAATGAATTTTCAGTCTTTACAAATTAGGAAGCAGGCAGCATTTCCTCCAGCTGCCATTCAGCAATTACACCATTTGGAAGTGGTACCCAGTGATTTGTGATAGTGTAATCTCTTTGGAGTATGAAAGTAGCTCCAGAGTCAGGCTTGATTAGAAATGTCCAGATGACTGCCAGGGACACATTTCAAACAGGCTTATGCTGGATTGCTGATACAGTTGTATGCATGAATCAAACAGTCAAACATACAAATGATCCAATCTGCATTTTCAAAACTAAACCGTGCAGCTCTAAACCCATTTTCTGGCCTAAAGAGTGCCACATGCCAAGTGCATAACCAGAAAAACAGTTCCTCATGTGCCCTCAAAACAGTGAGCTATATTAATCCATGGAGCTCATCTATATTTGCAGAATGTCAGCTCTAAGCTTGGGAAATTTTAGTGCCAGGAGCACATTTTAAATGCTGTGCAGCTTAAAACCATGGAGTCTTTTGCATATCCACAACATAAACTTATTCCAAGGACAAAACTAGTATTTGAAACCTGTGCCAGAGCACCTCTAAGTCTCTCTGCTGACTTAAAATCAGGCTGCAAACTACGTGGGTTCTTTCTATCTTTGTTTAACATGAGACAAAACTCAACCAGACTGAGGAAATTACAACAGCATTTCCTTGTGTTATCATTCAAAATCTTTCATGTTATATAGCCATTTTCATCTTAGAGGAAGAAACTTGAAAGGTAATTTTAAGACTGAAATCAAAATTGTCACAGATGTGAACAGCTGAAAAATTAAGCAGATTCCTAGTCTGACAATTGGCCTGGGGATGCTGAACCTCATGTGTGTGATTTTTCTCCTGAGTTGAACTCTGCTTTCCCAGGTGCTCTCTGGCAGAAAATCCCACCAGATGCCTTCCAAAAGTCTGTGTGCACCTGATGTAAAATGCTGTGGCCAGACACCAAAAAATGCAGCTTGCAAAAAAGTAAATCTATTATAAGCAGCTGCAGGTACACTAGATAACCCTCTGCAGAACTGTAAAATTGATTAGATGTGTTTGAAAAGCTGGAATGAGAGGACAGTAAACCATCAAAATCATGCCAAACAGAACATGAGAGAGAGATGGATACAGAAAGATGAATGCAACAGAATGCAATTTAGAAATACATGTTTATCCATTTCATTTGTGCAGACATTACCTTTCCTCTGCCTCCATCGGAGGGATCAGTGCAACTTTGCAGCACAGGAGGTAGGACTGCGTCACATGCGCAGTGTGGCTCTGTGTCATCCAGCAGTGACGCTGAGCCAAGAATCCTGAACAGCCTGTCCTGGTACTGAAGCTCATGCTGATGCCTAGGGTGAGCCTTTCTGCACAGTAAACCAGTTGATTTCAAATAGTTCTACACTAGCGTACAGATACTCACTAGCTCACACATCCCTTTGGCTGTGGCACAGCTGTTGCTGTCTCTGCTCCTGGATGACCAGGAAGGGCTGCAATCCAAGATCTCACTAGGTATTTTGTGGGGAAAAGAAATAACTTTTAAAAGCAGCACAGCTATGCAGATCTTACAGCAACCTTAGTGAGAAAGAAAAAAGGGAGGCTTTTGTTCCGTGTCATACAATAAGAAGTGCAATGCATTACTATTAACAACAATGTCTGGATCACAGTGCATAATTAGCTTATGCCTGTCTCTAATTTCCATATCAAATTTGCTTTTATTTTTCACTTTGCTAAATCTACAATATTAACATGGCATCAGCCACACCCAAATGTTTCAAGAAACATTTCTGATATGGAGGGGAAACATGACAGGACTTTTGGGAGGAGCAGCTTGAATCTCCTTAATGTTGGTCCACAGGTATGTCAGTGCCCTGTCAACTTTACTTTCAACAGCATTATATTCCTGATGAGTGCCATGCTTGGAAATTGCCCCAGCTATCACACTGCCTACTCACATTCACTCATTTATAGTAATTTGTTTAAAGAGCTGACGTCTGAGTTGGCAGGTATTTCAAAGAGTTGCTTTGATTCAGTTCTCCCTCTTAAAAACTGTGTGTTAATTTTTTTAATCGTTCTTGGAGGTAGGAGGCAGGGACAGGTTTTGCTCCTTGAAGGGTGTGTTGCATGTCTGACAGAGCAATGTGGGGCCCTGAGTTGAGTTATTCCAGGGCAAGTCAGGTTGATCAAAAAGGAACTTTCCATTGTGGGGGTGAAAGAGGTATTTTGAATCCATTAGGGTGCTACTTATGATTACTTTATGAAACACATCATCTTTTCTGACAGGGCTTCAAACAATGTGCCATGCAGCCCAGACCTGGTAAAACTGAATCTATTTCTTCTCAGGCAAATAAACTTTGTTTCTCTTTTGATGAAGCTCCCCATGTTTTCATCTCAAATCCCTTTCCAGAGGTGCAATTATTCAGAGCCTTGTTTACCAAGTTCCTTAGCTGAAACAAGCAACAACTTTGCCAAGAGTATTCTCCCTCTTGCCTCTCCATCAGGTGGTTTTAACACGCTGACAGTATCCAATATGGTCTTTCCCTGCTGAGCCACAGCAACTTTTCCAGGGGCTTTTCATGGAAGGTGGCACCAGTCCAGCCCCAAGGGCACTTCTGTTGAAAATGTGTATTATGTAAAACATGAAAGTCAGTCACCTTTGAGGAATCCAGCTCAACTCGGCTTCCTCTCAGGCTGCTAGTCAGTGATGAACAAAGGTGAATCTCAGACTTCTCTGCCCCATAGTGAGTATTTCAGGACCACATACTGCTTCCAGTCCTGCTCAGGCTTGAAACTTGGAGCTGAATGTATCATTTACACGTGTCCCGAAACTATAACAGATAAACATCTTCCTGATACTGCATAGCAGAGGCACTACATCAGTGGGGCCATGAAACCTCACAAACAGAAAAAAGGGAAAGTGCATTTACTCAGATTTCATACACAGAAAGCGCTGGCCCTTTTGTCTGCTCCACTTAACAGACACATCTCAGCTTGAACCTGACACATATCCAGGCTGCAGGACTAATCTCTCACACCTCGCCTTGCAAAGAAGAGATGTTATATTGCTTTTTTTCTTACTTTGAAAATTTTCAGCCCACTTAAATGCAAGAGATCACCTTCTGAGAACTATTACACTTGGACTGGAGTGAATACAGATGAAATAAAGAAAGGAATTTTGCTTGTACAACAAGTAATTTTGTGTTCTCTTTCGCTTTTCTTTTTTATTCATCTACTTATTCATCCTTTACACTTCCATTCCCTTTCTTTACTTTGTTATGTGTTTCCTCACTCTTCCTTAGCACATTGGTAGCAGTACCTTTCCGGCAGATTTGCAGGTTAAAGTTATATTCCTTAAACACAAATGCAAGCGGCCATGGTAGGCAGGAGCTGTGCTGGTGCCTCAGGGTTTCAGCATTTCTCTGCTTTGCTTGAGCAGGATGTTGGTGAGAAAGAGGAGAACCAGCAGCAGCTGATGGGCCAGTCATGGTACTGCTGTGCTCACAACACACAGCTGGAGAGACACTGCAGCAGGGTCAACATGGCAAGACTCTTTGGCATGTGCTTTAAGATGCTTCTATCTGTAATGTTCAATTAATCTAGCTTTATTTAATTCTATTGCTTACTTTGCCTCTGATATATTCTGATAAACAAGTGAAATGACAGTGGCAGACAATGTTATGCACCTAAATTAGACCTATCTGATCTTCCCATATACAAAGTAACCTTTGCACCCTGCCCATGGTAGTGAACATGGGTAGTGGCAATCCAAGGGGAGAGAGCACACCACTCACAATTAAAATCTCCTTCTCAAATGCCCTGGGGAGGGAACTGTAGTGCCAAAGATAACTTCTCATTGCACCGCACACTGCTTTTCAGAGACTTGATGGTGGCAGTGAACAAGAATGTGTAGGTACCAAGCATTTAGCTGGTATTCAGAGCAAGAAAAGCCTCTTTTCCCTGTGACTCTGTTCCAAATGCACAGCCACTCAGCAACAGCAAGATGTCACGGGGACACTGGGATGTGTCAGCATGAGGAAAAGGAGATACAGAGGAACAATAGTAGCTCTGACACACTGCGCTTCAGGGCACATGCAGCCAGATGGGAGCACTGGAGGAGACTGCAGACTCCAGTCTGTCCTAGGGCTTTACCCCTGCCTGTCCAGCCTTGCTGTTCCTGTGCAGCTTCTAAATGTGCTCCAAGACCAAGACGCTGGGGGTCCTTAGGTTATTTGATCCTTAGGATGCCACTTGAGACATCAGAGCATCAGATCACTGGTGTAGCCCACATATGTGGAGTTTGCTGACAGCTGCTGTCTTGCCAGCACACCACCACTGTGCCAGACCAGACTCTCCTCTCCTCCAGCTCTGCTGGCAGCTGGGAGGCCAAGCAGACAGCAAGGCACCATAGAGCAGCCTCCCATCAGCTCTCAGGTGCAGCTGATAAACCTCAAAATTTTCTGTTTCGTTTTACACAAATCATACCTCCAGAAATCTACTTGCCAGTTGTATAGACTTTTTTTGCAGCTTCAAAACTTCAAACTGCAACTGAACCTATTGGCTTTAAAGGGTTGCCTGATCTCATGTGAAAACCATGTGAAAGTGCTGAATTTTTTCAGGTCTCTCCAAACAAACAAAACAAGCATAACCCAAACTTCTAACTCCCAACTGAACAGAGTTTCACTGAAAGTTAATGAATTTTATCATAAAAATTTAAACCAGGTGACTTTTGCATGGGTACATTCAAAAATAGCTGCACAGCACCAATTACGTGTAGCTGCTCTCTAAAAGTTGCCTTTATACTTTGGATTTACCCACTGCTGAGTGAGAAGTATGTGAAATGAAAACATACTGTTAAGACTAGCTTTTTAAATATCATCTTAGAATTTAGCTAGTAATTATGGACTTTTTGGACAAGTAGGGTAAGGAAGAACAACAGCAAAAGAAGCAGCTGGAAGCTTCCTGGGGAAGAGCTGAAAAGCTGGGAAGAGCATTAATAAAAGTTGGGGTGAAGAGTGAAGGGCCAGATTTTACCTAGAGAAGACTGGGAAGATGAAAATACAGGATGGTGCTCCACAGTAGCCTTTGACCAGAGAAAAGTCAAAACTCTTCTGCATCTAGCACAAAGGACAGGGTAGAAGATTTTCCTTCTGCACTTTCAATGAAATCAATAACTTCTTCATTCAATTGAAGGAAAAGAGACAGCAGGATAAAGAATGTAAATGAATTGTTACCTTGGAGAACCTCAGCAGGTCCATTATTCATAGCTTCACACTCTGCTTTCCTTGGAAAACATGGCCAGTGTTCAGTTTTTATTGAAACAACTCCATAACTGGAGGTCAACACAAAGAGAGAAATCTTTTGATGGTTTATGGTGCCTGCTCATTTGCCTTGGCTGACCATGTGCCTCATTGTGCCATGCTCAAGCTGCCCAGCAGAGAGGCTGCTGTACAGCAAAGAATGGGGGAGGAGAGGGTAAGAAGACATGATCTGATGTGAAGACTTCTCTCAGAGTGGCAGAGCTGGAATCTGGATGCAGAGATCGGGACCACATCCACACAGGGGATTACGCTGATGTCACCTGGTTGCACTAACATGAAAGGAGTCATGCCACTGCGTGCAACCCCTCTGTAAAGGCAACTCAAGAGATTTCCCTCCCAAGAGAACAGGCAGCAGTTTCACCTCAGCAGGCATATCCCTGTATGTGTTTCTGAGACCTGAAGGCTGTGCCAGGCTCTCAGTTGCTTTTCCATGCCTTCACAGTCAGCTCCAGCCAGCAGCTTCATTTGCCAGTGATACTAACAGGGGGCATGAGTAAGACACAGTCTGGGCTATTCAAAGAGTCCTACACGTGGGATAAAGGAAATCCACGAATGCCTGGCAATGATGCAGCCAGACTTTGGCAATGGTTTCCTGTATAAACTTGCGTTTGACCTCAGACAGAGACAACAGATAGGAGAGCACAAAGAAAACTGTGACTACTCACAGGAGTTGTGCTCCTCATTTGAGATCTCACATGGATGGACACTGATGTTTAGTCCCAGCTCCTCTGCCAGCATGGCGTGTGCCACCACAGGCACAGGGTCTGCTGGGCCACAGCTAAGCATAAGAAATATTCCTGCATACATCCATGCCACAGGTGTAGAAACCCCCCTCTGCCCTACTCCCAGCTGCTGCAGAGCAAAAACATCATGTACACACACATGTTCTGGCTCAGTACATGCCAGGCAATGCAAGACAGCTCCATAAGCCCTGTGCCCACACTTGAAGTCACCACCGAGGTGACTGGATCGGTGCTGAGACGGTCTGTCAGTGTTCTTGAGCATAGCCAGGCTTACTGGACATGGGGGCTTGGGCCACTGCCACCTATGCATCAGCAGGCACCCATGAGGTTTCCTTTAGCAGACAGAGGATCTTTCTGTCTCATTTATAGATTCTGATGCTGTCCTGAACTCTTGATTTTTCAACAGTTAAACCAGGTTCTTCATTCAGCTACAAATACTGTTCCCCTGCTCTCTGCTCCTTCTCTTAAATTGTATCTTGCAGCTTTAAGGTACTTGTCCTCCTGAGCCCAGATTTCTCATTCGTTATACTTCTTCATCTTGAAGAAGACAGGAGGAAAACATCTGTCACCTGTGCTCTGCCTGGCTTGCTATGCCCAGGTCTCGTTTGGAAGGACAGTCAGCATGGTTTAACCACCCTCCACCCTGCTCAGAGCAACATTTATGCCATCCTGACAGTGTACAGACAATTCAGCCTATACCAAAGCAGGGCATGGCAATGCTGCTCCATCACTTCAGCCTCTGTCAAGAGTTACAAAGACAGGGAGATTTCCCAAATCATTGTGGCCAGCTTTAATATGGTCTTAGAGTCACAGTATCACAGAATAGTTTGGGTCGGAAAGGACCTTAAAGATCATCTAGTTTCAGCCCTGTTGTCATGGGCAGGAATACCTTCCACTAGACCAGGTTGCTCAGTCTTCTTGCTGTCCTCCTGCACAACCACTGCCCATGGTATTTGGGAAATGCAGTAACAAGACTCATCTGGAGTAACCTGTTAAGGCTTGGTTCAGCTGCTCCAAAAATAGCTTTCTAGAATAAGCTGCTGCCTGAGCTTGATTGGCCATATCCGAGCCTTTCTAACTCATTAGTACTGAGCCGATTATGTGCTGAAGGTTAAGCATTAGCCACACAAGCCAGCACTCAAACTCACTGATTTCCACATCGAAACATCGAAGCTTTATAGTCTCTGATGAGTGGGAGTTTGTGAAGAATGTCAAGAGTTACCTTTGTTTTACTGTGAGTCACTATCAATGTTGGCAAGCATAACAAAAGCAAAGGAATGTATTAGGCACCAAATATTGTACTTCTTGTAGTAAAAGACACTAATTGCTCAGATTGAGACTTTACACTGCCTGTGCCGACTGATGTCCTGGGAATTTGATCGCTTTACTTCTAAGTGCTGTATCTCAGAGCTTGGCATGTCTGTGCATGTCTCACTTGGTCATGCATTTTTGGGGACAATATTTAGTATTACAAGTAAGGGAATCATATTGATTTTTCCACTTACCTCCAGATGAGGATAATAAAGTCATATACATATATTTTGAAGTATCTATATATATGATCAGAGGTACCTACCTCTCTACAGGGAGTAAACTGAGGTGGTTTCCTTGTTATAAGAGAAAGCCAGCCAAGGAATTGACTTGCCTAAAATATATTACACAGCTCAATACAAGCCCTTTCTTACAGCAGTGTTTTAGTCTATGGTGTAACTGGATTGGTGGTCTCTGCATGGGCAAGCTGCAGGGATATATAAGGCTTATGCCAATCTCTCTTCTGCTTTCGATGTGACTCCAGCCATACACAGCTGAACTGGCAAAACTCCTGCATGAAGGTACTATACCTGAGCTCATTAGCTGTCCTGATGACTGGGGAGGGGGGGGAGGAATAAATCCACATAACCAGAAACAACAGTTCCTCCAAATTTCCTTTTTCTCCCCCTTTCTCTATGAGCTGAATTTTCCAGACACCTATTGACTCCTTTGCATTCCCTTACAAATCCTGCCTGCAATGAGTATTCTTCTGCCCCAAAGCCTGCCCCAAATGTCTCCCTCTGAATATTCAGTGCTCATGCAAAAGGCTAATTGGTGATTCTGGGAGTGTTTTCCACTGAGTCTCAAAAGTCCTGAACAGCTGTTTGAGTAGGTTCTGTCTGCAATCAATTCTTTCCTTACCAATGGAGAGTCTAATAAGTAACAGAGCATCAAAGAAAAATCATCTTCAGCCAGAGTATCAATATTTAAGTTAAACTTTACTTTTAAAAAAGCAATGGAAGTAAGTTAGAGGGGGTCTGATGCATTAAAACTGTTCATTTTTGGAGGAAGAGGAAGTTGCACTCAGAAAACGAGGTGTTTTGATCAAATCATAGTCAGCTGTCAGGGGCATTTAGGGACATACCAAAGAGTTTAGTCTTTTTTTTTTTCGGAAGCTACAAAGATTTGACATGAATGAATGAGTTGATTAAAATCCCCATGCTCTCTTTGCAGACACTGGTGCTGAGTTGCCAGTACAGTGATAGCAGTTAATCCCCAGTTACATCTATTTTAAAAGTCAATTTTAAACATATGCTCAGTGCTGATATATTTCTCTGTGGGTGGCTTTCTTTTAGCACAGTCTGTGGTTTACAGCATTTCACCCAATTTCCCTCTGGGATATCAGTTTTCAAGCTTCTTATCTTGGTTGGGAAATTAAAACTCCTCAGACAAACAGCCTGACATTCAGAAACCAAGTCTGGATCATTTTTTGTATAATATAAGCCCATGTGAAAGCAGAAGCTAAACAAGGAAAAACCAGGAACAGCTGCATCCTTCCTAGTTAAAAATACCAGGAAAAAAATTACTTTTGTCCAATTAAGTGCAAATAAATCTGTCTGTTAACTACATACCAGAAGCCATATTTTTTGCAGATCTTGATCCCTTTGGATTAACATATCTCTTTCTGGAGACAGGTAACACCTACCTGGGGAAGGACGGTCTTTTGATTGTCCTCTCCCCATTTTCCCTTCTCTCCCTGCATAAAATTCCCAGATGTTTTGGCATTTGTGTGAGGACAGGAAGGTGTATGTCCTGGGCATAGCTCAAGTGCAAGGTCTTTTAAGAGGGTTTGAAGTAGGGAACCAACACAGTAGTTTGGGAGCAGCTGGCTGACAGAAGACTCTTCCCTTGGCTTCAGTTGCTAAGTTTGCCAAGGCCAAAGAGGGTAGTGATTACCGAATGGCGGAATGGGCTGTGAAGGAGCCTAGGGAGTGGAAATGGGACACACATGCCCATGAAAGGGTAACAAAGTGTTCAAAGGGGAAGCAACAAAACCCATGGAAATAGCATTTCTGGAGAACTATCATCCTCATGGAGTCTGCTATGGAATGAGAGCTGCAGACACGCCAGAACAACTAAATATGTTGAGCCTCTGTTTTCTGGCAAATAACCTAGACAGCAATAAGCAGAGCATTAAGCAAGTTCCTAAATTCTCACTATTGTTGAAGATAGTGGTCTCAAGACCGTGCTTTTATCTGAGCATTGCTTAAGAAACCTCTTGTCAAGGCAGCTCAGCATCAAGCCCAACTGAGCCGAGAACTACTGTTACCCAAAATAAAAGTACCACCCATTTTCTATGGGTCTTATGGTTCCTAACGTGCCTCTTCATTTTTACACCTTGCCGGTTCGTGTTTTATCCAACACAACAGTTTTAGGCTGCTGCCATCTCTTTGATTAGGTTTTCATTTACATTATGTTTTGCCTAAGCAGAAAAAGTGTGATTTAATCTCCCATACATACAAGTAAATTAAATTAAAAGGAGGGAATAAATAAGACATCAGTTGCAGATGATAAATCATGAATGATTCATGTTCTCAACTGCGCTGTTCAGGAAAGCCATCACAGAAGCTGTCTCATTGTACTTTCAAGTGAGCGTACTCCAAAGCAGTAAACAGTTTTCCCATTAAGACACATTCATTAGAAACTGAAGCCCAGTGCATGAATGCTTTTCTTCACTAACATTATTCTTTCTTTAAGAAACAGGAATTCTACTTTATACAACTGACACCAAGATAGTGAGACAAAGCTGGATAACTTTTTGCTCTTATTCAGATACTTTTGTGTATTTCCATTTTCCATTTCAATGCCCAAAATGCTGTACTATGGTCCATGACTAGTGGTGGCTCCAGCCTCCAGTGTCTAGGACTTCTTCAAATAAAATTTTTTTAAAATATGCAATTTTTATTATTTTTTTCCCAGTTTATTTTAAAGGAAGTCAGATGAAGATAAGGTAGAAATGAAGAAGAAATACTGGTAAGCTTGCTTTGGAAAGTACATTTTACTGGGCGTGGTGCGGATTTGGGTCAGTGCACTTGCCTTGCTAAGGACCTGCCCTGTTTGTGATTTTCAGCAAATCCTTCCCTGCCTACAGTGGTTTCCCTGTCAGCATCACACGGTCGTATCTGTTTATTCTGCATATCCCCTGGAACCAGGGCTCTCCCTAGTCATTTGATTGTACATACTGGGATAGGGTTAAGGACCAGTAAGTGCCTTTATTTTTGCTGGAGTTCAGCATTGGACCTCTGCCTGTGAAAACCTCATGTCAAGGTATAAATGTGGTGCCAAAATTAAAAGATAGGTTTTGCTCATCTTAAATTTAAGTTGTTCTCCCAGTCCATCTCTCTCTCTCTTCAGCAAGAAAAAGAAATGCATTACTAAAGACCCTCCAAACTGCTTTTACTCTTAGCTTTGACAACAATTGCATATGTGACCTTTCCGAGGCTCCTTCCTGGTGTCAAGGGAGGAACATGGATCCTGGTGGGGAAATTTGCCAGGACACAGTAAAAGACTATGTGGGTGTTACACGCACTCTCCTTTTATTGTCCCTCCGGGAATCAAGTCAGGGAGGACAGATCCCAATGAATAGTTGTAGAACAACTTTTACCAAAGAAACTGTCATCATTCATGGAATCTAAGCTATTACCTTTAATATCAGACACCTGTTCTGGCAGTACACTCAGTTTTTACCCTCTCCCATTATGGATTACACCCCCACAAGCAGTTACATGGTTGGGGCACAAGCAAAAAGGCAGTAGCCTCAATGCTTTACTCAGGAGCAGGGAATCATCCTGACATGCCACAGCTTCTAGGTGGGTGTTTGAGCAACCTCTCCAGGGCTGCCTACTCACAACAGGTGTATATATGTTTTTTGCATGTGTCAGCTGCCACCTTCACAGAGGTGGCCTGAGTATGTGGTGGCCCTGGACACTGTCAGGCAACTCTGGGTATCCTGAGTTTCTCAGCTCTCATAAAAGCAGCAGGACCACCATTGTTCAGGGCATTTACACCCTCCTGAGCCCACATTTTTTCTCCTGGACTTGCTGTTTTCTGGCATCCTAGTTACAGCAGCCAGGGCCAGTTTATCAGTATGTGGGTGTAACCCTGTATTCTACACCCCCTGTGTAATTTCTGGTGAACTGTTAATAATGGATCATTTGCAGCAGCTGCCCAGGGCACACCTGACACCTCAGGCTACAAGTTGGGTGTTAGAGAACCCTGCAAGGCATGGAAATGGTTCTGTCTTCACACCAGAGACTCAGCTGTGATAACTCCCCTCCGGGGAGGCATCAGCACTTCACATCCAGCCTGAGGGGTCATCTCTGCTAATGGGCTATTAGGGACTGGCACAATACGCAGCTGCAATGACCCAGACCATCAAAGATTCCAAAAATATACCATGACTCACAGAGTTAAATCACCCGTTGTGAAACTGAGGGAGGTACTGGGTATTCCCACCTGAACCTGAGCTCAGATAATCATTGGGGTTTGGGACTTCTGGTACAACTTGTTGGATCCAGAGAAGGACCAGAACCTCAACAGGACTGTAACTACCACTATCAACAAGACTGTGACCATCACCCTCACCAGCAGGTTTTCCTTTCTTTTTACTTTCCACGGGGGGGGGAACCATAAGGTGCTCAGCACAGGGCTAATGACCACCATTCTGTTTATGCCCCAGGGTGCTGAGTTATACATCTGGTTTTTTGTGGGTTAAACCCATTTTCTCTCTGAACCATTGTATTTATTGTAATCTTTTTAGTAAATTGTAATCTCTCTTTAGTCAGGTTTATTTCTCCCACTGGCTTATCTTTAAACCAGTACATCTGGCAACTGCTTCCCCATCCACACCCACAGGTACCTACAGGTTCCCCTCACACATGCCCATGCAGAGGAGATGTTTAGGATGCTTAAGGCTTCAGCACTTCTCCAGTTCATACAGCTGTTCAAAACTCTGAGGACACAAACCTTTATTTGAAGAAACATTTCTAATTTAAGTCCTTTTCTAGAAGTGGAACATGTTCAGAGGTAGAATTTATAACATTCATTATGGTATCTTTACTTTTTCATCCTCTGGGAAGTGAGACTCTGCCTAAAACAGAAAGGAGAGAAAAGATGAACTCTTTTGCTGTAGGAAACAAAGAAAATAAATATTGTGATTTTTCCAGTCTTCTTGCAAAAATATGGAATGAAATTTTATATACAACAGAGAATATGCTGGGTACTTGCAAAAAAAAATTATATATATACTTTGCTTAGTCACTTGTAATAAACATCACCAAATGCACTCATACGAGTGTATTTTTTTCTTAAATATGTTTTCCATTTAGAGTTTTCATTTATTTTCAATGAATCCAATTTCTGAGTACCCCAGCAACCAGAACCCTGTGTAAATCAAGGGTATTTGATTATAGTGACAAGGTTACCAGTTTATTATCTGTTTGTGATTTTTGAGCTTCCTTCGACTCTGTCTCTGGTTTTCTTGCCTTTGTCCACTCCTTCCCAAGCTTGGGCTCCTGGGTTGGTCATGGAGGGCAGAGCTGTAATCTCTGCCCTGTACCTGCAAGCCCTGGGTTTATCTAGGAAACTACCAAGGCAACCAACACATATCTTTCCTGAAGGACCGGTGGAACTACAAAGATCTACAAATATGAAGTCTCCATGCATGGAGCCAGTGCCAGCAGCACACACAGTCACCACCCAACCATTTGTGCTAGGAAAAGAAGATGCCCATACTGTTCTGATGTCAGGGGGAGGGGCCTCCACAGCACTGGTCAGTTCCCAGGTCTCTGATTTGCTCTCTGCTTCTTCATTCCCTGCACTGGTCCTTCTCAGAGCAGCCTCTGTCCAAGCCATGCAGAGAAGCAAAAGAGGTATGGCAAAAAAGTATTTCTATCAGCCATCCTGACTCTTGCATTCACTGGAGGCTTGTTACTCAAAAATGAGGCATGACTAGGAGTAGTATCACATTGGCATGATTATGAGAAGAATAGAAAGACATGGCAATTCTCATAGATGGACATTTTTGTGGTAGTAACTTCATAATGGAAACTTTTTTTCCCCTTCCAGATGCAGTCATGTGAAAAAGAGATACTCATGGCTACAATAATGGGGAATTTATTTGCATCAGATTAACTTAGGAAATCATTAGTGACTTGAAAGCGTGACTCATAATGATACCCAGGAACCACTGTCAGAGCAGAAGACCAGCATCTTCAAAAACAAGTGGGTCAAAAATACACTTATCTTTGCTGGGCAATTTCCCTCAGGCTTTAACAACTGAAATTTTGAGGTATAAAAAAAGTTTCTACTAAACAACTGAAGAGAATTTATTAAATTATATATGCTTATATAGAACTACAGAATATATTTCAATGAAAGGAAGAAAAAGGCTATCCAGATTTTCTTAAAAGCTGGAACAGGACTGTAAATTCAAGTATGTATTGAGTGATGCCTTAAGAGACTGCAGAAAACAGGACTCTGAGTCTGTGTGGGATAAGATAAAAGGTAGATTCTTTAATGTCCAGGCCTAGGGCCTTCAGGAATACATGATGATGCACCTGTATGTGTACGTGTGTGTGTGTGTGTGTGTGTGCGCGTGCGTGTGTGTGTGTGCGCGCGTGTGTGTGTGTGCGTGTGTGTGTCTGTCTGTCTGTCTGTCTCTGGTTTCATGGGTTTTATAATAATGTTCATCCAATCCCCATTTTACACATCCACAGAGTCCTGCCCAGTCCCGCCCCTGGCACACCCTGTGAGGAATTGAGTCTAGGGGAGAGTGGAACCCTCTCTTGTTCATCTTCCTCATAGCACACAGGGATACTTGGAGCCCTTCCGGTGTTCTGGGGTTTGAGGTAATTGGCCTATGTTTACATTTTGTGGCACAAGCTTTGAGATATTATTTAGCATTCTGCCTTGAAAACAAGACTAAACAGTTAAAGGAATTTCAAGGGATTGATCTGGGATAAGGGTTACCATGCGTAGACATTGAACTTAAGTTGATAGAAATACAAAGTCACTAAAATCTGCTTTTTCTACATCCATAAAAATTAAAAATCCATAAAAATCCATAAAAATTAAAAAATCAAAAATCAGGAAAACCCTGAGGCATCAGAGTGTTAACAAAACTATTCATTAGGCTGACAAATTAGCAGTAATTAGTGCATGGGGGCATCCAGCCACAGAGATCTTGGTTTTGTGAAACGCTTGCTTATATTTAAGAGACGACGACTATGTAAAAAAGTATACATAGAGAAAATATAGAAAATATAAAGGAATTCTGCCAAGATGACTGTGAATACTCAGATGCTTATGGCACTTTCCAATAGCATCATATGTTGGGCTGAAGCTACTCATTTGCTTGAAGTTAAGCACATGCTTAAGTTCCTTGCCAAATGGAGGCCTAAATAGCATTGACTCAATATTGAGTGGAGCTTAGAAACTCTTGTCTATGTGGCACACATTCCTGCTCCTCTCTTTCTCCCTTTCCTCATCTTGGAACCAGTGTTGGCTACAGTGAGCTCTGTGTCTGAAAACCCATCGGCTGATCACAGTAAACAGGCTGATGTGGATCATTGGGTCTCTGCAGGGTTTTTTTCATCCCCAGAAAGAGCTCTGCAGCTCAATTGCTATTGGCAAATAATCAAGCTCACTGATAGACAGGAAGTGAATAGCTTTATAGCCACTGCTTAGCATTACAGTACATACCACTTCTAAAAGTCATTATTTCCTTTTTAATAGCTTGCTCAATATTTTATCACAATGAAAAGGTTCACCACTCAGCAATAATAAGATATAACTAACTCTTGTTACTAGTGTGGCATAGACCATAAATATTATGTGGCATTCAAGAATTTCTAGACAACAAGCAGGTTTAGAGATTTGAGCTGGATGAAATACTGTTTCTATCTCTGATTGCATTAGCTTGAAACCATGGAAGATGTACTCCAGATGTACTATGCTAATAGGATTATTTTATAAAAGTGCAGACTGATTTTAGGAGCAACACTCTGATTAAGCAGCTTGCAAGTTCCAATAGTTTTTTTATTATCTGAATTAATGCTTCTTTGCTCTTACTTTAGTGTGATCTAGTTGTCATAGACCACAAGAGAGTTGTCATTTACTGGCAAGTGACCATTAGCTCTTTTAGGTTTCCAGGCCTCCCTATGCTGATTCAAAGGAAACATGACAAATGCACTAGGTGGAATTTTTTTAGACTCAGTGAGGATTATTTGTAAGTTAGAACGTCAAAAGTGCTCAATGCAGTTTGAGACTCTCAATTTTCACACATATGTACACATGTATACAAGAGGAGCATATTTTATATATGTGTGTGCCTGTACAGACATAACTGTAAAGAACATGCTAATATTAAAGCTTCAGATTAAAGCTGAAGAGTGTAAAGGCTGACATTTCTTGTTTATATTTCATTTTGAAGCTGATGGCTGGACGAGCATGAATTTTCCTTTTAGTTTGTATTTATCCCCAAAGCATATTAAAAGAGTTTCCCTTCATTTCGACTTTGAATGTATCTGGTGCCCTCAAGTGAAACCACTGACTCATGCTCCTTCAAAAGCCTCTGGTGATCATTAATTCAGGAAACTAAATGTAAGAGCAAATACTTGGCTTTGCTGTCTTGGAGCAAGTTAATATAAAAATCCCCAGCCATAGGACTCTTTTCATAACACATTCCAAAGACTGACTTTCTTTTTTATTGATTGGCTTGTAACATGTTGTAGACAAGTACGTTTCCCTATGTCTGCTCTGTTGAATGGCTACAAAGCTGCTGTATCTTACACACTATGTCAAACACAGCTCAGAGGTGGCTGGTGTAAAGCACTTCTGCTGGGAAGCCAGACAGGCCAAGTCTTCCAAATCATACTTGATCTATTTGTTTTTCATAACTTGTTTCCCAGATCTTTGCCAGCACTGAGAAACTAAAATGTGCCTTTCATATTCCAGGATTATTCTAGTAAAAAAATAATTGACAGGAGATGAAAAATCGTAAAATCATAGAATCATAGAATATGCTGAGTTGGAAGGGACTCATTAGGATCATCAAATCCAACTCCTGGCCCTGTGCAGGAAATCCCAAGAATCCCACCATGTGCCTGAGAACGTTACCCAAATGCTTCTGAAAATTAGACAGGCTTCGTCCTGAGACCACTTCCCTGGGGAGTCTGTTCCAGTGTTCAACCACACTCTGGGTAAAAAACTTGTCCTGGTATCTAACCTAAACCTTCCCCATCTCAGCTTCCTGCTGTTTCCTGCCCCTCCTCTTCACCTCACAAGAAAGTTGCAGACTGAAATGATGTCTCCCCTCAGTCTCCTCTTCTCCAGGCTCGACAGACCAAGGAACCTCAGCCGCTTATCATATGGCTTTTCCTTGACAGACCCTTCACGATCTTTGCTGCCCCGCTTTGAACACTTTATAATGGCTTAATATATNGAAAACCCTGAGGCATCAGAGTGTTAACAAAACTATTCATTAGGCTGACAAATTAGCAGTAATTAGTGCATGGGGGCATCCAGCCACAGAGATCTTGGTTTTGTGAAACGCTTGCTTATATTTAAGAGACGACGACTATGTAAAAAAGTATACATAGAGAAAATATAGAAAATATAAAGGAATTCTGCCAAGATGACTGTGAATACTCAGATGCTTATGGCACTTTCCAATAGCATCATATGTTGGGCTGAAGCTACTCATTTGCTTGAAGTTAAGCACATGCTTAAGTTCCTTGCCAAATGGAGGCCTAAATAGCATTGACTCAATATTGAGTGGAGGTTAGAAACTCTTGTCTATGTGGCACACATTCCTGCTCCTCTCTTTCTCCCTTTCCTCATCTTGGAACCAGTGTTGGCTACAGTGAGCTCTGTGTCTGAAAACCCATCGGCTGATCACAGTAAACAGGCTGATGTGGATCATTGGGTCTCTGCAGGGTTTTTTTCATCCCCAGAAAGAGCTCTGCAGCTCAATTGCTATTGGCAAATAATCAAGCTCACTGATAGACAGGAAGTGAATAGCTTTATAGCCACTGCTTAGCATTACAGTACATACCACTTCTAAAAGTCATTATTTCCTTTTTAATAGCTTGCTCAATATTTTATCACAATGAAAAGGTTCACCACTCAGCAATAATAAGATATAACTAACTCTTGTTACTAGTGTGGCATAGACCATAAATATTATGTGGCATTCAAGAATTTCTAGACAACAAGCAGGTTTAGAGATTTGAGCTGGATGAAATACTGTTTCTATCTCTGATTGCATTAGCTTGAAACCATGGAAGATGTACTCCAGATGTACTATGCTAATAGGATTATTTTATAAAAGTGCAGACTGATTTTAGGAGCAACACTCTGATTAAGCAGCTTGCAAGTTCCAATAGTTTTTTTATTATCTGAATTAATGCTTCTTTGCTCTTACTTTAGTGTGATCTAGTTGTCATAGACCACAAGAGAGTTGTCATTTACTGGCAAGTGACCATTAGCTCTTTTAGGTTTCCAGGCCTCCCTATGCTGATTCAAAGGAAACATGACAAATGCACTAGGTGGATTTTTTTAGACTCAGTGAGGATTATTTGTAAGTTAGAACGTCAAAAGTGCTCAATGCAGTTTGAGACTCTCAATTTTCACACATATGTACACATGTATACAAGAGGAGCATATTTTATATATGTGTGTGCCTGTACAGACATAACTGTAAAGAACATGCTAATATTAAAGCTTCAGATTAAAGCTGAAGAGTGTAAAGGCTGACATTTCTTGTTTATATTTCATTTTGAAGCTGATGGCTGGACGAGCATGAATTTTCCTTTTAGTTTGTATTTATCCCCAAAGCATATTAAAAGAGTTTCCCTTCATTTCGACTTTGAATGTATCTGGTGCCCTCAAGTGAAACCACTGACTCATGCTCCTTCAAAAGCCTCTGGTGATCATTAATTCAGGAAACTAAATGTAAGAGCAAATACTTGGCTTTGCTGTCTTGGAGCAAGTTAATATAAAAATCCCCAGCCATAGGACTCTTTTCATAACACATTCCAAAGACTGACTTTCTTTTTTATTGATTGGCTTGTAACATGTTGTAGACAAGTACGTTTCCCTATGTCTACTCTGTTGAATGGCTACAAAGCTGCTGTATCTTACACACTATGTCAAACACAGCTCAGAGGTGGCTGGTGTAAAGCACTTCTGCTGGGAAGCCAGACAGGCCAAGTCTTCCAAATCATACTTGATCTATTTGTTTTTCATAACTTGTTTCCCAGATCTTTGCCAGCACTGAGAAACTAAAATGTGCCTTTCATATTCCAGGATTATTCTAGTAAAAAAATAATTGACAGGAGATGAAAAATCGTAAAATCATAGAATCATAGAATATGCTGAGTTGGAAGGGACTCATTAGGATCATCAAATCCAACTCCTGGCCCTGTGCAGGAAATCCCAAGAATCCCACCATGTGCCTGAGAACGTTACCCAAATGCTTCTGAAAATTAGACAGGCTTCGTCCTGAGACCACTTCCCTGGGGAGTCTGTTCCAGTGTTCAACCACACTCTGGGTAAAAAACTTGTCCTGGTATCTAACCTAAACCTTCCCCATCTCAGCTTCCTGCTGTTTCCTGCCCCTCCTCTTCACCTCACAAGAAAGTTGCAGACTGAAATGATGTCTCCCCTCAGTCTCCTCTTCTCCAGGCTCGACAGACCAAGGAACCTCAGCCGCTTATCATATGGCTTTTCCTTGACAGACCCTTCACGATCTTTGCTGCCCCGCTTTGAACACTTTATAATGGCTTAATATATTTCTTGTATTGTGGCGCCCAAACCTGCCCACAATATTCAAGGTGAGGCCACCCCAGTACAGAGCAGAGTGGGACAATGCCCACCCTTTGCCTGATGCCCCCCAGGACATGGTTGGCCCTCCTGGCTGCCAGGGCACTGCTGACCCATATTCAAATATAATTAAAATAATTAACTTCCTATTTTTTTATATTAGTTGTAATAGCATGGTGCTTTAAGTGTTGCAGTGGCTCTCATAGTGTCCTGTGGTTTTCAGTTTATCCTGTCCTCCTGTACACGAGAAAAAGAGATTAACAAGGAACATCCAAGAATTATCCGTCAAGGTTGTTGCCCACTATTTTCAGTGCTAAAACCAGGATTAGAAGAAGCATAAATTCTACACAACCTCCTACATAAATTCTACACAACCTCCTACTTACTTGTAGCAGAAGCACCTTGTCCTTCCTTGCTTAGGCCAGTAATATAGAAGTGGAAATTCAGAATTCCCCTCCTAAAACTGAAATGCCCAGAATATCCCATCCTATGTATTATCTCATGAAAGTTTGTTGAAAAAAAAACCAAAATAACCTGGATTAAATAAAAAGTTTTAAAATATTCTTTCTTCTTTTTGTTTGTTTGTTTGTTTGTTTGTTTGTGGTTTGTTATTTGGTTTTGGTTGGTTGGTTGGTTGGTTGGGGGTTTTTGTTCTGGTTTTTTGTTTAGTTGTTTTTTTCTGTGTGTATTTCTGAACTTCAGTACCTAGACACTTGTGCACAGGTGGACTGATGCTTCAGGGAGAGCTGGTAGAAAAGAGTATTTTAGCTCATTATTTTTAATTTGATTAATAGAAACCAGATACCAGGCTTGAATTATCATGTCATTGTCATCATGAGGACAAGTGTCTAAAACAGAAATAGACCATTATATATTCTCTATGCATAGCCTAGAATATCTAAAAATACCTTCAATAGAGAATCATCATTGGAAAGCCTTATTTCTTTCAGGGTATGTTTGTTTGTTAACAGCACTCTCTGTTGATAACAACACTCTCTCTAGAGTAGCTTACTGGAATAAAATATACACATTCCATGAGCTCTAAAACAAGACCAATAAAAATGAACCACTGCATAGACACAGCAGTATGTAACCCATGCCTCCAAAACCTACACCTTAAATTGTTGAGAGAGACAGGATTTCAGAGAGTGTAAGTAGAATAATCAGCATGGTCACAGTAACTATGTTAATTTCAAAATTTTTCATGCAGTTACAACTTTTACTTAAATAATAGTCTGGGTTTCCTTCCTTTATTCCCTCCCTCATGATCAAACCCTGAGAAAATCTAAGGTTTTGTCTTAAAACATTGTGTAAGTGGGACTTTTGTTGCCTGACTTCAGATACTGATAATCAAGACTGTGGACAGCTGACCTTCTCAACTCAGCTCCTTCATGCTCCAGTGAGAGAAAAAGGCACATTTTAGGGAGCTATTCATTAGCCTATTTTAAGCATTTGCTTTAGGGCAGGTGAATCAAACATTCACATGGGTAGTAGTTTTTCTCCAGAGGGAAACAAAATCCGTAACTCTGATGGGAATGCCTATCCTGGCATTTCTCTCTGTTGGCATCTGCTGCTATGAAAATCCCCAGTCTTGGGTAGGGCCCTCTTTGGTCCGATGCAGAAGGGTTATTCCTATCTTTTGAGTGACTCCTGGACAGGGAGCTCAAGCATGGACTTGTGACAGTGTCTCGATTTAAGGGGGAAACAACCAAAATGTTTACCCACAAGCGGGGGAAGGGGCCTCCTCCACAATAATCACGCCACTCTTTATCAAATTTAGAAGAAGGAACTTTAATACAAGAAGGATAACTGTTCTTAACTAATATATATATATATATATATTTATATTT
>VWZD01008514.1:2395135-2457953 GCA_013396695.1 Sakesphorus luctuosus
AAACAAAAGAGACAACCTGCCCCCACCCAAGTGATCAGCAGTTAACGACTCTTTTTGTTAACTCCTGGCATGGACAGTTAGTGGCAGGGGAGAGAATTTACATAAGAATTCCAAACTACAACAGACAGAGACACAGCATATGCTACCTGATCATTTTCTGCTAAACAGAAAAATGGTTTGGGTGGAGAGAGTATTAGCTAAAATGAGAAGCAGGGGAGGTGGTGAGTGGAATAGTGGAAGATAAACAAGCTACCAGTGTCTACTTTATATGTTTCCCTAGAAATTCAGACTGTCATGTTCATCTGCCCAGGCTACCTTGACTACTGGGGAAAAGATTACAAAAAAAAAAAAATAACAGAACAACCAGAACTATTCATGAAACAGCTGCAGTGACAACAGTGGGCTACTTCCCAAGGGCTGCTTGGGAAATGCAAAGGAAAACCTTGAACTGCACTGCCAAATCTATGAGAACACTTCTGCAAGACTGAAGCCATGACAGCTCAGCTGAGCCTGGTCTCATAAACCCTTCCCTTCACTTATTCTTATTACACAAGTGGTATGGATTTGATTATTCTGTCAGCAAATATCCTATATCCTTGAAATGGATGAATATGACATGTTTGGAAATATATGGAGGAGGCCAATAGGTTAAACATAATTCACATAAAGCTAATAAAAAGAACAAAAATAATTTACATATTAATCACAGAGTTTTAATCTGCCAGAAGGCAGCAGGAAAATTGATCTCTCACAAGTATAGACTGAGTAAGTAGGTTGAAGAGGGAATTAAGAGTAAAGACAGGACGTGGCATGACTTTCATCACATGCAGCCTGAATTTGAAAGCTACCAATTTGGTAGGGAGAAATCCATTATCCACAGTGCATCAGCCCTTGCTGGGTACATGGGGATTCCATAGTTGCTCTGAAGAAATTCACACTGACCGGGACAAAGAGCTGCTTATACCCTGGTAAGCATGAGAAATCCCATATAACCTTAGTGAGACAGACTCACACTACAGTAATTTTAAAAATTACTAGAATATATTACAGAGGGAGAAGTTAAAGAGCACCACAGAAATACTAGTTGATCTTGTTCCTGAACTTAATGGTTATTGTATCCTTTATTAGAAATGCTGTCAAAACAGTTCTCAACTCAGACACACAGTTCTGGCAGCTGCACATTGTGTTTGCATATGGGTGTATGCATGTGTGTACATACACTGGAAAAGAGATGAGTTGGAACTTTGCTTCTGGAATTAAGACTCCCATTGAGGCTAATTACAGCAAGCCATTGCCAGTAAGAAGGTATAACACATGGAAGTATACACAGAAGTATAGTTAATACACCAACACAAACTGTTATGTGCAGTGCACAACTCTGCAGATTATTTAGGCTTAAGTGTGGAGAGATTCAATCTAGAATATTAATTGTTCCACCATTGCAAGGCAAAGAGAAATCCTTCACAAAAGACTGGAAGCTGGCCTTGGAATCTGCCCTCCCACGAGCTTGCCTAATGCCTGCAGTGTCCAGCAATGTATATTCTGAAATCTTAACTATTTCATCAGTCATTACTGTAGCATTAGATCATGTACTCTTACTAGGTTATGAACCTCACTTGAGTTTTTAGCTGAAGTTTTTCAGATAGCTTTGACATCTCAAACCACACAGCCACTTGTTTTGAAACCTCTGCTGACAACTGTCTGGCTGTTTTTGAGAGAGGTGGTTAAAACAGGAACCTTTGCTTATTTCAGAGGGGAAGAAAAAAGGTTAGGATGAATTTTTTATAGTGGTCCCATGCTTTATAGGAGACTATGAAATTTAGCAAGCTGACACTTCCTTCCCAGTTTTAAGAACATGTAATTTTAAAAGTTAGGGGGTTTGTATAATTGGCTCTACAAGTTACGTTTGGTTTTGGGGTTTTTTTGACAGAAGTATGATTCCGGCTCATCTTTGAAATGAAAATGTCTACACAAAATAAGGCAACAGTCAGCCAAGGAAAAATGAGTCTACCTTTGTTTTCCTTTGCCTAAGCATGCACTGCACAAACCAGTGCTCTCCAGGTAGGAGCAGACAGTGCACCAGGAGGCAAAGACGATGTTGACAAGAGGCAAACTCTACAACACATCCAATACCCTTAGCATTAATACATAGATCCTCTGGTACAAGCAATGACAAAGACAGAAATTAAGGCTTTTCTTTTTATTGACTAATACAATATGTCATTTTTTTATGCATCTCAGAAACCTGAGATGCCCAGAGAGCTGGCCTTCCATCTGAAGGCCAGCTATTCACAATCACAACCTGCCATACAAGCAAACACATTTTAATTTAGAGCAGACTTTTGAGGCACATCTAGCATTGTCCCAGTTCTAGTCATAGTAACAAACAGGCATTTTAAAACAATTTTAAAAGACAATCCTGATGACTCTTTCCTGATATTTCTTCCCCTGATCAAAGAATAAGGAAGGGGAGAAGGCAGTCTGGAAGGCTGACTTTCTAACTATCACATGAAGGAGCGGGCTGGGACCCCACACATAATGGAAGTGGTGTTTACAAGGTTACAGACATTGACACATACAGATGGAGGTTAGAAAATAACATGCATTTCTTTTGTTGCCTGCACAGTGCATAAGTACATGTATCAGCAGAGGACAAAGGAGACTACTTCAGATGCACTTGCTCTGTGATGGGATGTAGTTCACAGAAAGTAGCTCAATTAAAGATCTCTAGGTTTATTAAGGCTTCTTTGTGCTGAAGAATATCACACTCTCAAGGTTTCTCCTGCCTCCTTGCGTGGTCTGTAATTTGGACCTATAATACAAGATAGGCCATGGTACTTCTGTAGTTACCGTATTGAGAATAGGTGTTGCTTCAGGCACTGCTGACAGAGGGGTCAGCATGTGCTTTATTTAGTCAAATTAGGTCTGCCTGATGCTGCATAAAATCCCGTTGAGACAGTTTATTCTGCATAAGTCACGTCAGTGAGGTGCATAAGAAGGTAACAGCAGAAAAGAGCAAAGTGCATCAAACCCAGCAGTTATATCCAGTATTGGTCATTTGTGAATATTTAGAAAAGAGTTAAAAAACCAGCTTGGCCAGGGTGATCCTTTTCCTAAAATATCTTTCAGCCTAAGCAGTCAGCCACTTCCTGAGCCAATATGAAGTTTAAAACTGAAGAACCAAAGTTTGCAATGTTGCACTGCATTTGAGACCCCTGAGAGACCAGCGTTACTCTGAAAAGGTGGGCACAATTCTGCAGCTATGAAAATATCTACATTTCACTGCAATTTACTCAACTCACTTCAAGGTTGGAGCTATCATAGGATTTTACACTACACCCAGATTAAGTCCCTGAAGTAGATTCTGTTAGCACTTAGATCAATTAAAAATGCTTATTCAAATACCTCCAAAATCTACAGTCCCAGTCTCTCAGAAGACCTGAGGGTGGGAAGAATTATTGCTGAGCCCAGGAAACATTTTGTCTCTCAAAAATGTAGACAAACAGCTTGTGCCAATGCTGATGCAGCCTAGAAATTGTTGCAGACAGTCTTCTTTTGCCCATGGATAGCAGAAAAAGTGGAGAGTGAGGCTAATTATCATAAAGTGGGCTGATGGTCCAGCTCTTCAGGAGATCACTTGATCTCTATGTCTAGGCATTGCAAACTGGCTCCTCTGTCGGTGCAGCTGGCCAGAGAAAACCCACTATACCTCTCACTGGGTCTCTGAACCTCCCTGGGGAATGGGGAGGTTGTTCCAAAGGAAGAAAACTCCGTATGTTTGTGTCACTCAGTGGGACTGTATGGGATCTAGTTACTCAGCACTAGCAGTATCACCTGGTGTTGAGTCTGGAAGAGCTTGTGGTGAGAAGGCAGGAAGATGAATGGACACACTTGATATGCCTCTTGAAAGGGCTGAAGTAGAAAGAAGAGACTTGTATCTGCATCTTATCAGAAATAATCCTGTATATTTTTATACCAACTCTCTTACCATTTGTCTTATAAACCAATGCAGCCCTCAGCAAGGGTCACCCAACACAGGTTCTGCTTCTGGAAATGGGAAAAGAATGCTCTGCCTCTCCAAAGACTTCTCTACAGCTGTCACTCATCGTGGATGAAAGGAGCCAAGTTGCACCAGGCAGTTCAGATTTTTTTAATAGTTTTTTAACCGTCAGCAGCTGGTGGTTTCTGTTCACAGTTAGTAGGCTGCCAGAGCTGGTCTATTTTGGGTCTGTGTTTGCCTTAGTATGACTCTGGCAGACTCTCAAGCAAGGGTTCAGTTCTGCCCACAGGCCTTTGAAGTCAGGAGAAACCTGTTTTCAAACCAACCAGGAAACGGAGCAAGTAGTCAAACAGAATAAACTTCCCTATGTGTACCTCTCTTCCCTGAAAACTACCACCTGGTGCTTTCTCAGGGACATCCATCTCTGAGTCCTGTCTTGTTTTCAGGACCTGTACTTGGGATTTGCCTGTCCCTACCTACAAAGCTCAGTAGAATTTAAGTCTTCTAAATTTCACTTCAATGCATAAAACAAAACCCAAAGGTTTGACTGGCCATCCTCTTCCTTTCCACCCTGGTCTGGAAGTGAAGGCTACTCCCTCCCTGTGATTTCATGTTGGCTTTATCTGGCAGTAATGACACTGAGCAAACTCAAAGCAGAGATGCAGATGGAGTAGCACTGCAGCATACCCTCTATAATAAAACAACAAGATTTTGTATTAGGGTCACTTTGTCCATGGGAGAAGTTTGAAAACCCTTCCTCCAGCCTCCCACAGTAATTTAACTATGTTACCTTCTCAAGAACAAGAGACTTTCCTGTTTTGGGCACCCAGAGACACCCACCAGACAGAAAGGCACATCCCACTACTGGCCCACATGCTGCCATGCTATGGGGAAGCAGGGTTGACACTCAATTATGCAAAAACAAGAACTAGTCAGACATTTCTGAAGAAGACAAAGCACCTTTCAGAGTAATTTTAAACTTGTTTAATTGGACACCTGTCCATTTGAAGTCTGGTTTTCTCCCTTCAGCTCTGCATGTCCCAAACCCTTGCATCTTTCACAAGCCCTTGTACGGGCAGGAATGACACCCAAGTCCATGGTTTGCATGGAATTACACAGCCACAGCGGACAGATGCAGCTTCCTTTAGAATTATGAGTGCCTTAAAATCTGAGAGGGGAACATGAAGTAAGTCTCAGGCAGCATATGCAATTCTTCCAGTCTAAACTCGGGTGATTCATTTCCATGCAGAGAGGAATAGGTTTGATTTAATTTGACAAAGTTCTTTTCAATACCAGTGACTTTATATTGCTAAATTTAACAGATTAGGACTGACAGTGGCTTCATATTGCTAAACTTAACAGATTAAGACAAGACAGCCTGAACTAGAGTTTTCTGAGAACATCTGCATCTTTATTTCTATATCTTCCTTGCTGAACAAGAAGCTTTGCTCTATAAGTCAATACAAGAGCTCTAGCCAAGACAATACCGGTCAGAGTGCTAATGCCTCAGCCCAGCCTGGTGGAGCTGCAGAGAAGTCAGATTTTGGCTCTAGCGAGCCAGCTGGAAATCTCCTGACATCCCACGTGCCAGGAGCATCCAGGGCTGTGGAGGATGAGGGGACCTGCAGGACACAGCTCCTATTCCTCTCTCCTCAGCTGCCATGGGGCCTACAGGCAATACAGACCATGGCCACACTGGGAGCACAGACTCTGAGGTGATTCTTCCTCTCCTGTTCTGAGCAGGACTCAGCCACCGGCAGATGCTGGGCTTTGGCCCCAAGGACTGACATGTGTGATATAGTATATCAATTACATGTAAAATGTTTTAAGAAAGGCAGTTCCCTGTAGGAAGCTTTTCACCTAGGGCAGGAATACTTCTGATTCTATGTCCATTTAGTCCACACTATGACACCTACAGATTGCACAGAGTAAAACACTATGGGACATGTTTCCCATCTGCTTTCTACTCCTGAGCCTAACAGCTTTCTCCCTGACCCTCACATCTCAAGCTGTAGTGACCAAGTTCCTCCTCCAAAGATGACAACAGATGGGACAGAGACATGCAGGCAAGGGGTTTAGGAAGGTGATAAGATGGGTGGTCTCTGCCTGCTCTGCTAGCCTTTTTCTGTCTCCCTTTTGCTTGAACAACTTAGATGGCATTTTTTGTTACTCCATAATTTTCCTGGCTATCTGTACCAAAGAACTGATCCATGTCAAGCTCTGCTAGGACTTCTGGGGAAGGACACTTCAGATGGGACTTTAAGAAATGCAGGTGGGCATTAGTTTTCTAATTCGCTCCTGCATGACAATATTTATTACACTACAAAGGCACTGAGACAATTCTATCTTTGTGATCCCAGAAGCCCTGCCAGGCAGGGATGCAGCAGAGGCAAAACGCTTCAACCCCAGATCAGCATCTGCCAGGAAGGAGGTGTCTGAGGAACTGGAAATGGGATCATCATCTTTTGGTAGCCCATGAGGCCCAAGAAGTGAGCTCAGCTTCTACCCTCTGTTGAGAAGAGGTATAGGAAACTGCTGGCCCTTCTCCAGCTGACCTAAGCCAGACACTTGTGCTAGAGCTGGTAGATTTTAAAAACAAATTGTTCTGATCAAGGACATAGTTATACAATAAAGTGTGCAAGGTCTGGCAGCATTGTCTGCATGTTTGTTACAAAACTCAAAATCACTGAGAGAATTTCAGTGTATCATCAGAAAAACCTGTCTGAGTCCCCTCTGGTACTTCAAAACAGCATCTCACAGGAGCTCCTCTCCTGGCAGCATCCCACCTTGGAGCAGAAGGCAGAGCAGCACCACTTGCCATGTCCTCTGCGCAAGGCAGTGGTGCAGACAGGCAGACATCCACCTCCTCACCTGTTGCTAAGGGAACATGGGGAAATGGACTATAATTATACCAATAAAGTGTGAAAGACAGACAGAGAGAGAGATGTGGAATGGGCATTTGTGGCAGTTCCTTCTTTAGTTTTATTTCATTTATTGCTTTGGAAATCACCAGCAGAAGGAACCCAAAACATTTCATGTGTCAGCAGATGACTGAAATCTAAGTGGGGACTTCTGATCAGAATTGCCAGCATCTTCCTAAACACAATGGGATGAGCAGAAGTGCTAAACTGCAAAATTTATCCCAGTCACCAGCACCTCCCCAGCTGAAACTCACAGAATCAGAGCATTTAAGAAAAAAGGGGTAAAAGTAGGAAAGTTCATGGAATATGACATTATTTAAAGCTAGGTTGCACTCTGAGGAAGGGAAGTCCCCTACTCTGAATGTCAGTGGTGTAGCTTTGCTTAGGGAATCACACTATTTCAGCCAAGGGTTTCCGAGGAAGGCAACCTCTCAGAATAGCAAAACAGCCTGGAGGTACTATTGCACTTTCCACCCCTCTGAGAGAGTCCATCATTTGGTGCAGGCATCCCATCCTACTCTTGCTGTGGAAGCCTGGGACAGTCTCACACCATGGCCCCAGTTGGTGTTCAAGCTTTAGGGGAAAGAGCAATCAAATCACACCACAGTGCCTTGGTCTGTTGGCAGGGAATCTAGCACAGTCTTACACTTCACAGAATAAACAATTATTTTCCCAATGCTTTTAAACACTATTCAACAGTCTTTACAACAACATGCTTTTACTTTGACCTAAAACACACTCTTTCTGGAAGAATACAGTCTGTTATTGTAAGCCTTACTCTTCTGAACTACTTCACGCAAATTACAGGGAGATGCTCAGTCCAGGACAAACTGAGCCACTCCCATGTGGGTAGGTGCCTGGATTAGCAGGGCAGCAGCAAAGACTGTGCTAAAGAAAGAGGGGGGAAACAAGAGAGGAAGAGGTTGGAAGATAATTACAGATATTAACAATTAGCGGGTTCAGTAGAAGCCACTGACTCAGAAGGCACCGCACCTCACAGAAGTGATGATGAGATCTGCACCTCGCTAGGGACGAAGAAGCACTTGCAGCATTTGAAAGGCATGCACACAATCCCCTGCTGTATTTGCAACTGCAAGGAAGGGAACAGATCATCATCCCTCATTATTTATTCCTTGTGTCCAGAAGTGGGATAATTGCCAGGTAATGCCATTCATACGGCCTGAGCTCTGCTCCAGCCCTGAGTGTATTCAGGGCAAGCTGGAACAGACAGTCCTCTCTGTGGGCAATGCCCACAGGGGCCATATGCCTGGCATATACTTTTTGCATACACTTCTTTTTCCTAAATTCTGCTTCCTTTGCATTGGTAAAATAGGTATATTTTATAAATACCATTCTGATATTGCTAGGGAGGGAGCAATATGAGGGCAGTTTGGAAAAATAAAAAATATACATGCACACACCCATGTTAATATGAAACATGTATTGAATATTTGTCCAGATCAAATCTCAGATCAACAGACATGGCCTTGCTGATTTCTCCCAAACTGTAGAGGGCTGTGCAATGTTGCAGAATGGCTACGTGCTCAGTATAAGCATATACATCTGCCATTGCTACAGGAAACCAAAAAGGGCAGCTCTGCTCTAACTCTGCCAAAGCAGACAGCACTGCAGTGAGGAATATGGCCCTACATGGCTACACACCACTGGGAGCCAGGGTGCTTGCTACTGTCCATTTCTCTTACAGTCAAACACATGTATTAGTGCACACACATTACTTAATTACTGACCTTAATGTAACATGTCAGTACAACACAATTCTCTCACATTCCTTTTAACTTAACCATGCTGAATGCTTGAGGTGAAGCTATTCTAAACAGTTTGCATAATTTCATATGTGCCATTTCCAAGAAACCCTATGCATTTTAAACAACAGCAAGTAGGCCAGAGCAGTAATGAAGTTAAATGAGGCTGGCAAATGATAGTGAACTGGACATGATTTATCAAATATGTCCTGAAAGAACAATATTTATGAGGGCAAAAATCTGGCTGTGTGTGCTGTGGGGAAGCTTTCTGCAAACAGATGACTGTGGTTCCCAAGATTTCAGCTATCAGTTATGCTGCTCAACAAAATACCTTTCCCCCTGAACGATCCCTTTACACTTTCAATACTAAACTTTTCCTTCTCAACATGCAGCAAATTGTAGACTCCTCATGAAAACTAATGCAAACTCCATAGGAAACAACAAATTTTTTAGCCTTATTTGTCATCTCTGAGACTGAACAGTTCACATTCACTTAAGTACACATGAAATCACCTCTTTTCCCTGGTAAATCCTGCTTCTATCCCATTTGTCCCCAACCTCCATGTTTTTTACAGATCTCAAAGCCCTTAATTCTGGTAGGGAGCCCAAATTCCACCTTAATACTCAACAGTTTGAATTTTCCTCACCAATCTGACTTTTCAACATGTTGCTACTCATAGAAAGACAAGCAGACTGTGGCAGAAGCACATGAAACTCCAGCCTGGAGTCAGACCTAGTTCCAGGTGAAGCAGTTTTTTGCTGCAGTTGGAGAAAACTTTCACTGTGGTGGTTTTGTGAACTTGTGCCACTCTGCACATCCTGTGTTCAGCAAGGGCGCAGTGGGGATTATCAGTCTCAAGGAAAGCCCATGGGATGCTATCAAAGAGATTATTTAACTTGACAGAAGATAGACACAGAAGAGCTATTGAATGTTTATCACCTTTTTACATTCAAGACATGTGAATAAGATTAGTTTAAATGCAGTAGGGGAAACAATGGAGGCGTAGGCTGCCTAATGAGATGTCTGTGGACCCTGGAACAGCTGGAATAGGACTGCAAGAAAAGAAGACTCTGTCGGGGTGCCAAGGCATGGGTAAATGCCAGGAGCAATGCCAATCCAAGCATGAGGAAGACTGATACAGAGGGGGCCTAAGGTGTGGATATCCTTCCCTGCCACCTTAAAGAAGGATGATTGCTTAGGAACAGAGAACCCTACACAGGAAAACACATAAATACGTGTTCAGTGTTTTGTCAAGAGCTACAGACTTCTTGCGCCTGCCAGAACAGCTGGATTTGTTTGCTTTACTCTTCAGACTCTCTGAGACTGATTGTCAGAGGCATCATTCATCACTGAAACAAGGGATGATAAACCTTGAGTGCCTTCTTAGCTGGTGATGGAAGGTGTGTTTACAGGATTATCATATCTTTCTCCTCAGATCAGTTCTGGATATAGGGGGGGGGGAAAGCCCCATGTTTTTCAATATGACACTTACAACTATATCTGAAGGCCACTGGAAATGATAACTTTCCCTTGATATCACAGTTTTTCTAAATTAAATGGCCAAGAATAATATCTCAAAGGCTCCGATTTTCTCAGAAAATATTTCCATTATCTATCTTCTCAATCACAAATACAGTACAATGTACTAGATGAAGACTGGTTTTAAGGATTCTGAGTCATTTTGGGCAAAGTAAGACCAACAACGATTGAGAAGAGTCATAGAGAAGAACAGATCAGTGATATACAATTCTCTCAGAGCTAATAAGCATTCCTGCATGAACTGGAAGTGAGCATTGCCCAGGATGGCCCTTGCCAGCAGTTCTTCTGGTTGCAGCCATCAGATAAAGGAAAGAATTTTAGATTTATTTTCTTGGGAGAGAAATGCTCATTTACCTGTAGGGATAATATCAACAGAAGTGATACAGGAAAGCAGAGAGGTATAGACAGATACCAGAAGCACAGCAAACGCCTCTGAACAGTGCAATTCCTGATTTTTGAGTCAATATTCCAAGTAAAAGGACAGCTGAACAATGAAAAAGGAAGGAAACATTTCTAACCTCTCTGAAACATCCCTCATTAATTTCTCTTTCATATCCCACTGATCAAGATCTCTGAACTAGTAAATCACCCTGTGCCATGTTAAGGGTTTTCTTGCTCAGGAAATTGTTATGTCTCTGCTCAGTCAGGTAGATCAACACAGTTAATTTGAAAGTCAGCTTAATGTGAATGTTAGACTTTTTAGACTGCTAGAAAGTGTTCATCATTCCATCAGTCTGGGTTTCCAGTTACAGCCAATCAACAGATACGGACCACCAACTGGCTTTGAGCTAAGCAGGGTGACCATGTCACAGGAAAACAGAAAGATGCTTAGTAATGATCTCTTACACAAAATGATTTGCTACTCGCTTGTAGGTTATTTTAAGCATTCGCTCTTACAATGCATAACAACTGCATTCAGACATTGTTCTCAAAATCACCTGCAGTACAGAGGAGGTGAAGAGGTAGGGCTGCACATATATCTGCCTTTCATGGCTCTGAATATAGCTGCACTACACCTCTATGAGGCACTGTGCTCTGCCAGAGAGGGCTCACCCAGGGCCCATCTATCTCACAGGTTCACAGGCTTCACAGAATATTCTGAGTTGGAAGGGACCCACAAGGATCATGAAGTCCAACACTTCAGCGAATGGCCCCCACAGGGATCAAACCCACAACCTTGGTGTTATTAGCTCTAGCCATGCTCTAACTGAGCTATGAAGTACAATGAGGCATCTCCCCATATCTGGTGACATAAAAGGGTGAGCCCCTTCTGGGGTGAGGTGGCTCTTGAACAGTGGTGACCCCGTCACACAGTGTGCAAGTGCATCTCTGTGATTCACACCCATGGGCAAGAGCTGCTAATTCTTTCTAGACCTCAAAGACCCGGGCTGTAAGCTTTTGGCATGATTAACCATCTGTGTCCACCCACTTCCTACCCCTGCCATACATTTATTCTAGAGGTCTGGCTGTTAATGACTGTATTTGACACTTGTTAAACTACCATAAGCTAAAGCTTGAACACCTGCTTCCCTACCACGATGCACATGTTGAAGACTGTGGAAGCAGAGGGCAGCATTTACTGAGTGCTTCAGTGTATCACAGCTTCCATTTTGAAGCAGGGCAGTCCAGACCTCCCAGATTTCCCACATCAGTCAATGCTCTTCTAGTTCCAGACAGAGACATGCTCAATTGGCAGCAGTAAGAAAAAATTGGGATATATTGCATATTTACAAACTGTACTGATGATTGTTTGTCTATGCACACAATATGCATTCAGTTATTCACACAGTGCTGTGTGATTTGGAAAAAACCTAATTAATGGAACAAAGCATAATTTTCTTTGCTGTTTTCCCCAGAAGGAGTTCAGACAGAGAGTGGACAATGGTTCTCATATGGAAAATGAAACATTACTGAAACTCCTTGGAGACTGACTTATGCCAAGTCAAAGCCCAGCAATTGAGATAACACTTTTTGAAGCTGTGGTGTCTCCTCATTGCTTTGTTGTATTTACCTTCATGTTTTCAGAAAAACTCCATGTGGATATAACAGCAGGATGCACATGAAATGTTGGGCAAATGACAGAGGAAACAAGAGAAAGACATTTACGTTAGAAAAACCAGTTTTCTATCATAAAGCTGGAGCACTGTAATAACCAGAGAGAGAGAGAGAGAGAGAGAGCGCAAATTGAAAAAGCAGGAACTTCTCCTGTGGTGGTTCTGGACCTGGGAGTTAATTGTTGGACTTACAAGAGTGGATGGGAAGTACCATCATTTCCAGTCATTTCCAAATTACTGTAATTGTGTATGCCTCAGGAGGAGGTAGGTTTTCATGTGTTACCTAACCTGGGCTATATGTTTTTGCCTGCAGGAGGCTGAGCAGGTGTGCTTCCTGTCATTCCAGGCCTGGGTCACAACGTCATCATGGAAATATTGCTAGGACAATATTGTTCTCAAACCATACGCCAGTTAAGGGGTATTTTTTGTTACTGAAGAATGAAGAAAACACAAAACCAGGAAAATCTTACCAAAGAGCACTAGTGGCTTTAAAGCAAGTACATATGTGAATGTGTGTGTATACCTTCAAGATATATATACAGACAAATCTCTATGTGTCCACTAGGTGTATGTTGTATACCTGGAGCAGCTGGATAGCACTAGACAAATGCTAAGCAAAGGTAGATAGTCCTTTTTGATGAAAAAATATTCAGTCATTTTCACATGTAGGGCAAAGCTAACCAGCCTCAGAAAGGAAATGAGTATTTGCCTCAAGCTGTGTCAGGCTTTCCAGCCTCTGCCATGCTCTCTGCCTACAGGGCCGGAGGGTGAAGCTATGGCAGAATGGGTATAACACCGCAGTGCTACAGAGAGGCAGGGCAATGAGTTCAGGCATTCAAAACCCACAGCAGGATCACAGGGCTCTCTAGACCCTCCTCCTTATCTTGTGCAAAAAAAAAAAAAAGTCTCCCCGCCTTCCAAAAAAACCCATCAGTTGTTCATGGGTCATTAGTGCCAAACTTCTATCTTTCTCTAGATATACTGAGGAAATAAATCTCTGCAAGGGGATTTAACTGAATTTCCCACCTCAGCCTTCCTCATGGTGATTTGACCCCACATGCTTTTCCTAGAGGCAATGTAGATGAGTGACTTGTAGATGAATGGGAACTAGGGGAATCCTGTGTAGCTATTGACTCAGTACCAGACTGCAGGGGAGTCACTTGACCTGCACTTAGTCTAGGTGGAAAATGGAAAGAAAACCACAAAACACTGCTCTTGCTGCAAATGAGGAAACCTGCTTTTCTGGATGAAGCATAGTTGTATATTTCTGTTAAAGTGTAGTTCATCAGATGCATCTGACTGCTACCTCACTAAATCCTTTATGAATTTAATAATTTAGGAGGCTGTCTCTTGTTTTATGGTCATCAAATGTAAGGGGGTTTGTTTGTTTATAGAGAGGAATGTAAGTGTGCTAATTGCAAATGAAAATTCTCCTGCTCCTAACAGTACTTTCTCACTTTCCTATTTGGGCATCTCAATCACAAGGTGCATTTTTGCTGATCCTCAAGAAACATTAAATGGAAATTAAAAGAAAAAAAAAAAGAAAAAATAACCACCACAAATAAGTTGTTCACATTATAATGGCTGCCATAATTGCATTTAAATGCAATACACTTTCGCTTTTGATTAGTTTGCATGCGACTGAAACAAGAGGGTAAATAAACACTTAACAAGGGCTTTATTTTGCTCTGCAGTAATTGCTGTACATCAGAACTGTTGTGGTGGAGGTATACAACAGCTGAATTGCTTTTCTTTTTATTGAAAAAAACAGAGAAATGTAATTTATTTCTGTACAAGACCCTCTAAAGATAGTACAATCTGAGACTTTCCACCAAGAGTCAAGTGGATTCAAACACATTTCAGCATTCCAGCAGCCCCCTCCCACATTTAAGCTGCTATTCCCATGTGCTGGTTACTAAATATAGCAGCAGCTTTTCAGACTGACAAGCGAGTTCCTGATCCAGGCTCCCAGGCTTTGCTCCATACATTCCTAATATGGTAGAGCACCACAGCCAAGCGAATGCTTGGGAAGGACTCACGAGGGTAAACTGGGACCACGGGATCATCTCTCCCCATGCCATGGGAAACTGAGCAGCAGCAGCCACAGAGAAGCAGTGACTTCACTTTTTGGTGTCTTGGCTCCAGATCAGCTGTCAGTGGAGCTGAGTGGCTTCTCACGAAAGTGCATGGCTGTGCAATAGCAAGTGACACCAACCTCCAGTGGACACCAGCACTGAGAATTCCCACTTGGCCCCGCATCTCTCACAGCAGCAAACCGGGTTACAGAAACATCTGGCTAAAGTAAGGAGGGACAAAATGCTAACAATGGTTGTTGTGAATATGTTTTAGACTCATAAATGGACATGTAAAGCAACATGAGGATCTTTTCAGTCACGCTCCCCACCCTAGTTTCATGAGCAAGACAAAGCTTGTATGCAGTGCTGGCATGCACATCTCTGCAGGATGTTGCACAGTAGAGGCCATGGAGATAGAGCCTGGGAGATTATTACAGACAGCAAGAGTTGATTTCATCCACGACTATTTGCCAACATTTGTATTGCTAATTTTAAAATATTTTGTGAATGACTGTATGAGTTTAGCAGTAGTCCCTGAAACCACAAATCTTGGAAATCAATCAATAGAGTTATACAGAAGAAATTTGCCTCTTTGCAGAGTGTCAGCAGATTTGCATGGAAAAAAAGCTACAAATATGGCATAAGCTTTTGTCTGCCCCTCACCCTCACAATGAGTACTGTTGCTCCAAAGTCCCAAGCATCTCTATTTTATCAAACATCTCTGCTTCTTTCACTATCATTCTGTAAACACCAGGATGTTCTGTGAATACACCTTTTGGGACTTCCAGACACAGGCTGTGGTTTCCCAAGCCATAAGAGCATCCTCTGGGCATGCAACAGCAGTGCTCATTTACACATCATCAGGTCTTTGGAGGTTTATAAGGAAATATACTTTATCAGTTGGTGCTGCAGAAAGGCCAGATGAAACAGAATTCATGATGGGAAATGCATGGAGAAGGAAACTTTCAAGCAGCAGCAGAGTGTAACCACTTACCAGTACAAAAATGGGGAGAAGAAGGAAAAACTTCATTGGTACAAAATGTACTATTTAGAAACATATAATTTATAGCACATTGCATCCATTCTTAAATGGTTGTGAAAACTGCTCCTCGCTTTTTACTGATGGGGGAGAGGAAATAATGCCCAGAAAATTGGAACAGTTTATTCAGATTTCAAGGTAGGAGACCCAACATCCCAAATTCTAAAATCTTTGGATAAAGGGCATCTCTAGCAGGGTCTAATGCTCAGGGCAGCTTTTACATCTCAAAAACATTTCTTTGTGGCTGCTGTGGGTGGATAAGCTCCTGTAACCTCAGTAGGTAAAGGCAGATGGGAAATCCCTGCAGGAACTTCTTGCAATATGTTAAAGCTCCACCGAAGCTTATGGCAGAGTTTTCATCTTATTTTTCTGTGTTTCATTTCCACTACCAGTGATGTGTGAAGGAAGCTAAAATTGCAAATAAATAGAGGTTCCTGTTGCTCAGGTTCCCTCAGTACTGAAAGTGACAACTACGTGTTATTTATAGTCAGAACAAGCCAGTAGCTACAGAGTGTGTTTCTACCACTACAAATTGAATAACAGACTGCCCTACACCACCTTGTGAGGGCTCAATGCAGCAAACTCGTCTTTATATATTGATCTAACCTACCAGCTAGTGTTCATCAACAATAAATTAAAAGTGTGATCTAAAATACCTGTCTTTGTCAGGTAAACTGAAGAGGGCCACCAGAAAAAAGGTACAGATTGGAGGTATTACTCTGAAATGAAACTCTCTACTAGTGGCTCTTCAAAATGCTCACTGAGGGAAAATAATCACCTCATCTCCTTCAAGGTACTTTAGGTATGCATTTATGCAATTCAGAGCATCTAAGCTAGATAGTATGAACATCCCATCATACTAGAAGTGTTTGTTAATCACCATCTCAGCTGTGCATCATTCATCTTTTCATTCAAATGCCTCAGGATTTACTCTGGATTACTAGCAAGTCAGAAAAGGCTAACTTTGTATATCTATCAAAACTGTATATATAAATAGATAATTTCATAACAAAAGTAACAGTTTATTGGGTTTTGAAGGTTAACTTCTTCGAGTAAGATCTCCAGAAACATGAAAATCAATTCAACCTACTTTTGGAATGTTTAAGCAGAAACTCTGAGTTTCCAAGAATTTCATTCCTTCTTCTCCAAAACAAAAGTTAGGCAATTAAATTAAATAAAAAAAAACTAAAACACAGCAATGTGGGAGCAGGAAACAAAAAAATACTCAAATCCAAACAAACAAAAACTATGAAATCAGGTGGTGGTGCCAAATCCACCCTTTCCATTGGAAAAATGCAAAGTCTGCTATGGTTGTTTCCATGTCTCAGAGTGGTGAGTGCTTCAAATTTTTACTGGGAGCTTCCCAAATGCCATGGCAAAGTTGATGAGGCAGACTAGGTAGAAGAGATTCCAGAAGCAGATAGAAATAAGTGAGATATTGCTGATGCCCTTGGCATAGCCATGCAGCCCCTGGATTATCTCCTAGACGAAGCAGGCTTGTCACAGACAGCTAACAAGGCAGCACCTTGCAGTACTCTAACCTGAAAGTGAGATCAAGAAAAAATAGGGGTCCTTCCTGTTGCTTGAGGTGTTGTGTATGAAGATACTGCCTGGAGAGTTCATTAGCTGGGAATCCAAAAGCCAGCAGATTCTGGGAAATACTAAAAAATGGACAAAATCATTGGCAAGATGGACTGTGACAGTGCAGTGACCACTTGCAATCACATTTTGGGTTGTTCATCTTGCCCAGCTCCGCGCACCTTGCACCTGACACCTTACACCTCCTCTGGTCAGGTTGTCTGCCGGCTGATTCTCATCTAGCCATCTGTCTTGGCCAGATTCAGGGAAAAAAGGGAAATTATACCATCTGGATCTGCTGAAAAAAATTCACAGAGCAGAATGTCACCAGCACATTGATAGCACAGCAGCCAAACCACAGCTGTCATGTGAACACTCAGCAGAAGCTGTGACAGAGCAGGTCTGGTGGGATGCACCTCTAAGTTTACTGACAAGGAAAAACTGAGCTAATGATCAGTTCTTGCCAGATGCTGTCAGTAGAGGGAGGGACTGGGACTCTGATCAGCTTCATTCAAAGTTGTTGGCAGAGGAAGCAAAGCTAGCATTTTTTACTTAATCTATCATTTGTAGCAAGAAGATCTGCTCAGAGAGCAGTGATACCTCTGAGTCCTTAATGTGATTGCAGGATGACAGAAGCAGCAGCTGAGCCTGCAGTAGTGCTGCTGTGGCTTCACAGCCTCTCTCAAGCAGGAAGCCTTGTGCTGAGGCAAAAGAGCAATTAAAGACTGATCAAGACATTTTAAGTAGAGTCCAAGACGGTGATTGCTTAAAGCACACTTCTGTAGACATCTACAGTTCTAATCCACAGCGGACCAAAGTGCTCACAGTCCTCTCTTTCTTCTTAATGTATGCACCTTGCAGCCTCCAGTTGCCCTCACACCTCCACAAGCAAAATAAAGCAGATCCTGGTACTAGCATAGCCAGAGAGGCACACAGCTTGGCTCATACTAAGTACATGATGTTTTACCCACCTTCCCAAAAACCTCAGCCGATTCATGAAGGCTGAGGTGGAAAGGTCTCCACAAGGCCATTGCAAGAACGACAAGCACTGGGCTGTTGTTCATGAAACTGATAAATATTTTGACCTTTTAATTCCATTTCTTCCCTACATTGGTGACATAAAAGGCATCAGGTGGAGGAGGTGGAATGAAGAATTGAATATACAGACTCCTACATTCATGCATTTGCATGTACTGGCCGACTTTTCCCATGCCAGAGACAGGCTGTCCTTGAAAATTCAGGTGATTCATCTCAATTCAATGCATACTAAGCCATTTTAAACCCACTCATTTGCTCTGCATCATATAGACACTTAATACAAGAACATTGTTATTCTTCAAAACATACAGTGCTTGGTGGTTCTTACTGGCCTCCTGGCTGAACTCCTAGAAGTTCTGTGTTCTCTAGAATTAGATTAATAATACATTTGGACCATTTTTCTTTCAAATCCTAATCCTTCAATTACAACAATATAACCTAAATCAAAAAAAGGATTTGTATGGACTTTCTTACAATGACACAGAAAACACTCCTTGATCAGGATCAGATATAAAAAATGGTCCTGCTATATGGATGTGGAGCTTGGCAGGCAACTTTATACATCAGGAACTTTCAGAGGGTGTAAGGGCAAATGAGCCATATTACATGTAAAGTCATCTCTCTGGTTCCAGACAAGAAGGATTTAACCATTATCAATAGGTATAATCTCCCAAGGATATGTGTTCAGGATGTCTTAGTCCCTCAGTTATTCTGACTCTGGAAGATTTTTAAAGAAAATGCTTTTTCTACTCCTTTACATGAACTGAGACTTCTTACAATCATAAAAAGCATGTAAATAGTGGGATAAAAGTCCTCAGCCCATCTATAAGGCCGGATACTGTGATCCCTATCACCTCAGGTCTGCCCTGTGCAGAGGTCCATGAAGCACAAAGAAAGCCATGGAACTTGCTCAAGGAGATTGCCAAGCTTTTTATGCAGCAGCCCTTGCAGGATGCTCCCCTTTCACGGCATGAGGCACATCCTGCTAGGCGTGATGAGACCCCACACCAGTTCTGGCAACACTGTGGAGAAGGATGGGTGCATGGGGGTCACAGGGAAGGTGGCACTAAGGCCCTCCAGTAAGAGCCAAGCTTTGCTGCTCTCACAAGGAAAATGTTTTATGTTAGGCTGAGAGGACATCTTGTTCTCTCTAGAGCTGCCTCCCAAGATTTGCCTTCCTGAAATATAAAGGTTGGGACTATTTTTTAACAAACTGGGCAATTATATGGACTAAAGGAAATGCACATGCTGCCAGACAGCTCAAACATTGTGCAAACAAAGAGCAGAGCTTCTCAATGCATTATTTATAACCTGCAGGCTGTAATGAGAGGCTGTTCAGGCTGGCCAGTGAAAGGTATGGTGAAATACAGTAAGAGTCCTGAACAAATTAGCTAGAGGTAGAAATTCATGAGGCAGCAAGAGAAGAAAAAGGAGAACACATGGTGGCTAAGGAAGTTTTAAGGTTGCAGGTTTAGTGAAGTGATGGCTGAGAGAGGAAAGTAAGTGCTTTAACAAGTTCTCTGCATTATTCCAACAGAGGTTTTACTTCCTTCCTCAAAACTATTTGGACCAAAATGAACTTTCTATTAGCTACAACATCTCTCGCTCCTTCCACTCTCAGATCCCTGAAGTTCATTGACAGCCATGAATGTCACTTTCATTACACCTCCATTTCTGAGCCATCAATATGTGTGTTATAGTGACTTTAGCTGCTCCACCATGTCTCTGCCTTTGCTGCAGTAGCTGGTTTCACATCCTGCACAAGCAGGTCATGTTCCTCTGTTTTGTTTCCTAGGTGCCTGGTGTTTATGTGTGCAAACATTTCCATAGTTTCCTTGTGATCACAGCTGAACTTGGGCAACAAAAACTCAGTTGACATGGAAAACTGTTAATTTAGTTTGCAAGTATGAGATGTGATTGATGAGGTTAGATAATCCTGCTAGTAAAAAAAAGGTGCCAGTTTGTCTTGTTACCATCTTAGGGATAAGCAGTTTCCTACACTCAGAGCTGATAGTTGGCAGTCTTGCTTCTGGAACTCACAAATGTAGAGAAATCCAATGTATTTACTGCAAGGCTCAGCAGGGGGAGGCTGGGCTGACAAGCACATAACCTTGTATCCAATTACACCAATTTCAGGCTTCAGGGCCATGAACAGAGTAGCTCGGGGAGTTATAATTAAAGTACGCACATGGGGAACTGGTCTGTGAGCGCATGTCTATGTCCAGTGCTGTATCACTGTTCTGTTACAACTTACACACCTTTCAGAGGTTGAAGTCTGCCAATATACACTTGGCTAAACAGAAAAGGCAGCATAAGCAGGTCCATTCTGGTCTATTTCTTTCTCGTCTCAAGGGATAGAAACAAACTGAAACAGTTCTCTCGTTTGTATCCAACTCTACAATCATCAGGCTGTTTTTTCTGCTTATACTCATTTTACAGCTGTGTGACGTTTTTGTGAGAGGCCTTGGAGACATATACACCTTGATCCAGGGTAGGGAAAGAACGGCACCAAGCAGTGCACATTTTATTTCCCATGCCTGCCAACAGGCTTAATTTTTGTAACAGAAAAACCAGCTGTGGATACCAGGAAGCAACAACCTGCCGTGCTCAGACTTTCACCCTCTGGACTCCAGCCCATACTGTCATTACTCAGCTGTGGCAGGTCCCCTTCCCCCCACACCCACAGTGCCATCCATTCAAACCCTTCCTGGTATGAAAACCTATCACAGCAGCTGGACGAGGCACCTTTCCCACTGGAGTGACTCTGTAACATTATTTTGGGACAAAAAGCAGCAGATCAGGTTTGTTTCATTCATGGACTTTGAAGCACACTGTCTTCAAATGGACCCTGCTTTTTTATTGAAAGGAGTGCATAACTATTTGCTTTTTGCTATAAGAACTCATTTTTGCATTCCTGGTTAGAGGGAACACAGGGTAGCAGCTGTTACATATGGCTGATTTGTTGCACTGTTATTTGAATAAAGAGATGGGGCTCAGGGAATTTATTTACTCCTTGTTTGAAGATAGGAAAGGTGATTTAAAATTATTCCCCCACTGCAACCAAGCCAGTCACCTTTGACATAAAAAATTATAACAGGAGCTTGCTGCGAAAGTTTGGATTTACATATATACATGACTTAAATTTAATCCTGGTGAAAACCTGTCATCTTGGTATATTACACATGAACTTAAAGACCCATAAGCAAATAGTCCCTCCCTCTCAGCAGGTTTAATATGTTCTTTGTAACCAATTCCCTTGTCATGGAAACCCATGAAGGAGTTTCCTCCTGCAACAAAAAGAAAGGCTGCAGATATAGTCATCAATTCTGTTTCCTCCTCTCACACTTTTCCTGAATAGAAACATCATGAAAGAATAGAGAACAAACCACCAGCACTTCTATGCATGCACTGGTGCAGGTCATTGGCTGGCTTACACACTAGTACCTGCACTTCCCTGAGTTCACATGGATTCGATGATTTATGGCAAATTTCAAGCTAAGAGTATAAATGAAAGAGGAGATATCAGTCACCCTTTTAATGACTGGCAAATCACATAGTGTTCCTTTTTTGTCCCTTTATCCCTCAATTCAAGATGAGTAGTAAAACAACAGTCAGAAAGGCAATTAATTGGGTGGCTTTATTTTAGAGATCACAGGAGATGAACAACCACTAAATACAAAGTTTGTGTCACAGTTCAGTGACAGCTGTAAGAAAGTAGAGGAAAACCCTTGAGGCTGACTCTTCCCCTGCAAGTTGCTATTCATGGACCGCTCTCTGAGAGGTCTTGCAAGCCTGCAATTAAATGTTGTGAAAGACAGGCAGTGCTAAGCAACAGAGAGGACAACACACAAGGAGCCAGCCTCCAGGTTGGAACGGACTTTGAGCTGTGAACTCAACATTTCCAGCTTTCGAGGAGCTTTGAATTGCCTCACACAAAAATTAGTAACCAAGCATGCTTCTTAAAATGGCTTAAAGCAAGCAAGGCTGAATTGTGAAGGTCTTTGATGCAAAAGCAGAGTTTTCCTTCCCATCCACAGCTGTGCAGGCAAAAGATGATAAACTAAATTAGCTATTGTTTCTCCAACTGTTTGCAGAGACTAAGAATATGTTTTTGGAAAAAAAATCCCAACAACTCTGGCATTTAACAATTAAACAAAACCAGCCCCATTTTAATATTTGTATACACAAAGAAGAAAATAATTCCCTTCCATTTGTGCATTGTTCCCTCTCTACTCCCATAACAATTAATGAATATACATCAACTAGCTGAATGATCTGTTGTCCAAGGCTTTGGATTTTTGGCTTAGCACTGATATACTTGGCACCAATTGCACCAATTTAGAAGTTATTTGGATGTTCTAGCTTGCCATTATTTCATTACTTTTTTAAAGTGAAATCCCAAACAATTATTAATGTTCCAAGGAGAGGTTCAATTGCAAAAAGTGAGACTGTAACACTCTGAATAGAAGACCTCACAATGCCCTTGCCCATAAAAAAAAATGCAGATTAAAGCTGCTGAAGTGGATGGCCCATTTCTCCTTGCCATGTTCCTGGGCTACAGCTGGGAAAGGGGATGTAGAAGCCACAAAGAAGAAGCATCAGCTTTGCTATTTCAACTAAGTAATCCCTGAGACCCAGCAAATTACTACTACAAGTCAAAGAGCTGTCCTGGGAGACAGAAGTAGAGCAAGAAAATCACAATGAAAAGGTTCCTTAGTGAGGACAAACAGTGAGGTGGCCAAAGGCTGCAGAAGACATGCTAAGGGGTTCAGCATTCACCACTCCACAACAACAACCCTCTGCAGAAGAAGAGCTGCAAAGTAGATGAAGGTTTCTCTGAATTGTGGGAGGGTGGAGGACAGCTCTTTCCTTAGGGGGCTGGCAATGGAACTAAAATCCCCCTTTCCATCTCGAGGAGGATTTCACACCTTGTACAAACCTTAGATACATCTCCCTGTCCAGTTTTCTCTTGTCAGGATACAAACAGTCCTTCACTTATATTCTTGGCATGAAGAATTCTTGCTTCATTAACAAGTGTTTAAAAAGAAGCAGCAGATGCTCTCCTCCTTCAGCATGTACACAACAGCAAATAGCATAATCAAGGGCAGATTACCAGAGTGATTTCCACTTTGTCATTTAAAACACAGAGCAGGTAATGGCGTGTACTGCACACCATGTGCCATAGTTTGTGTGCCATAAACTCAGCTCCTGCAAGGTAAAGCTTTTTCAACAGCATTTCTCATCTACGGGCAAGTTCTCTAAAGGCTGTGTGAGATGGAATAAAGTTCTTATTTTGCCTGCAACAAAACACCAAGTTCTGAACACATAATCCACAGTCCATAGGCTGAGAAGATCAGGAACTCAGGACTAGGCAAGTTTGCAAGTTCCACTGTGAAAATGTCAGCAACCACCACAGTCTGTTCCAATGGCAGCAAGCTCAAACAGTTTTTAAACATAGTGTTTTAATCACTTAAATGATAACCCTCACTATATTGTTTAAAATGTGTCAAAAGTTACACTATGGCAGGAGTAGAAAGGGTATCGAAAAAGGAAGATAACCAAAGCTGTACTTTAAATACTGTTCTGAGCAAAGAAATGTAAAAGACAAGGAACAGTTTCAATGGGAAGTATCTGAGGTTGCTGAATAGAAATGGACAATGAAACAATAAACAAAATATAACCTGAGCATAACACAGTCGTGATACAGTGACTCAAACTGGGACAAGGAGGCACAACAGTTTTGAAGCTTACCAATCCACACTAAACAGACAGCTTATCCCTGGAGTGCCACCAGCATGCCCAGCACCACCTGGCAGAGGGACCCTCATGAAATTCATGGGAGCTGCTGTAAGGAGCAGAAATTCATTGCTGGTAACCTGGCAGAGACGCTGAGGGATGGTAACTTCACTGTGCAAGCTGAGAGGTATGTATGTATAAATAAATACTACTTAGAAAGAAAAGCTTTGAGGTTTTAGTATGTATGTATGTATATGTATGGCCAGGCTTCGCAAATGAAAATTTGGGAAGGGCTCTCCCCATGTGGGTGTGTCCTTCCAGCCTGCGCAGTGGATTTTTTAGGTGAGGCACAGCGTGCGCAGAACTGGCCCCACCCTTTAACTCCTCGGGTCCATCTGCCACGGCCGAGCGAGCTTGGACAGTGCCAGTGAAATCCTCAGGACCAGAATCTACAGCCCCCGGTATTGCCAGGAGGTCTCCCATCCAAGTACTAACTGGGACTGACCCTGCTTGGCTTCAGAGATCTGATGGGATCAGATGTCAGGGATGCATTTAACTGCCAGGTTTCATTATATTCTTAAATATAAAGCTTTTGAATAGTTTAAAACTCATTCCACTGACCTTCAGCTTCATTTCACCTTCTACCACATCAAACTCCAGATTTTTTTGTCCTGCCTCTCAAAACTTCTTGGGATGCAATTCCTGTCTTGTCATCATATTTAAAGGAGGTTACTGTCACTCCATCATCAGGAGCATGATTAGTCACCTGAATCTCCTCTTCTCCCACAAGCCCATGTTTGCCCCCTCCCACTTCTTCCCTTACCATCACCAAAATCTTTCATTATTCATGGAAGCAACTTTCACCCACCCACCTCAAGGCTTACTTTCCCCACAAACTATCCAGAATAAATAATCAGAGGAAGGATAGTCATACAACAAGATGGTGCTTCTACTCACAAAAGGAAAAGAGGGCTCACTTTGCCCCTCTTTCTGCTTCCTTTTGTTTTGCACATCGCATATAATTGAAGACTATGACTTTCTACACATAAGACTGCATGGGACATCTGCCATGACTGGCTTAAGTAAGTACCATTAAGTAAAAATATTACTAGTAGTACATTTCTAGTAATGAGACTTATGAAAAACATTCGCCTTGCCTTTTACATTCATTTTACTACCTTGACCTAAATCGTATTAAGAATTCATATCTCCTTTCATTACAGCTTGTGAAAAATTTCAGAATTTGGAATCACAATGAACACTGCCATGTGTCAATGACGTATGTGTGTATGCTCCTGCATATACATATAAAGACCTTTGATGTTTGGACTTGCAGGTTCTCTTATTAAAAATTAATACCAATTTTTTAATACAGATTTCTCATCAGAATTCACCAATATCATGCATCGATTTTAATATTTATTTAGAACAACTGTGACCTTTTAGAGGATCACTCAAGAGCTTATAACATTTTTCAATCCAAAATGAAATTGCTTTAATTTTAAGGCTTTATTGTTGTTATAAAGATGAGGAATGGCAGAGTACAGTCAACTGTAATATGGCAGAATGCAATAAATATGTTTTACTGCAGAGGCTGACTGGAGTGGCCCTCTGATACACAGCCCTGAATGTAGGCAGGCACTTTCAAATAAAAGTCTTCCAATAAGTGAAAGAACCAGGAAAGGTGAGGTCTGAGTGTTGAACTTCCCTCTTTATCACCCTCCAGAATGCTAACAAGGGAGAGGAAGGGCAAAGGCTTTCATCTCAGGGTCTGCTGTGGAAGCCGTATGACAGGATGCACATGCCACCAGTTTGAGTAAGCTCTATGGACACCTGGTATCACCATGTCCCAGGTTTGTTTGTGTCAGCATTACCTGACTAGTGTACACAGTGAGGTTCCTCATTCAATTTACAGAAACGGTTTATCAATTTTACTATTTTTTTAAATTTCAAATTGATTTCTTCCTTCTTTCAAAACACAGAATCCTAGGAGAGCTGAGGTAACCTGGCAGAAAGGCTGCCAGCTTTCTGGCTGCTTTTTGGCAGAGGTTTGCTGACACATTTATGCAAAAGCTTTTAGTTTTCCTGTAACATTGCTGGGTGGCTCTAACAAACATCCAGCTTCTTGCTTTCCTCACTACTGTCCACTGATAAGCAGATCGCTATGGAAATACACTCATTTGAGAGCAAGGACTGTGACTCTTTTTTTTCTGGATATCATTTAAGGAACATTTTTAGGGGAAAAGGCTCTTGTGTCCCTGGAGAAGTCTCTGTTATTGCAGGAAACAGGCCAGCCCTAAGTGATACCTTGACCTCACCTCTGGCTCATGCTGTCAGTGCAGCAGTTGGAGCCTCCTTCAGCCGGAGGGAACAGTTTCACTGCAGATTTCCAGGGCTGGAGAGCTGCAAGCATTTCTATTTACTGAATATTAATAATCTCTCTGTCTTACACAGTTTGACTATCTAATGTCAGTACTCATTCGGTACAGAAATTAATAACTTGAAGAGATCCACCTCTGCCAAATCTAACGATGAAAAAATTCACCTCCTCTTCCATATTACAAACAAAATCCTGTATTATAAAAACCTCACCTGTCTACCAGGATATTTACCACATTCTGTATTCATCCCTGTGGCCACTGAGCAGTCACTTATCAAAACATTTGTCTGTAAAGTGGTAAAGAAATATCCATTTAATTTTGACCTTTAAAGAAAGGGGGGAAATGTGTAAGTGGCAGACTGGATTGCAAACAGGGCAGAGAGCCTTTGCCCTCTGGACTGCCATCTAAAAGGAGTGGCTTGTGGAAGTCTTTGATGAACTCAATCAAATATGCAGCAGACATCTGTCTGGATTGCATCAGGCAGATCACCATCACTGTGAAAGGGTTGTAATCCATCTCCATCTCTCCCTTGCTCTTTCCCAGGTAGGGACTACTCTGTCCTAGTTCAGCAAGTGAGACCAGTTGTCACTGTGTGGGGGGGACCAAAGCTATGTATTCTACCCCCATCTATTCATTCCCAAGGTCAATGGCCCATTTGCAGCAGCTTCCCAGGGAGTCGTTAGCACCTCCACTCCCAGCCTGAGGGGGCGTAGGTGCTAATGGGCCATCAACAGTCCAAAAATAGCCCATGACTCACAGACTTAATCACCCATTGTGTGAGTCCCCGCCCCACGGGAGGGACTGGATGCTCCCTGAAGGTACAAAAGGGGGTGGGTAAGAAGACCTGGGGAACCCTTTTGTCGGACCCAGAGGAGCAGCAGGACCTTGACAGGAGGAGACCACCACTCCGGACCAGACCACAGCCATCACCTGTACCAACAGGTTTTTTCACTCCTTTTTGCTTTGGACTTGGGGGAACCACACAGGTCTCACACAAGGGCTAACAAACCCCTTTGGGTTTGTACCCCAGGGCACTGGGTTACACTGCTGGGTTTGGGGAGTTGACAGCAATTCCCCTTTTCGTCAGGGTATTTGCTGTATTATTATTATTAAATTGTGGCTCTGACTCATAATCTCTCTTGTGTTGAGTTCATTTCTCCTGCTGGTTTACCTCTAAACCAGCACAACTCCAAACTGAGATGAGGCTCTTTGGATTAGCTGGGCTACACCTCTGTTGCAAGGGGTCCAATGTGTAGCTGGAATGTATCGGTCTCTGAAAAATGAAGAGTTGGGTTTTTGCACTTTTTTTCCAGAGCTCAGCCTAGGGGTCAAAGAAGATCACAAAGAGAGCCTATGTGAAGCAACATAGTGATAAGATACTGCCAGAATTGCTAATACTTTCTTCCATTTCAAACCATGAGACTTAATTTCCTCCTCATACCTATGATATAATTTTGCAGTGTTCAGTTCTCTGTGATGACTGTTGATATATAAATAACTAATTAGATAAGGCTCAGTTTATCTGAGAAAGCCACAGCCTTTGGAAGACAGGATCACATCAGAGCAGAGACTGCATGAGTTGCGTAATGAGGAAAAGGAAGGAAAGCCAGGACCTGTATTGCTTTGTTGACTGAAGGCATACTTTTCCAAAAAAATCAAAGCTTAAGTTGGATTCCTGAGCCTGTGTTTAAGATTCAGAAGTGCAGCTGGATTTTCAACCTACCAACACCCTTGAAGTTAGCGTGTGTTCCAAGTATGCTGTAACTCAGATCAGTTATGTAGGAGCCAGGGTCTGGCATCATGGTCAGCACCCAGAATGCTCTTCAATGTTTCAGAGGCATGCAGGAGGCCTTAGCTAAAAATCCCAGCCAAGACATGGGCAACCATCATGTTTTCCTTCCCTACTGTAATACAAGAAGCATTTCAGTGAAAACAGTCCCCAGATTTTCTCATGCTCTTGTTGCCCTGAAAACTGTCTATCCCTGCTGATGATTAGCATATAGGATTTGGTCTCTGTCTTAGACTTGGTTAAGCCTTAGACTCAGCCCTGGGACTTGAAGTACACAGGATGTGAAAGGGAAGAGATGGGAAAGCATTAGCTATAGTAAAGAATTATAAGACTACTCTGGCAGCTACCAAGCTAGACTTGCCATATATTTATCTGTCAGAGAAGGGATTGGAAAAAAACCCCCAAACTACAAAAGCAGACTTGAGAAAGCTTGTCTCCAATTATTTCCTCCCTGTTGTCAGAAAACCTTACACTGAGTAAGAGGAAAAAACTCCTGACCCCTAAAAAGGTATTACTTACTCGAAAAAAAAATTGCTCTGATCATTTTTAAGGATTGACAGTTGACAAGGCAGCAGCAAAGTATCTCTCAGGTCTTTAAAGACGGGCCTATGAACACAGGAATGTCTGAAATCAAGGACAATTTTTGTCTCTGTCTCAGTCTTCAGCAATGAACACAAATCAAATGGTATTAGACTCAAACAATTTCTGCCCAGAGAGGTTTTTAAAAGGATCCAGAGGTGGAAGAGTGTCTCCAGGCAACCTAGAAAGACCACATTTCATGCTGGTATCAACAGTTTTGGAAAGATGGGACATGCTTCTGTTTGCAGAAGGGCAAGCAGTGAAGAGACATGGTGCACCTTCAGAACAAAAGAGCCTGTGCTGTCAGAGCTTGCCCTAAGCAGCAGCCCAGGATCAGGCCTCATGGGTGACAGTTTTATAGATGAGCAAATGAAAATCTCTCCAGTCAGCCTCAATTTATTCTGGATAAGAATCTGCTGGATATACTTTATTCTGATAGGCACTCAACATTTACTCAGCTATGATGTCCCCATGTGCCTAGCTGCACTGCAGTGGCTCTTAGCACTCTACTTTTTCATATCCCTTGAATATTTCCTACAGAATGATTGAGTGATTGAGTGATTATTAATTAATTAATTAATTAATTAATTATATAATGCTATGCTATGCTACCATAATTAGGGTTTTTCCTGTTTTGTATCACTTATCTTCAAGCATCTCATCATCAAGACAAAGAACAAGGAAGTTAAAAGACAAAGAAATGCAAAACAACTGTATCATAGAAAATAAAAATAAAAATAAATTTTGTCTAGAGCTGCACACAGCTGGACTTCAGACTCCACACCAATAGATGTCGCAGGGGAGATGGTTAAGGTGAAAATACTGAGATAAAGTCTGGGCCAAGCATGGAGGTCCACCCTACAATGGTCTGCAAGGTGAAGTGTGTGCAATAGTTCAAATGGGCCAAGATCTGACAGTATGTTCTTCTTGGCAGTCCTCAGAAGAGCAAATGAGAATACCCATGATTCACAGAAAGTGGGTTGGTGGGTAGATGGGTTTCACACCAGGACTGCAACTGTTCTCTTCCCTTCACTGCACAGAGGTGTGTGTTGGGATGGCGAGTGTATGGCCAATATTGTGCTAGCTCAGGGCTAGCATTGGGCCTGACAGAAGAGACAGATGGGCTGGGAGAAGGGGCCATGTCATAGAGCATCAGTTTGGCAGCAGTCACTGGAGCCTGGTGAGTGCAGAGAGCCAGCCTCTGGTGTTCACAGCAAGTGCTGCAGTGATTGCCCTGGCAAAAGGCACCCTTCTCCTTAGCAAGAAATGAAACTCGGGGCAGACATTAGCAAAGCACTGGTAGCTGCTGGCAATAACTTTTAAGCCTGTCTGAATAAAGCTCATTGGGCACAAAGGAGATGATTTTATCTGTCCTTTCAGCCTTTATCTTCTTCATTCAGACTGCAAGAAAGGCTGATAAGCTGTTCAAATTATTTTGGCATCTCTGTGACACAGGTGCCATTGTTGGACTGAGACCAACAGCTGATTCCCAATAGCCCAAGTAGTCCTACAGTTTAAGAACTTAAAATTTCACCAGTACAGACACAGCAAATGGAGCTTAGTGCCACTTGCATGAAGGTCTTTCATCCAACAAGTTTATCCAGGCTAGACATGAGGTGCATGAAAAGAAATTCCAACTAGACCTTAGGAAAAAAAATCACCACTGGGATGAACAAATACTGGACTAGGTGTCCAGAGAAGCTGTGGAGTTTCCATACTTGAAGATATTCAAAACTCAACCAAACACAGCCTTGAGCAATGTGATTTAAGTTAACCCAGCTCTGAGCAGGGAATTGGCTCAGATGATCTCCCGAGGTCCATCCAGCCTAAATTATTCTATAATTTCTTGAAAACTCATGATAAAGTTATGCAGGCTTGAAGTACACAGCCTGGGGATATTAGAACTTTCCTGCAGGAAAGTTTCTCTTGATAGACACAACATTAGAGGACCCTTATCCAGTCCAAGGGCAGTTATGTGACAAGAACATCCTAGGAAAGCTATTTTCTTCTGGAAGGTTGAAAGATTATGTCAGATAGAGTGAAATTTGGCACTTTTACCTAGATCTTTTATACAGACAGGGCTGTTGTCAGAATCTATCTAAGCAGGTCTCCTCCTTGTTCATGTGTACAACCCTGGAGAAATGGAATGATAAATCAGAGCCTGCAAGATGCACCACGAGTGATGCCAAATCAGCATGGCAGTGGAGCAGCACAGCCAGCACTCCATGGAGGACAGGCTGTAGAGCTGTTGAGTGTAGCAATAGGGGCAGTGGGTCGAGGCAGGGCAAGCAGTAGTGTGGCAGCCTCCTCCTCTTCTTCTCATCAGAGGTCAGGGCAGATGGAGTACACCACTGTGTCCATGTTTCTGCAGACACAGGGGAAGGGTATTATGCTGTGAATAAGTAGGTGCAGAATACCATAACAGCAGTAAAAAATGTGAAGTTCACAGCTGTGCTGAAGCTTTTGCATTGTTCTCGTCAAAACAAGTTTAGTTTTGTATGGCTTTTAATATTTCAGAGATAAGATTTGAGTGCACTGGGAATGGATGAATCAAAATCATCATGCAACTGTAGTAAAACAAATACAAGTTGCACCACGTGGGAGAAACAAGAATTATAATTTTAAAAAAGATGCTATTACAGATGGGATAGTGCCTTCAATGTTGTATTCATCATGTAAGTCACTGCCTCTCTTTAAAAAAGGGAATAGGAAGAAGAGGGTCCCAAAAGGAAGAAATTACATCAACTACCACATTTAGGATACCAAAATGAGACTTCACATGAGAAGAGGTTTAACAAATTACCAAACCAGGGAGTAAACCTCCCACTCTGAGGTGCCTGCTTGTCACAAAATTTGACCAAGCACAAATTCTGCTAAAATGTGGTTACCCAACACCTCTGGGAAATAAGCCTTGTGAACTATTTAGTTTGGAGAAAAGCTGTGGGAATGTGAAACAGGCACTGATCTTTGCCATTTTCCACAATAAAGGGAAATTGGGGGAGTGGGGGAAGGCGGAGTTTGGAATGCTTCATATGAAAAGGAAACATAGTAAGATTTTTTTAAAAGCTGATGCACATCTTGACATGACTTCTCTTGCTGTTTGCATAGGACAAGCAGCAGAGACATCCTGCTCCTTCAGTACAAAGCCTATGTTGTATACAGTTAGTGATTTTGAAGAGAGGGTTAGGATTTATTTTAGTTTAAAAAAATGTATAATTGACTCAAACGTCTGCATATGAAGATGACCATTTCTAATCATGGGGGAACATGGGTGCACAAAGCACTGCAAAATGCTCCTTGGTCTTGATGAAAGGGAGTTTTTATGCCCAATGCCCATTTTTCTCTCCTCCTTTTGGCCAAAATTTCCCCCCTCCAAAGTTCAGGATCAGCAATGCAACTGTTATAACAGCGCATGTTAAGTTATATACAGAACTCACAGAATTACAGTTACTAAATGCCTTGATTACAAAACACTGCATGAATGATGATGAAATCCATTCCAGTGGTTCTCTGCCAGAAAGCTGACTGGGACCTTGATCTGAGCAGTTAACAGCAAACCACAACAGTGTTTTATGCACTCACCACCCTCAAAAGTGAGCTCAGTTGCTGAAATGACTGCAGTGCTTGAAGGGTGAAAGATTGTTTTTTCCTCTGCAATTAAGGAGTATGAAAACCAAAAGGTGCTGTATGCAAATGTCTCATGGGATTCATGTTGTACTGGTATACAAGGTCTAAGATTGGTGAAAAAGAACTTTGCCAGATATATTCTGAAATGAAAATTCGGTACTTCTATTTCAGTAAGTAAGAGAGGGTTATTGTTTTATTGGTGCTGACTGACGAATATTTTAAAACACTGCTGATGCAAAAAAAATCAAGGCAGATTGCAAAAGTGTAGTTACATAGACTGTTCAAGGGAAAAATACACTGCATTTTACATATGATAATAATGAGCAATTAGACATCAAAATGATAGAAAGGTGTCCCAAGTTGCCTCTTGCCAGCAGAGAGTTATATTCCATATGATTTTTTGTCCTAGCCTTACCATCAAATTATCTTTAAAAAGTGCTTAACACCATCCAAACTTTGCTTTCTCTTTTCTTATGCTCTACTAAGAGGGGATTATATTCACTTCTTACTGCTTTGTCCTAATGCTGATTATTTTCACAACTTCTGCTGTTGTTTTGCATCTTATATTTATATATATTAGGGAAGCTGAAATCACTTGGAGTGACCTGCAACCAGATCGTCCAGTTAGGTTTGGAAGGATTCAGGGAAGCTGAAGGTAAATGCCTGGGTTTGGAGAGTTGTAAGTGGAGCAAGTAGAGTTTGTCTGTCCTCCTGGGGCAGTCAACACCATGGACTCCAAAGCCGGTCGCAGTACTACGGAGATGAAGTTGTAGGTAAGAGTAATTGGATGTTACACAGTTATAGATTCTCATGAAGCAGTTTCTTTCTAGACTGAAAACAAGTACACACTGAGCATGATATCTGTTGAGGACTCTGATTTGAACAACTAAATACTAACAGCACAAGACACAAGAGTAATACTTGTATTACTATGAAACACAATTTGAAGTCTAAATCTTAGGCATTGACTACTTTGCAGAATAGCATGCAAAGTTTCTGAAGTACATATCAAACCAGCCCTTGGAGGGAAGAAAAATGTAATGAAATTATGCTCTTGGGGGTGGGTGGGCAGGTTTGTGTGCATATACATGGATGTATGTATGCAAATCCCCCAAGCCAGTGTGCTAGCACAATGCATGGTGCTCCAAGAACCAAGTTTCTCCAAGGCACTCCAAGAACACAGTTTCAGATAAAATGTTGCACCACATTGCAATGTGGATTTTATTGTACTAGCCCTCAGGAGCAGCAGGAGGCTCTAGGAGAATCTGCAGATACTCAGGTATCTATTAGAGTACGTTATTAGAGCCTTCCTTATGGGACCATTCTGTAAAACATTTGGAATATAATGCATTGCCTTAGATAAATACATAATAGGAATTCAGAGTTATTAATGCATCATCAAAAGTCTATTCCAGCAAGAGCAGTTACCTTATTAATTAGGAATAGCAATCCTGAAGATTCTGTTATTTATATGATTTTAATTTAGTTCCAATTCTAAATGAAAGTTTAATTATGATTGCACCTAATTCACCCAAAGGATGAAAGGTCCAATTTAACAAAGGACATTCTGTCTTCATTAAATTATTACAAAGGGAACTAGGAATTGATGATATTTTACTATATTGTTCCAAATCACAGGGGATTTGCATCAGATATGCTCCATAACATTTAAGGAAATCAATTCTGGAACTCCAGTAAATGAATTCATAAATTACACTTTAATACCTCACAGTGCTGCTTTCCTCAGACACAAGTTGTCACTCCCAGGAGTGATACGAAGAGTACAAGGTTAGATGAGCTTTATAGAGAGTAATTTGTGTGATTGCATCGCTATTGCATATCAACGTGTCACGTTGCAATTGCACTCATATCTAAATGAGCAGACATCCCCTTCTTAGAGTGAAGTCTAGCTATAAAAATTTACTGCAGGTTAATCTTTTTCAGAGGAAATAATGGAAATTAATTTTTAAAAAGCTTGATGAATGTGTGGAGAAAAGCCACACCCATAAAAATGATTGAAGCACTTAACACTGTAGAGTGGCTGTTGTGGTCTCAGTGCAGAAAAATCAAAATTAACACTCCTATTTAGCACCAAGTTATTGAACAAATTTCTATCTCTGGAGAATTAGATGAGTAAAATTGCCCTCCAGTAAGGCCAGATATCATCAGCAAGTGAATGGCTTGTTAAAACTCCACAGAGGAAAAGGATTTGTGCCATCCCTTTGTTTTACTACCCTAGTCGCAAGAGTAGAATGCCACAAGGGATTTATCTGTCGGTAGCGTCAGGTGTGTAACAGGCACACTTGTATTAAGACTCGGACTGAAGTGTCTCACTTCAAAGGCATTTTGTGTGGGTAATGCTATAGTAGCTTTGGTGGGGACACTGGGACCTGCTGCCATCTCTGCATTGACACTGAAAATCCAACAGCTGAGAGCAAGGGAGACCTATATAAAAGCATAGGATTAATCCTATGCTGCCAGTAGGGAATGCCAGTACATATCCATGTGTCTGGCCCTGAAAAGGAAAAGCAGCACTATATATTCCCTCTTCAAGTAAAGGAGAAAGTATCCAAGTATGGAGAGGGAAAATGAGAAAAATCCTTGTTTTCCCTATTATCATTTTGTAGTGGAACTATATCGGTTAGCAAGACCCATGGTCCAGCAGTTAACTGTCACTGCTGAGAATCCTATGCTTCCATTATAATCCTTTGGGGGCTTTTACTGTGGACTGGTCATAGTCCATGTCCTCCAGGATTCCCTGCAAATGCAGTGGAGGGTCCTGGTTAGAGGACATCTGCCTCACAACAACACCAGGAGCATCTTTCTGCCTGCCATTTCTTATTCTAGGTCTCATGCAGAGGGAAGCCCATTTCCTCCTCCAACTCATGCTCCTGGCTTATTTCTGCTTGTTTTGGTTTGAGTTATTTACAAGCAATGGTTCAGTGCCTACCAGCCCAAGGTCTCCCTGGCCAACCTGAGGGGGAGGAGAGCAGTGTTTGCTGTGTTCAGTCTTACAGCAATGGAGCAGCTGGGGGTGGACCTTGACCTGAGTCCCTGCCCTATACACTGCAGGGTCCTGTCACCACCCTGTGTTCCATCAGGGCTGCACTGCAATTTCTAACCTCATCCCTTGTTCTTCAAAGGGAGAGTGAATTAACGGGGACAGACAGCAACAGACACCACTGGGCATTGCAGGACATGGGTAAAAGCTGGCACTGTGCTGCCTCATGCTATAAAGGCTGAAAATTTTCATTCTTTGTCCACATGTACATCTGCAAAATTGTCAATCAGCGCTGGGTTTGTTGCTCAGAAACACGTGAAAAGAGCATGCTGGTATGTTCCCAGCAAGTGACCTTGTGGACACACTCTGCTTCTGACACTGCTACTTCCTCAGTCAAAAAAACCCACTAAAGCAACAGCTGACATCTCTTGCACAGGGCTCAGCCACCTCTTGCTTTATGAAAAACAGGGCACCAGCTTTTCCTCCTTCATCATTTTCGGGGCTATATCACCATGGAATTGATGCCAACAATATCTAGTGGGTTAAAAGGAGTGATCTTGAAGAATTCCAAGTAAAAAGGGTGGCTTGGTTGCTCCCACTGTATAAACTGTAGAAACAGCCTGGAGAGACATCAGCCTCTGGCCATGGGCTGGTTCCTATCGTGTGCCATAGACATTTATTTTTCATATCATTGCTTCTCATCTAGCTCTGACAATATAACTGACAGGAGAGGTAAGTTTTTTTATCTTAAAGAGAAAAAAAATCCTACAGAGTCCCTTGTGGTTTTCCAGCCCCTTTTAATGCTACCTGCACCTAGCATGAATCCAGTAATAAGAGAGAGCATTAATTCTGTGATCAGCACAATTCACCAGGCTATCCTTCTATTTATTTTTGGAAACTGGTACGTTACCACATGCACATCCTTTTTCTCTAAATCACAGCAACACCTCTGCACATAAGAGAAAGTATCACATTTTAACTGGCATCAGATCAGAAAACAAGAAATGCCTCCCCGTGAAAAGGTGCAAGCACACAAAAGGAAAAAGAAAGCAAGCAGCAAACTCTCTGTCTTACACAAGGTTATCACACAAAAAATTGTAACAATTTAAGTGTTTTATTGTCTGATTGCCCCAACTCCATTGTGCTCAAAGGAGATTTTCTCTAAGTTACTCAACTAAACAGGACTAAGGGGCACCAAACTGATTTTTTTTTCCAGTAGCATCATTTACAGTGAGGACCCAGCCAGCCTCATGTGTTTTGTAACAAGGGATGATCATTCTCCCACTCCTTTTTGCTTTAAAATAATTTAAGTAGTTAAAGCACCTCTCCCTTTTTTCTCATGGTTCCAATCTGCATGTGATCATACAGGAAAATAAAGTACTTTTTGTTTGTTTATTTGTTTGTTTATTTGGTTTTTTGTCCCTGGGTCTGGATAGAAGGAAGACTTTTGATCTAAGGCAGTATTAAATGTTCCCAGAAAAGAAAGTTTCCCAGATATAAGGAGCACAAAACATACAGCGTGGAAAATGTTCCATATGTTGGAGACAGCAGTTCTCAGACAATGACAAAATATGAATCCAGAATAGCACAAAACAAGGGCTCTCTCCGCAATGAAGCAGACTGGACTGGAGAAGCTATTCTAGGGACCGTAAAGTATACGTGCTCAGACTTGGGGACAGGCAAGACCTCTGAAAGTCAGCCTCTGGGTGACTAAATTGGGATATCCAAAATTAGAGACCATTTTTGAAAATATAAGCCTGGGTGGAAAATTTTGTACTGCACAGAAGTAACATGTCATTTTCACAGGCTTATAACAACTTACTCCTAAACCAGCATTTATTCAAATACCAACTTTCCTCTGGATGAAGTTATTTGACTAGTCAGAGTTCACAAACTAAGGCAAACATAAAATCCAAACACAGTTGCGGAATTATAGCCTGGTATGTGGAAAAATAGTCACCTTGTGCTAGGCGAGCTCAAAAAGAGCTTCACCAAGAAATGTTTTTAAAAGCAGTTCCAGAGAAACAGACATTAAATTTGCTCAGTTGAAACACAAATGTTTTTCCTTGCGGAACTCAGATGCATGGGGCATTATGGCTTTGCTACTCCTGGAAAAACACCTCTGAGATGCAGCTGCAGAATGGCACCCCGTGATGCTGGGTGATTTAGCCCATGGCACACTCAGTGGGGGATGGTTTCAACCACCCTGTGGGTTAGTCCCCTGCAGATGCCACCTGTGGGAGCCAGAACAATGCCCCACACCGGCATTTCTGTCCTTCCCTCACACACAGACGTGTGTCCTTACTCAGACACATGAAATATTTTGGGGAGATTATTCAACTCCTAACTATGATTGAGCTGATTACTAAGAAGACACTTTTCTGCTGTTGACTAGATGATACACAGATTGTGCAACAGTATGGATCTGTGACAACTCACTCTTCTGCTGCTGTTACCCAGCACCTCTCTGGCACTGTTATCCAACAGCAATTTCAGTTACAGACACTTCCTTAATAACCCTTCCCTTTTTTAATTTCTCGTATCTCTCTTGCTTTGGTTCCAGGTAGTAAGAACAAAGTCATATTCTCCATTTACATTTAATTTGCCTGTATTTCCCCCCTGCATAGTTCATACAAAAACAATCTGTCAATTCCTCCCTGAGAGAGTTAACACTCAGACTGACTTCAATTTCTTTTGACCCCTAATATAAAATTCATTTTGATGAATTATTTATGTCTAGAGCTCCCCAAAGAATTGTCATTTGTATCTTCTATAGTTTCTGCCTGTCACTGGCTATTGCTGAATTACATCAGCTGGACAGCAGCTGTCAGTAATCAAACCATGTTCCTCCTCTGCCTTGGCTTTCTGCATCATCCAACAGACACAAAAACACCAGCTCCTAGAGCAGGTTGTTTTATAAGCCTGATCCCTTGCCCACTTTTAAGGCTAAAATTCAGTTGATTTTATTTTCTAATAACCTTAGTATGAAAGGCAGAAATAGACAGGGAAAAAAGATGTTATCAAGTGGACAAATAATGCCAAACACAAAATCTATCTCAGCCTTGGACCAGGATATAGTTGTATCTGGCTACACTCGTTGTCAAGTAGAAACAACTGTATTCTCCTAAACTGACTTAATCTAAACATCATCATCAGGAAGCAAACATACTCACATGCTCCCTGAGCCCTCCTTGAAAAATAAAGCAAACTCTTGGGTGTGAATATTGACTTAGTCAGCAGTGGCCCTTGGTTGTTGTGTCCTCTGTCATCCTCCAAAGTCAGACCATACTATTGTCATGGTTTCCAGTCACCCCACGAAGTTCTTTTGGATTCTTTTGGGCTTAAGGTTCTTATTGTGAAGGCTTAGAGCAATTAAAGGCTTTACAGGAGCCCTTTGAACATGACTTCTAATCCACACTGGCAATAAAAATTGTTAAAGTGACAATAAAATCTTTGTAGGATTGGAGTTTTATTCCAATAAAACCCCTCTGTATAGAAAATCCAAATGAAGATCTCAAAGAGGCAAAACCAGTCTTGCCAGTGATGAGCAATGGGATGGTGTGACAAAACTTGAGGAAATGAGCACTAGTGGGATCCTCAATCTGCCTCAAGAGGTGTTGGCTCCAATGTACCACACCTGAAATGTTTCTGCACCAGTTCACATAGCAGGAGGTACATACAAGAGGAGCTCAAAGCTTCATCCCAGTCCCAGAGGTTTGACATCACTGGCGTAAGTGAAACCTGGTGGGATGAGGCCTATGACTGGAGTGTCCTGTTGGGTGGTTACAGCCTCTTCAGAAGGAATAGACTGGGCAGAAGAGGCAGAGGGGTGGCACTGTGTGTAATAGAAGGGTTAGAATGAGTGGAGCTCTCCAATGGTAATGGCACAGCTGAGAGCCTTTAGGTAAGAACCAAGGGGCAAAAAAATAATGCACATGTCATTAGTGTGGTAGTCTACTACAGACCTCCCAGCCAGGGCAATGACACTGATGAACTAAGGGACACTGTCAACTCAACATCCCTTGTTCTTATGGGGGACTTCAACTTGCCAACCGTGTCCTTGGGGGCATCAGGCACAGCATGACCAGTCAGTTGAGGGAGGGCATTGTCCTGCTCTGCTCTGCACTGGGGCAGCCTCACCTTGGATATGGTGTGCAGTTTTGGGCACTGCAATATAAGAAAGACATTAAGCTCTTAGAGGCTGTCCAAAGGAAGGCAATGAAGATGGTGAAGGGCTTTGAGGGGAAGGTGTATGAGGAGTGGCTGAGTTCACTTGGTCTGTTCAACCTGGAGAAGAGGAGACTGAGGGGAGACCTCATTGCAGCCTACAACTTCCTTCTGAGGGGAAAAAGAGGAGCAGGCACTGATCTCTTCTCTGTGGTGACCAGTGACAGAATCTGAGGGAATGGCCTGAAGTTGTGTCAGGGAAGGTTTAAGCTGAATATTAGAGAGAGATTCTTCACCCGGAGGATGGTTGGGCACTGGAACAGGTTCCTCATGGAAGTGGTCACAGTGCCAAGCCTGACAGAGTTCAAAAAGTGTTTGGATGATACTCTCAGGCACATGATGTTACTCTTGGGGATGATCCTGTGCAAGGCTGAGTTGCACTCTATCTTTGTAGGTCCCTTCCAACTCAGCATATTTTGTGATTCTGTGATTGTGTTTCATTTGTTTAACTGATTTTTTCAAGTAAATTTTCTGAAAATGTGTCTCTGAAAATCAAAGCTCTATGCAAAATTTTTGCAGCATTTTCAATTTCATGTTTAAACTGACTTCCTGTGGCTTCTTTCACTTTTAATCTGTTTTCTCTCTCTAGGTTCCTGTGGAAAAAAAGAAAAGTGAATGCTGAAAAGGAAAGAAAAAAATTGTAAACTGTAAGAATAAAAGCAAAATAAGATTGTAAGATTAAAAAATTCCCACTTTTGATAATATTTCAAAACAAATATTCAAAATGTTCTTGAAAAATGGTTGGGTTTTTTTCCAGATTTAAATCAGTCATCCATAATATTTTCTTGACCTTCCATTCATTGCATTCTCTTAGCTTGTCTAGGAAACTGTGTTGAAGGAAAGAGCAGAAACAATCCCAAGAAGAAACCTTTCTTTGCAAGAAAACTCTGCTCTTCTGTACAGGTGCAAGTTCACTGTTAAAAAGTATAAAAGGGATAGGCAGTGAACACTTACATTGAGGCTTCCTCCCTTGTCATCAATGTGGGCTTCGCCTTTTTTTAGAGAAATCCCTTAATTTGGGATTAACATAGTACAGCACAGCTAGCACTAAGGGTCAATACAGTCTAAACATGCCACCTTTGAAGACATGCCCTCAAATCTTTACTTAAACTCATTTGTGAATCCTGCTGAAGCCCACAATTCAGCACATCCAATCAGAAGCTGCAACCTTTTCATGAGTGACAATAGAAGTGGGAATTGGTAGAAACAGAGGCCAGCCCATATGTGGCATCCTCATGACCCATGACAAGAGCATGCACTGCAAAGTTCAGCCTCACTATCAGTTCCTCATAGGCACTAAATTCACCCCAGCAGTTATAAATATTTCCTGCTTTCCACAACTGCTTTACTGTTATCACCTCCTGTCTCTGTCTCTTTTATAATAGTTAGAACAGTGTACCTGAGCACTCTGTGTAAGACTTTTCAATGCAAGATGACCAGATATGGCACTACAAGTCCCATCACATCTGGCTTGATCTCTCTGCATGGAGCAACTCTCAATTAAATGTGTAGAATTAGTTCAAATCACACTATTTCACATGCTTTGATAGCACTAAGGACTCTAAATACTCTGAAAACCTTAGCAATATTGCTACATGTCCTGCAAACTGATTAGTCTAAGATTTAAATCTGCTCTCTTTTCATAATCTGTTCCTTTTAAGTTCATAGGATTTGTTCTCTGGATTTGAGGTTTACAGCATCATTCTTTCTAGATATCATTCTGAAACTTGAAACTCTTATTTCAGTAAAAGTCAGAAAATTTAACTGGGTAATAACAATTTTAGGAGTGAGGATTTAAGGAAAACCACCAGTTGAAGTCATGAGACTTGGCAACATAATAGTCAAAACATCTTTGGGGTTTTTTGTGGTTTGTTTGTTGGGGTTTTTTTTTTGGTGTAACAGCAACACCTTGATCCATCAATGTTGATTAGAGCCAACTGCATCACATCTGAAATGTATCTCTGAAAAATGAATGCTGAATATGATTATTTTTTCTTATAGTCACAATTTCTAATGTTTTCCTGAAAGTGCCAGCTGCTCAAATTACATACCCTCATGAGAATCATGGGGTTTCAATTCTCACAGTAAGGCAACAGGGATCTAATCAAAGCCAAGGAGATATATACCAGCCAAGAGAAATTTTGGAGTAACGTTTATCTCTTCATCTGTACGCAGCACAAGGAAGGAGATGCAAGGGAGCAGCCAAAGGTCTAAGGAATGGCCCACAGCTGCTGACATGACACAAAGGAGGAAAATCCTGGGAGTCACTGGGTGAAGTACTGCAGTGAGCAGGGAGGGGTGGTTTTCGTACTGTGCATACCCCTGGTGGGACCACAAGCAGGATGCCAACCAGAGCTCTAAGAAAGCTGAACTGAAGCTAGAACAGGTGCAGAGACCTAGCACGACAAGAATGGGAGTCAGTTTTACCGATGAGACAAATATATCTTAATAGTGCTAGCCTAGCAAAAGAAAGGCTGAGGGGGATAAAATTACACTTTATAAATAATGTCCAAATACCAGCACGGTGGAAGAATCATTCAAGCTACAAGACAATGCTGGCATGAACAAATAGCATGAAAAGAATTCATCAACTATTTTAAGCCAAAAACACAATTCTAACTATCAGAGAAACAGTGTTTTATAGCAGTCTTTCAACAGAAGGAGTAGATGCTAGTAAGCTAACTACTTTTATAGAAGAAAAATAGTACATTTAGTTAAGGGATTTTATGATATATCTGCTGTAATAGTGGATGTACTTTAGGTCATATGCTCCTAGAAAGTTTCTGCTTGCCTTGGTTGGAAGATAGAAAAGAAATATACAAATGTAAAACTGAAAGCTGAGATCTATGAAGAAAATCAAATAGTACCTCACAGGTAGCTTTTATTTTTAATCTCCTGAGTTTATGTGGCTTGAATCTGATTTTTAATACATGGGGCACTTATGACTCAAGCAGGTGGTGGTTTGCTGATACCAAAGTCCAATGCAATAGAGAGGTGGATGAAATCATCAAGAGGAAAAACGTGATTCCTTGTTTACTACTTTTGCCCTTTCTTTGCAACCATCATGCTCCCTGTCTCTCCAACCTGCCCATCTATGGAGAGGGTAGCTCACAAGGATGTCCTTTGCCCAAAAGGGGAGTTTGTCTGTCCAGCACTGCCAGATTCACCTCAGCCAAGGGAGAGCCAAGAAATTGGGAACAAAGAGTCTTACACTGATTCTCTACTATAGCTGGGGATGGATTGTGTGCCCAGCTCCTTCCTGTCTAGAATATTCCAGGTGCCCCTTATGCCATCATTTCAACAGAGAAAAACCCACATTTGTATCTCCTTGAAGGCCCATAGCAGCCGTCTTTCTTCTGATCTAATCTTGACCAAGTGAGCCCACTCCAGAAGGACTTTTTTGGCAAGCAGGTCAAGTAGCTTCTGCCTGGTGGGGAAAGGCTTCTTCTTCGCATCCTTCAAAGGCAGAGGCACACTTGCCTTCAGGTTTTCACACACAGTTCATTCACACGCTCTAACAAGGCTGCTAGCACCGGTACTCCCACACAACAGACCATCAATAGCTGCAGGAGTGTTGTTATAAAACCACTGATGGCCGTTGCAGTGCAACCCTGTAACTCCTGTAGTCACTGGCCATAAAGATAACTGGTCTGAGTCAGTATCAGAAGAATGAGGAAATTTGGGCTTGAAAGGTATTTGCAGAGAGAAGACACCAGCATGCTTTTCTGTCAGCTCTGCCTGCATTGATCTGCTGCTGGCAAGTTTCAATCAACATACGAAGAGAACTGGCAGAAGCTGGCTAATTATAAATCATTTAGTCAATCAAAATATAGCTTCTAAGCTACGTAAAGATCTTATTTCTTCTCAAGAGCCTTACATGGGAAAAACAGAGAAATGCTGTACCAGGAGGAGAGAAAAAGCTTTATTTAAAAGTGACTAAAAAGAGAAAGCTTCAGGATCTCGTTTGTGGTGTAACTTAAAGGAACTTAGGTACTTGTCAAAGCTAATTCAGACAGGCCATCTGCAAATGCCTGTGATTTGAAACATTCCCCTTGTGCCAGTGGAACAGCGTGTAACAGCTTCTTCACATCCCACCCTGACAGGTGCTAAGCTGCTCTGCCTGATGCTACCAGTCCCAGGATAGGGAGAACCTCCCTCCTCCTCCTGACTCTTGAGAGCACGTTTTTTAAGCATCACTCTTTGGCTCTGCCATGCAGGAAGGGAATGGGGAAGTGTCTCTGCCTCATGTGCACTGTTAGGGACAGGAGCATCCCACAGGGAGCAGGATCAATGCCACCTTTGCACAGGTGTACAGCAGAGGCCAGCTGCCACTGGTAGGCTGAAGCACCTTGCCAGGTACCCTATGGCAGCATCTTCATCTTGGAAGCGTCAAACCAGCTTTGCATTTGGTAAGCAATTTTCAGGTGGAACTGTAGGCAGTGACAGGTTAGCTCAGGAGGAATGAGCCCTGCTGGTCCACCCCAGTGTGGCAGATGGGTGCTAACAAGCCTGGGAGACATCTGTGGAGGAGCAGGTCCAGCAGGACAGAATAACCCCCAGGACTGACACCCAGGCAAAGAGCAGTGCTGCCTCCTGTGCAGTGTGCAGTGGCCTTTGATAGACAAATGTTGATTTCTCCTTAGCAACACTTCTCAGTGTTTTTGTCCATGAAGTGTTCTTTGTACCTTAAGGAAGCCAGAAGTGCTGGAAGAGCACCAGCCTCCCAGGGTAGCCAAAGGGACTGTCACGGGTGTGCAGGGTAGACAGACCCACCAGTCCAGGGCTGTCCTAGGCAAAGCACCCTCTGCACAGACATCTGGAAAAGTCTTTTAAATCTTAAAGCCCATTTTTTAAGTGTCACAGTTGGATGTGACAAGTACTCGGATGCTTAAAAATCCATTTTTAATTCCAGCTATGGGCTTTCCAAACTCTGCTTCAGGATTTCTTTCACAGCTGAAGTTTACGAACCCAGTCTAAGCACATGGACTCAGGCTTTAATCCCAAATGAACAATTTTAATCCCAAATGAACAATACCCAAGAAAGGGTAAACTACAAAAACAGCAACTCGCAGTGCTGAAGGTCCTCTTCAGAAAATGTGACTCCACTTGTCTTTGGGGTGACACCTGTCTCCTGCTCACCCAGCACCTTCTGCCTCCAGCTGGAAAGCTTAGGTTCACTCTGTACACCCTGACAGTGAAACTGGAGTACAGAAGTGAGAATGTCTTTGACATGTATGTAATGCAAAAATGTTGCACTTACACTCAACCTCCAGAGGCAAAGGGAAAACAAAGCCACATATCTTTTCTTTGCAAAGCACTATGAAGAATGCCTGCAGAGTTTTTGAGTTTGCTTTTCAAGGATTCATGTGTATCTTCACACATACATACCTATATATATATATATATATATATATATATATATATATATACACACAATATATACACATGCATATTCCTTAATTTTAGGTCCTGCTTATACCTCAGGAGATATATACCTAGTTGGTTTGAGCAAAGTATATTTGTAGGATCTGCAAGAACCCCACACACTTGGTGGAAAAAATTAAATGTGGTAATTCTACTGTCACTTTGAAGCTGAAATAAAAATCTTATCTCTTTATTAAGACCATTTTTATTAAAGAGGTAGTCTTAAATCAATACTATATTTGAAAACTGCTCAAAAGTCTTTATAAAATAATTGTAATTGCTTTTCTGCTTGGTGGACATTTCTCTCACATACTATGTTCAATGAAGGCTTAGGAGTGCACTGCGATACTTTGCTTTTAGACAGTTTTAAACGGAATTTGTGTGCGCTTTGCACAGAGCACTGCCAGTTCAGACAGACTTAATGAGAACCTTTGGATTTCCCAGTGCCACTGTTAGTTATAAAGAAATATCTCACTGTTTGCAGCTGCTCCAGACAGTGTCTTCAGGTATGTGAAGCATGCATGGTCATGTGCAGCTTCCAGATAATCAAACCAAACCAAAGAAACGAAAACACAGTCTACAAAACAGGGCAAACAGTTCCTACTCTGTGAGAAGGAAGAGTGTATTTGCCGCCTCTCAGGAGTTATGCAGAGCTCCCAGTCCAAGAATTTCTCAGCAGAACTCTTCCTAGCTCCATCTACATCCCAAACCTTCTCAAAAAATATGTCACGGCCTTCTACTGTAGTCTCCTTTTCCCCCTTAAAGTGATGGACACAAGCCATTACACTGTGCAGCAAGTGGCATTTCTGCAGAACCTCATGCAGGAGTTAAACAAGGTTAATGCCTGGTGTGGAGACTGGAACCCAGCAGCTGGAGGTGAATGTGCATTCCCTGTCTTTGGAGTTCGATGCTGAGCTAGACTTTCTGCTTCTTGTTAGGGAAAAAGCTAAAGAAACATTGTTTTTGCAGTATTCCCTATGCCAAAGTGCTCGATAGTTGGCAGAGACCCAAGACACCACAGCCAGAGGCTGGAAAGCACTTCTTAAAAACAAACAAATGAACAAGCAAACAAACAACAGACAAAACCAAATAAGGAAAATGACACAGAGAAACCCCAGTTTCAAGAGCTGCAGAGGATTTCTGTGAAAGAACAGAAACCAGTTCTACCAATGCCACTTTTACTGCTATAGCATATCTGATGGCTGGGAGATGTCTAGTACCATGTTCTCAAAAAAAGGACACAGAGTGTTCTTCTTCTCAGGAACAATAAAATATAAAAAAGACTATGCTAGCAGTGTAACAGCACTATAAATCACATTCTAAAAAGAAATATTATAATAATGTTTTTAAAGTTTTAGCTACAGAAAAGATTCTTAAATGTTATCCTTTAATTATTAGTATAGAGTTTAAAATGAGAGGCTCTCAAAGATGTTTTTCCACTGAAATAATAGGTTATCAATGGTTTCACACATTGAGATGCGTTTAAGACTTTCCCAATCTAAACCTCATACTGCTGAAATTCTTAAACCTTCCCTGAACCCAGGAAAGACCATGCTTACCTGAAACATAGCCATATTTGTCATACAGGTGCTTTTTTTCCCTCTGCATACCAACTCCTGGCCATAGACAGCCCTGTACAGACACATTCCATAGTATCTACCTGGTTTTTCATTTCTCAAGTTTTGAGCAAGAGTAAAATTGATGCTGTGTCTTTCAATAAGCAGATCTTTAAAAAACAGGCTAAGACAGTATTTTTAAGAAAAGCATCAGCACCTACAGGTGAATAACACAGTACCCGATCACCATTACACTTCTTGCATTCTTCACTGGGTTTGCTGTAAGAACAAGAGATGTACAGGTGACATCCAAATGAAGACACAATTTCTTCACAAAAGGAAGTACTGTGGAGACCACAGCCAACTACAGACTGTCATTCAGGGTGGCATTCCAAGGGCCTCTTAAGACACTGGAGTGGGAGCAGGGCTGGCAGAGGGCAACACACGTTCCACACCAGACTGGCAGTCTGAGCAAACAGCACAGGCCAAAAGCCAACTTCCAGACAACTGAAATCAAGTGTCCCCAACCCTTCTCCAAATGAAAAAACAGGTATGATGAAAGTTGGCAGGAGGGACAGATGGCTGGTGGAGACAGTGAGAGACAGATGAGAAGGATAAGAAATCCATAAAAAAGCCAACTGAAGAAAAAAAAAAGGCCTTTGTCCTCAAAATAACATAGTCATTAAGAAACAGGCTACAAAGATGTAATTTTTGCCTAGCTGCTCTTTGGGGCTGTAAACTATGTTTATCTGTATTTATTATTGATGGGGTTTGTGCTCTGGAATCTCCCAGCTATGCTGAACAGATGTCACTGAAGTGCAATTAAAATCCCTTGATTTCTGCCTGAGCTCACCTTAATCAGAAAGCTTTCCACCGAAACTGCTCTGGTGTACATGGACATTACCAGGCAGAGAATATGGCCAACCACAAGACAGTGAAACTACTCTGGATATATTTGGGAACAGAACTTAGCTCACTCTAGCCTAACAGCTTTGTTTAGTATGTTCTCATTATCCTGGGACTTCACAAAGTCTGACAAGCTCTGAAAACTCAGTCTGACACAAATATTAGTGCAGAAATCTGTGTATCTATTGTAATTTTTAAAAAATCTTTCAAAAGCATGTTAAAAAAAATCCAACATCCATAGCTGCAAAACTCCTGCCAAAGATGTTTGCTCTGAAGTATGGGGCAAATAAAAATACAAAATGCATTGCTAAGTCCTGAGAAGAACTTTTGAAATCTCAGGACAAAAGCAGCCTTTGGGCAATATTCAAGGCTGTCAAGACACATAAAGCAGCAGAAAAGTCATCCTCCAGCAATGGGTAATTACTATATACAGATACCAGTAAGCACACTGGGGGGCAAAGGCAATGCTGCCACCGACTGCAGCAGGCTAGGAGAAGGTCTTTCCACATTTAAAAAATGCCAGCACTCCAAGGACTCTCTTTACAACCAGAAAAAATACCAAAGTAGAGTGGAGAGAAGTAAAGTAGGACATAAAATTTTATTCTGAAATGATCTCTGGCCACAACAATAAAATGTAACAAATATTCACTAGAACAGCCTTAACTCCTGTTATCAGCTGTACAATACATACAGTATCATAAAACTGGCCACTAGGATTAAAACCCACTACAACATCTTTAATGTTAAGTGGCAACAGCAGCATCTCACAGAAAATTATACATAAATATATACACAGTCCACATTCAATCATTTTTCACGTTTTCAGTACACACAGTTGCAGCATATTACAGTCACGTGTCTAAGTCGTTGCCCCATAAAAACCCAAGCTACTGCTTAGACGTAATTGTAGCAGGTGAATTGAGTAATTACAATTTGTAGCAGAGATGTACAAGCCCCTAGAAACAATAATTCACAAATGTTATTTTATTTAAATGCTACCATAGCATTACACTGGGCAATATTCTAATCTTTGCTTGACTGGAAAGAGTTCTTTTTGTACTTATTCCAAATATTACTGATGGAAAACAATACTAACAAATGGAGAGCATTAAATAAAGCACATCCTTTCCTAAAGATTCTAATATTGCCCGATGCTACTTATGTCTAAAGTGTTTTCAACATTCCCATGAAGTCATTTATAACTCCAAACCACCCACCAAGTTAAAAGTGGCTTAAGTGCCTTGCACCCAAATTGTAAAAATCCCTGGCCACCTTTGTAAGAGCCAGGCACATATAAAAGGAATGCACTTTGGTTCATACCAAATGCCCTGGGATTAAATCACACTATAAAACTAAAGAGTTTGAGGTAAATTTTTACAAATACAGTTGATTTCTGTCTAGTGTCACTATAACAAAAAATCATTTTAAAAAACTTAATTTGATGTTAAAGTACAACCAACCAATGACGAAGGGCCATCTTTAACCCCTTAATGAGACATACTACAAGAACAGTTTCCTCTCCACCCTAGCAAACAGTGTGATTGCCTTATTGTTTCTATTAAGGCCTGGATCATCTACAGGATGTTTTAAGACAGGTATAGCACTGAAAAATTAATATCATCCCTACTAACCAGTATTCCAAGGGTTAAAGAGGCCAAGATGCATGCCCTACAACATGGCATTTGTAACAAAAGGCACATTGTTAACACCAAGGGCACAATCCATCCTCTATCCTTAATCTACACATCTTGCATCACTCTCTTGTTCCAACACACTTAAGTGGTAATGAACACACCAGTGGTGCAAGAAACTGAGCCAAGTGAGACTGCAACCAAAGACAACACTGTGCTATTACTAAATCTGAAAATAGCTCAGACAACCCCAGACAATGGTAACGTGTGAGACTAAGCACTGTTCCCAAGCCAACTTCTCTCAGCCTAATTATCAGAGCCCTTAGAATAAAAACACATCAAAGTAAGAGGCAATGTCCTTCCCCCCACCCCCGACCCCCCCTTTTTAGGGGTATAAATAAGCTACAATAAAAAGCAGCCGCATCACACAAAAACCTTGATGTAGCTGCTCCTTTAGCATAGAGGAAGTTCCACTGTATCTGGGTTAAAAAAATAGCTCTGCACACTCTATTTTGGCCTTTAGGTTTCCGGTAGCATTTATGAAGAAGGTGGATCATAAATGCATTATTGGCATTAAGAACTGGTTATATGAAAAAGAAAATTTAGTGGTTGTAGCCCATAAATGACCCATGAACAATATGAATGTTTTCACCTTAAGATACTGTGAAAGGCAGGATGTCTCCTTTAAAATATATTAAGGGAGGTGATTCTTCTTTCACTCTTAACATCAGCATCCCTATTTCCTAACTTTTGCAGGAAGAGTTAAGGTAGAAAGGAGTGGTACAGTCAAAAGATGGTAGAGGAAGTAGATTCCCTGTTACTGTAGAAAAATACACACTATTGTATTCCCACAGTCATGAGAGTCAGTTAATTTTACATGAAATTAATATATGTCTTTTCCAGACTTAGAATCTACTGACCATAATTTAATGGATATTCATATTCTAAACCCCACTTTTCTTAGCTGTACTATTATATTTCATTTTTAACATGATTTCATACATGTTTACATATTGCACTTACACACATCGTATAAAGTTGTGAACATTTAACACTAAATAATTTAATTTGACTAGAGGCAGGAAATTATCTTTCTATTTAAAAAAGTAAGTTGATTGATGGTCTAATTTTTACAGGTATCAATCAACAAATTCCATCCACTACTCAGAAATTATTTTTGGAGCTTCTTTAGGTGTTGACTTTTTGGCAAGAAGTTCAGCAATATGTTTCCTGAGAATTCTGTCATTTTTGTCACTATATCCCTCCCCTGGTCTTACATTAAATTAAAAACAAAACAGATCAACAAACAAATACAAATTAAGCTGTAAGTGGTAAATTAATGAATATGAAGGAGAACTTAACCGGAAACTTTCTTGGCCTCTCAGGGGACCATGCTTTAAGTATTTTTCGTAATTTGTACAAGTAACTCAGCAAAATCTGTGCATATAGATGTTGTTTATAAGTAAAGTTACTGAGGTTTACTGCAATCCATTCTAGTATGTCTTGTTCTAACATCCATAAACTGTTCTAGATTATGTTCTACTTTGTTTAAAATTCCCTTTCCATATGTTTTATACATCCATTGTAGAGCACAGCCATTGTACGTATTAAAATACTGATCTCAGATTTCAGACTGTTCCTGTTGAAAACATGCCACAACGTGTGAATACTTCTTTCATAGGTCTAGCTACTATTCCTTAGTAAAGACCATCTTTCTTCCATGAATACAGTTAAAAAAAGAAAAACCAAGCATTAGCACACACACATGAACAAATCTATGCATATCTCTAACTGTTCTTTCAAAGTTAATTTTCAGCCACAAATGCCAAAGATTAAATCAAATTCCAAGCACTTAGATTTCCTTTGATAATTCTCCCTTATTAAAAAGTATCTAGGGTGGTGTCTTTCAACTGAAAAGCTTTCCACTAACAATCTTTCCCTCTACAGTTAAGCTGTCTAAGGTGAAGTAGTCCTCTACAGGAGGCAATGTAGGAACATGTGTTTGCCCCTACACGCAGATTTGATCTGAAGTGTAAATGTACCAGAAAAGTCATAGTCACTCAAACACTGACAGAAGAAATAAAAGCAATCTTGAAATACATGTAGTATAACAGTCTGGAAGTTACAGTATAAAACTGACAGAATGAGTACTTCTGCCTATGTGATTTTGGGAGACCAAGGAGCACATCAGAAAAAACAGAAGAGCAGGGAAAGAAAAAGTTAAAAAAAGGCAAATCTCAATGTGAATGTTCCATGTTAAAGACCTGAAATGAAGTCAAAAACATTTTGCTTTACCAACTCATCAGTCACTTTGAAATTTAGAGGAACAGACACACTGTCATGTTCGTGCTTTCCAAGACTGCCTGTTCCTCTCACTCCACCACATGGCATGCATGTTAAGAGTCATTTTAGCCCCAGCATTCTTATTTTTTGCAATGTATTTTAATTAAAGCCCACTACTTTTGAACAGAGAAAGCATTCCATGGGAGGTGATGGTATCATTAGTGATACCACTACTTTCTGTGGGCTACCACATAGAAAATGACAATGTAACATGCTATGGCTCTGCTTCAACAACAAGTTTACAAGAGCTTAACTGTATTCTTTGAGTGTTCTCCCCGGAGTCCAGTCAGTCATGGGGTGTGTGTTCACAGAATCAAGACAAACCCATAAAATCCAAAAGGCAGTCTTCCAAATTTACCCCAGGTGAAAACTAATATAAATCATGGAAGAGAAAGGTTAATGCCTTTGATACCACGCTGCAATGCATGACAGTCATGTTGTAACCAGTGGCCTGCCACTGATGTTTATTACTGTGTCACACTAGTTACAGTAAGGCTAATTGTACTGTAGTAGAAGACAAACATTTTAAAAAATAAGTATAAAAACTTAAAGCATTGTCCCCGTGTTTTTATAAAAACAAATCAACATTTCTTACATTTAAAATGAGTGCTGAAAGTTACAAATGAATAGATTTATTGAGCAAATAAAAATGTATATCTGAGCTAATTTTTCATACAAATAAGGCTCAGCCACATTGTATTTCTCATATTAACAGCATCGGGTTTTCAAACTCAGCTAACGAGTTTTGGCAACACTGTTCTTTGCTGAATATTCCCATTGGCATCTGTCATCTGTGCCAAATTAGTCCTCAGTTTTGAAGCTGAGCTTGAAGTTGGAGGTAACTTGGAAATCGACGTTATAGCACCAGTGCTCTCTGTAATTCTCTTTGCCGAGGCCTTTTCCCCAGCTGGAGGTTTTGGCAACCGTCTCCTTAGCCAGGGATGCCGCAAGGCCTGGCTGGGTGTCATACGGATAGCAGGATCCCATTCTAAACACTGTTTTAAGAAGTCAAGGAAGAGGGGATCATCACATCCCTTTAATGCATTACCCCATTCTCTGCTCTCCGGTGGGCCACGCAGTTTTCCCCTCCGAGAGCGTCCACCGTTAAGTATTACAGAGCCATCAGACAAGGTTGTGACATTGCAATAGCGGGGATAACCCTTAGAGCTCACAAAGTTTTTGGCTCGCTTGGATGCATCTAAGAGTTTTGGAGAAGGCATGCCCAACAATTCAATCATGCAAGCCAGCTGGTCTCCTTCATCTTCTCCAGGCAAAAGTGGATAACCAGTCAGAAGCTCTGCTAGGATACAGCCCAAGCTCCACATATCTATAGGCATCCCATAACGAGCACCAAGGATGACTTCAGGTGCACGATAAAACCGTGACTGAATGTAAGTGTAGACACGCTGATGGTCATAACAACTTGAGCCAAAATCAATCACTTTAATACCACTTCTACCCTGTTGCTTCAACAGAATGTTCTCGGGTTTAAGGTCACAGTGAATGATTCTGTTTTTGTGCAAAGCATCCAAGCACTGTAAAATTGAGTGGGCAAACTTGCGAACCAAAGGCAGGCTAAAGCCCTGAAACTTGTTTTTCTTTATTAATTCATAAAGGTTCATGCTCAGCAACTCGAAAGTCATGCAGATATGGCTGCGGAATGTGAAGTTTTCCAACATGTGAATAACATTCATATTGTTATCCTTATCTTGTTTCCGGAGATGTTCCAGGATCTTAATTTCTTCCGCAGCTTGGCGGTGGAAACGTTTTTCATTTCTCACCATTTTTAGTGCCACATGCTGATGCATCTTGTGATCGTAGGCCTTTACCACCTGCCCAAAGCTTCCTTTCCCTATAACTTTCAGGACTTCATACCTATATGCAATATGATCATGGGGTACTTGTATGTAAGACCCTTGGTCATCATCATACCCGCAATTGTTTGAACCACCGATCACACCTTGCCGCTTCTTTGCATTTGGACCCAAGAAGTATATTTCAGGGTAGCTAAAAATCTCATGATGTTCAAAAGCTGTTAATTTTTGCATGTATTGCTTCACTGCCTGCTCTGGTGTGATAACAGAGGCTTTCACCTTCCCTGTTCCATCTGTAGCTTTTAAAGAGCTGGAGCTCCCTTGTCGTCTGTGAGCACTCTCTGTCTGTCTGTCCTGAACCACTGGCAATCCAGATTTGCCTAGTGTTGTAAGTCCATTTGGCTGTGTTGTCAGAACCGTCCTCTTGTTACTATTATCTTCAAAGAGCTGCTGAACCTGGATCTGTCCATGGCTACCAACGTGGAGGTGCTCATTCATTGTGTGCTTACTGCCTCCAACCTAAAACCAAAAATAAATACATACCCAGTTAACAAGAAAGACATGAACTCTATGCTTCAACATTCATTCTGCAACCCACCATTCTGCCAAAATCATCTCAAAATGAAGTATTTTCTTAGAAGTCAGTTGTTTTGATAATCTAAAAAATACAGCACATATACTGTGATACTGCTGGATGCTATTTAATGTCCTGATCCTTGCTTCGCAAATGCTTTTCTCATCACTCTCCAAAATGCTTGCAACAAGGCAATCACAAATGTGCTATCATGGTAAGCTAACAATTTCTCCAAGGAATTTTCAAGGCAGCAGTCCTGTAACATCAAGATGCACAAAAAAAATAATAGTAGCAGTTTTACAGATGCTGGAGATCAATACATAATGGCTACTAAAGCTTACATGGCTAAGGTTCTCCTACTCACCTCAGAAATCAAGATTTTAACTTGTTCCTAAATTTGCTGTATGTCAAAAGTTCCAGATAAATTTTTAAGCAATAAGGAATGTGCTGTGACATGCACAAAGATGAAAAGAACCTCCACATTTCTGAGGTTCAAGAGATGCCATTTACTGCTTGCAACTGAGACAGTCACAATTCAGCAAAACATTCCGATCAGTGAAGAATAAGCACATCCTTTAGCATTTTCCCAAACCAGTCTTACAATAACTTTTAAGTAAGGTGAGGTTTGAGGCCTGATGCAGACTTGAGTAGAAAGAAAATCTTTGTCTTGAAGAACATGCAAGTAACTTTATTTTAAAGGAATGGGAAAAAAGATTTTAGAAACTACATTTGCTCTTGACAGTGTTCACAAGGAAATAAACAGCAGCATTCGCCTTTTTCAAGCAAACAAACAACTATTGCACTAAGCCTGTTATTTTTAAGGAGAAACAAGAAATTTACAAAGCTACTAAAATAGCTGTCCTTAGAATTCCTCATTTGCTGTAAAGTAGAGGATAATTAATTTGTCTTCTGCCTGGTCTTATACAAATGTGGGAAGAATTCCTCTGCTGTCTTTTGAGCTGATTCACCAGTCCTAATATTTATGCCAAATCACTGACAAAAAGTTCAGTGCTATGTCAGACAGATGATCAAGCCAGGACTGAGAGCACTTTTCATCTGAACCTCATTTTTAGTAGGCAAGCTAAGGATAACACATTCCCTGTTCATTTAAGATTGCTGAAATGAAGTCAGAAAATGACAGCTGTGTGCTGTAATACGAGGCAACGAAATCTGTGCTGCAACAGTAGAAGTGGTTCCTAATGAGAAAACCTGGACACGCAATGCAGACTCAAGCATACTTTGTGCTTCTGTTAAGGCCAGTCTGATATGGCTGTAGCCTGTTTTTGCAAATTCGGAAACGTGTTCCCAAAGATTTGCCAGCTGGACACCAGCTTCACCTTTGGACAATATTTTGAAATCTGCAGCTCTGAAACACATAATCTAAGAACAAGTGTCCTCAGGGATTGCTTCTGCCAAGTTCACTGCTCTTCTGATTCCATTTTGATTCACGTTGAATAACTGGTTCATTTTATTTCATCATTGCAGTTTGACAGTGTACGTTTATTTGCAGAGAAATTTAGGCTCACACTATCAAATTTCATCAATCTCACAGAAAGAATTACACCACACAATGACAATTCACAGCAAAGATATCTGTAACATTTAAGCACAGTGAAGACATACAGGAAATCAACAAGAATTCCCTTCCTAGTTTGATGTCTGAAAAGCACCAGAAATTAAATCATCGAGAGAACTTAATCAGCTTATCATGCCTACAGGCAATTCCTTCAGGTCAAATTTGAGATGCACTGCAGCAGCAGTTTCCTGAAGGTTGCTCTGATCCTCTATATAAACAGCAGTTACTGTAAAGAAAAAAAAATCGGCCCCAAGAGCTGCTAAATCACCCCTCTCAGAACCAGATGTAGTTAGTAAGATGTGCCAGAAGTTCAGCACATGTAGCATTGCAGAACTGTGTAAGACAGGCACAATGAAGCAGCAGAGTAACCATACAACTACAAGGTCTCAAGCTAGGAAATTCCAAGTACACATATTTCTACTGCAGCCCTAGCTGAACAACAAAGCAGAACATATTTGCCCAAACTGAGAGCAGACAATACAAATGTAGACAATGAGGAAGAAAAAGTATAGCAGAGAAAACCATCTTTAAGAAATTCTTAATCCAAGTACTCATTGCCACAGCTCACATCTTGAATTTTTTTTCAGAGTCACCTGTTTTCAGAGTTAACTATCTTCTAGCCTTCCTAAGCACTGCTTTCTTCAATACATGGACTGAGAAATTCTTCAGGGCTCGGAAAAAGCCCAAATATATATTCCTTCTCAAAAGGACTAAAAAGTTATTTTTTTCTAAAAGTGTGTTTGCAAACACATTCTAGAGTGTAAACCATGTAGCTCTGCTTCCTGCACCTTCAGGCAGCCTCATGGTTTCTTTCACTGTTGATAGGCTGGCTTTTTTCTTCAAGCAGCAGAATGAAATCACCAGCATTATCCCAACTGCAACCCAAATCCAAAGCGACTGGTTTTGCTAGTTTCAGTCAGCTGCTGCTTGGGAATGCAAGTGCAGATGCAGACAGTAGCACTGGTTTTCCTTGTGGAAGAAAAGACACCACATTAGCACAGGCTCTACTTCAAAAGCTGTGGGGGAGAAGAGAGCTCACTCTTCTTTCAAAAAGTCTGAGAGGAGTTTCAGAGCTATCAGACATATTGCGACCACAAAGTCAGTATGAAAAATGGTCTTTCCTCATCTCATAATACTGCCTGCACAACAAACACCACGTCGTCTTCTATTTCCAAGCTGGATGAGGTTTGGATTTGCACCAGCCCTTTGCTCTGCCTATCTACTTCTGGCTACTGGGTGTCTGAGATTGCTGTCAAGTTGAGGCTTGCACTGCTTACAGGCTCCACAGGCTTCACCAGTAACACCGTATGTTCCTGAGCCACAACTAATGGGCTTGGGAAGCTAGAAAGGACTACAGCAGCCTCCTTACCCCAGGACCAAGCTGTTCTCAGTACACAGCTTTTCAACCGAAACCGTAAGCCTGAAAGTGCTATAACATATTTCCATTTTGCTTCTGCAGATGGGACTATAAATTCCAGAATGAGCAACCTACACAACTGATCACCTGCATGCACTGATGAAAGTTATCTAGTGCATTTATGAAATACAATACTATTATATTGCTCGTGCTCAAACCCATTCAAACCCTGTATGATTTACAAAAGTATCTTCAAAAACTGATGTACACACTTGTCTATAAAAGATATTGAAATAACAGGTAAGCTTGAACTCAAAGAATTCATCTTTCCAGATCTTCTGGCAATATCAATCACATAACAGCAAATGTTACAATGGGCAATAGGATTCTTTTTACCCTCTCAGTAGTTTTTCGTGATTTCAACATCACCATTATGATTTTACTTATTTTGTTTGCTCAGTTTACAAAGTTGACTATGCTGAAAACACTCACCTAATCTTTGAAGCAGATACACCAAGGAAAGCAAAACAAAACAAAAATACACCCTAAACTATAATCAATATACGAATTGGAAAAAAAACCCAAACCAAAACAGAACTTTTATTTGGCTTGGGGTTTTTTTGTTTTGTCTTCACAAATGGGCTTACAGACAGAAGTAGAATAGTAACTTACTATACTCAGACTATAGATCTGTAACAACACAGAAGCAGCATAAAGATGAGTTCACCCTGCTAACAAGAAGGCAAACTCATTGACAATCCCTTTGCAGTAACACTCAGCCAATGCACTGGTCTGTTTCAAGAACTTCTACAAGACTGACCATAGGATTGAGCACCACAGGAGCACATATCTCTTTTCAACTTTAAAAGCATCAAGATACATGTAATTGTATCATATTCCATCCTTGTAACAGTCACTTGGTGTGATTATTAGCACCCTATAAAACTATCCAAGACAGGCACATAATTCAGCTATATATTATCACTTTATTTTGAGCAAAACCACAGAAAAAAAGATTTTACTGTCAATCAGAATCTAAAAACGTTTATCAAATAAATCTTAATAATAAAGCAATCATGATGGCCTGTTGAAATTCTGCAGAGGAATAAGATGTCATTACCTGCTATTATTTTGCATAATGAGAACAAGGGAGAAATAGTGTTCTAAAGTAGTAACTTAATTAAAGAATAATTGTTACATTATATACCCCTTTTTTTAAAGCATTTCTGGGCATGCCAGTTTCAGCCCTGCTGGGTCTAATACACTACAGCCATGTGGTATCAGGTGTACCACGCTTCGCTGTTTTGTTGACTACAGTCTGAACAAATGTACAAAAGGCCTTCTTTATCCTTGATAAACTAATTTGACAGCATTCCTCTGTTCAGAACTAAAAATACTCGCTAATTAGTACAATAATAATGCTGGATTATCATAATGGTTTTATTATGAGTACACACCAAAAAAGATTAAGCCCTTGTTGAGCTCATGGCTCGACAAGAACTGCATTAAAAACACAGCATTTGGATTTTTTGCTGTTGTTGTACACAAGGTCCTTTTTTGAAAAGTTAACTTTATCAAGGAAATACATTCACAGGCAGAACTCTGCCTCAAGAGCAATACCTGTTCTTAAATTTTTTCCATCCTCTTAGACTACATGGGAGCAGTGAGTCTGATTATGTCTGAGACACCTTGCACTTATAACACATGATGAAATCCAGAAGGACAGTCAATGCACACTAAATTGAACTGTTCAGATACGCTGAAGTACACACAGAGAGAAGTGCCCAGATGTACTGCAGTCCCTACAGCACACTGACCAACTCTTGGAGCCCAAATTTTGGAGCCTCTACGCTCCCTCCCCTTAAAAGTTAAGATAGCTTCATATTCCCCCTAGATACAAGCTTTATATAAAAGATGAAATACCCAAAGAAAACTAGATATAGTAAAATCCAGGTCATGACTGCATAGCTATTTCACTTAGTGTGACAGCATTTCTGTAGCAATTTAACACACGAAAACACCACAACAGGAAGGTATTTGCTTTGGTTTTACCACCTTTAAAGCAGATGCCCACAATAAAAATTTGAAACATGTGACCTACCAGATTCTCATGTTAACAGAGTTCAGGAATCGCTTTTTAAAAATTAAATTTAAAAAAATACTGAATGACTGATGAAAAAGTATATAAAAGAGCATTCAACCCTGGTGGCAAAAGAAAGTCTTGCTGTATGGAAATCTTAGGGTTTGAAGAGGGAGGGAATTGAATCATGCACTGTAAATGGGCTGTTGTTACAGTACCACACAGGAGGATAAAAACTTAAATACTGCTTTACTGCAAGAGAAGCAGCAAGAGTGCAGAATGCAGGGATACATGCCAAGCAAGAAACAACAGAGACAGAAGTAGGCAGAAGACAGAACAGTCTGGGAGAGGGACACTCAGATGGGTAAGGATTTACACAAGCAGAGCAGCAGGCAAGCAAGATAATCTCTACTGCAGCATGTCAAGAACACCACAGTGAAACAGGTCAGAAAGAATGGAAAAAGGTTCCAGTCATCAAGGCAAGAACTTAAGGCTTCAAAGGAGAAAGCAATGGCTTTGGAAAGGAAAATTAAGAGGGTGAGGGGTTGGAAAAAAGTTCATGTTTTCAATGATAAGGCAAAAAAGATAGTCAAGGATGGAAGCAGAAACAAATAAGCTGAGGATGAAGTCAAATTTAAAAATAATAAACAAAACCTTTCCCTAGTACAACACACAACTGTCTGCTTAGCAACAAAGGTTGCTGTGCTTGCAGAGGCTGCAGCCAAAACCTCTGTGCTGTTTTACAAAGCCTGTGTAAAACAGTGTATTCCCTTCCACCTGTGCTACGATACTCTACCAAACAGTGACATTTCCCTTGAAAGCAGGAGACCTCGGTTTCACTAGAGGCTACACGACAGAACTCACTACTGCAAAGAATATCACAGGTAGTGGATTTCTTCTCTGTATGAATTAAAAGAAAAACTCTTTAACTTAAACAAAACATACCCTCATCAATTTCAGTTTCTCTTCACAACTAGTATACATAAAATGCACACACATCCAACCACCAGTAAGTTCACCCATTTAAGCACACTATCTATACTTTCTGAAAGTTTGAAACACAAACTGAAATACTCAATTTTTAGCTATTACAGAAGTCATGAAGTCACACGGATACAACAGAGGTGAAAACAGAACAAGAAAAATGAACATGAAGAAGGAAAATCATTTAAGAAAATTGAAATGCTTCATTTCAAACAGGTCTGATTGGAGGGAGTGGTGAGATGTAAAAACAATGGTTTCAATCTATCAGTGTCTGCTGAGGTCAGTAGGCCTAAGTTTGCAATAATGTCACATAACAGATACTGCCCTGGTTTTTTTTTTTCAGGCTAAAAATCCAGCATCCTGATGTCATATGTGATCCTTGCCACAAAAAGTTATGTTAGCCAACCACAAAATAACCACCTACAAAATTCAGAAAGGCAGTATGAGGTATTTTGGTAATAGCACCCAAGGCTAAATAAATACTGTAGAGTAGGCTCTGCATCACAAAGGAAAGGCAGAGTTTGGAACAGTCAGAATCTAGAGGGACAGGAAGCATAGCCATATAATGCTTTCTCATCCCTGTGTGCTTCCGTAAGTATTTCATCCTTATGTATACACATGTATATATGCTATATATAAACATATCCATACATAGAAAATAATGTACTTTTAAAAATACTTGAAAGACAGAAACGTAACACTTGAACACTCCTCAAATGCTTTCACAAACATTTCATCTTTACATATGTATTTATTTATGCACACACTATATAATACAAACACACAAAAGTCTATGTATGAAAATACCAAAATTATGTACTTCCAAAATTAGTAAGTAGTCACAGATAAATAGCTAGCCCACCATGCTTTCATAAATACGAAATTATGTCTGGGATCTGTTATATGTGGGCCCTATTGTAAATGGACTTTCATGAGTGGGGTCCAGGCTGTTTGTACTACATTCCCTCTTTTATGATTTTATTAAAAAAACCCTAAGCTGTTGCCCCAAATCTAAAATCAAGCAGCACTCAGCTGGTATGGGAATATGAAAAAATTGGCCTTTCATACTAATGAACAATTCAGACTATAGCCTAGCTACATAAATATACCATGATGTTGATCTCAAGTATACAGCTCCACCCTGAATTTGCAGAATACTCATCATTCCTTTTGAGAATATCCAACATATACTGACCTTTTTAATTTAAGCCAATTCTTTCTATAAATGGATTTGAGTAAGATGCTTTTACTCTCCAAGGTACATGGAAAGTCACTGAAACACTAGTATCTAAAGACATAGTTTCACCTTCCACTAGTCCATAATCACATTACCATTTAAAGCTCTGCCATATGTTTACAAAGACAATATGTGAGCAACCACGAAAAACTCATTAATTCTATGAAAAGTATGCCATCAGTGCCTTTCAGGGTCAGTATGAAATGTTTCATAATTTAAAAGGAAATGTATGCAATAAAAATTTCAGATATTTAGCGTTAACATGGCAGTATATAGACCCCTCTCTCTACTCTGTCAGGTCTTCAGGACAGAGATATCTTCTCTTACCCATATATAGCGGCATACTTGGGAAGTTTCATTCCTAGTAGATTAACTAGGAGTGGGAGATAATGTGAGGTATCACAGAACCGGAAAGAACATCCTTTTCATACCATCAGAGGTTATTTCTTTATAGGTAAACTACTGCAGCTATGAAGGCAGATTCATCCAATCACTGTCCCTGAGCACAGTGATAGCTCTTTCTAGGGAAGACTGTGATCGGCCTGAGCTGATCAGCCATATAAAGGGGAGAGCAGCCTTCATTTTTCACCACAGTTCATGTGGCCCTTTAATCACAGTGACTAACCTCATTGCCAAAACAATGTCATCTCAAAAAATGCATTTACCAGAACAGCTCCTCTGTGCGAGTGTGAAAGATCGAATGTGTCACTGAAAATGAGGCACAAAACCAGACTGAGAGGAGGGGGAAAGCAATGTGTGCAGTGACAGGGTCCCGGCCTCACAACAAACATTCACATTTCATCGGAGCCTGCAGAAATTAGAAGTACTTTGCTTCAGCACCATGCGCCTCTGGGTGCCCGTGAGCCTCGGTCCCGCCACGGGGGACACCCGGCGAGCGGCGACGGCGCGGCGAGACCGCGGGGCCAGACGGCCCTTCCCCGCACCCCGTCCAACCCCGCCCCGTGCCCGGGCTCACCGTGTGCGAGGCGTTGCTGGCCCTGAGCGGCGGCAATGCGAGGGGCGATGGAGGGCCGGTCCCAGCTCCTGCCCGGGAGACCCCGGCTCCGGTGCCCGGGGAGGACTGCAGCGGGCGGCCGCTGTCCCCTGACCTGCCTGCGGAGAGCAGAGGGGTGAGCGCGGCGGGCAGCTCGGCCGTCGGGGCGGCGGCGGCCCCGGCGCTCGGCCGACACCGCCGCCCGTCTTCCTTCGGGCAGAAGCCATTAAAAGCTAATCACCGCCGCGGCGCACACACGCACCGATCCGCCTAATAGCGCGGGCGGGCCACGCTCGCCCGGCTAAACCCTTCATCCGAGATTCCCCCGCCACTGGCAGGCGCCTAACCGGGAAAACGAGCCGGCTCTGCTCCGCGCACGCCTCGGGGCTGGACGGCTGCCCGGCCCCCCCGAGCCGTCTGGCCCGGCACTATCCCGGCGCCGCCGGGGACCCGCCAGAGTTCACAAGTGTGCCGCGGGAAGCGGAGGCGAGCACGGCGACCGGCACTCGCGGCGACCCCCACTTCTCCCTGGGTCGTTTCCCTAAGCGTTTCCTCTCGACCCCCACCACTCGCTCCCCCGAAGTGAACTCGCCACCCCGCACACCAGCGGTTCGCCGGAGCCCAGCGCGCAGCCCCCGACGACTCCCCCGGGCTCGGTTACCGCGGGGGGAGGGTGGGTCATTGTTCGACACGCACGGCACCGCCGCGGCGGCAGCCGCAGAGCGCCCGAGCCTCCCCGGCCCCCGTTCCCACTCCGCCGGGCCTCCGCAGCCCGGCCCAGCGGTGGCGATCGCGGCGACCGTCTCGCTCCTTACCGGCTGGGTAGGCAGCACCAGCGGCGGCGCTAGCTGAGGCTTTTCTGGTTAACATGGCCGCTGGAGAGGAGGGAGAGGAAAAGGCATGTCAGGGTAGCTCTCCTCCGCTGCTCCTCGGCCTCTCCGGGCGGCGTTTGCCTCTCTTCTCCGATCAGCTACACCCAGACCCAGACACGTCC
>VWZD01008514.1:2460168-2579016 GCA_013396695.1 Sakesphorus luctuosus
CGCACAACGACCGCGCCGCAGCGCCCGCGCGTCTCCCCGCGCGCACAACGGCCACGCCGGGCCCGGGCGCGCGCTCCGCCGGGGTCACCCCCGCGGCACCGCCACGGCAGTGCCGGGCAGGGACACGGACATGGACACGGACACGGACATGGACACGGACATGGATAGCGACAGCGACAGGCTCGGGCCGCCCCGATAGCCCCCGCCCCGACTGCGCCNAGGCGGGGGATCGCTGCTGCTCAGGCAGCGGGGACGCTCTGTCAGACTGGAAGGACAAAGGTGACCCCGTGGGAGGAAAGATAAATAACTTGAAACGTGTAGTGGGATGAAAACTTAAGCTTTTGGCATTTTGCTGGAGGCGTTAAGTGCCTCAGCCCAGAACGAGGAGAGAGCGAGGGGCGTTACTGGCCCTGTTTTCCGAACTGCGCGACTGTGCTTTGTGGAGTACAATGCTTTGAATTCCTGGTTTGTCAGTTTGAACGTCACTGCTGCCAAAAATAGATGACTAAACATTTGCTCCGCTTGGGACAGCATTGAAATGAACTGTCCTACCTAAGCTAAAACCTTTTGAAGTCCATACAGACCTCACAGGTTTTCCTTTTTGAAGCAGCTGGTAGATTTGTGGACAGACCTCCCTTCATCTTCTTCCACAGAAAAAAACCCAGAAAAATGAATCTCCCCTTTCCCTATGCCTAAGCAAAACAAACAAAAACCCCCGCTCCTTTGCCTTTTCCAGTGCCACAGATACATGCATAAGCAAAGACATTTCCTGTACTGGTACAAAGAAATAAACAATTTCCCTAACCCCTCCTGTCATGCAGAGAAAACAATCATACCTTCTCCCATCCACACCCTCCTAATCTTTTTCTTCATTGTAGCTGAAAGAAAGCTTTTGTCTTCCTCAGTATCGCCCTGGATGTCCACAGGCCCTCCCAGTGTCCCTTCCCATTGGCTGCCAGGTGTATAAATAATGTCTTCTGATTACTTTATTTTCTCATCATTTTCACAAGCAGTGCATGCACACCAAAGGTATCTGAATATTACACACTGCGATAATGTCAGTGTTCTCAGACACCCTAAACATTTCAGGAATGGGGAAAAAAATGATACTTTTCTAGTTAGTCTGAAGGGAGAAAGGGGGAAAGCTTGTTTACATTCAATCTGAATAAGAAAAACTGGAATCGCTATCAATTATCTTTTCATAAGGGCTTGCAGGAGTTCTTCATCTGAAATGATGTGTATTTGCTGACTATCAGTGTCACAGACGGTTTCATGCATGTTCTGGGGTTAGTTACACCTAAACACTGAGATAAGACAAAGTCCACGAAGTGTCCTGTTTCAACTCCTTTCCAGTCAGGTACACCATCCACAGAATGCCTGCCACAGTTTATTCAACACTTTTGGACTGCTATGAATACTATGTAAAAAATGGAGCTAGTGCATCATATATTAAACAGTATTTTAATTACCTCAGTGGAAACACATTACATTGGTACCTGTCCAGCTATTCACTTTCTGAAATTGTGTGCGCTGTAAGCCCTAGTCTTGAAGCCTGCAAGTGTCGTTGGACGTGTTTGGATGCCTCTCTTTCTTTCTCCATCTGCAGCCATCCTGACCTCTGCTGTCAAGGATAGTACCTGATGGAGTTTGAAGTGGAACTTAAGGTAAGGGCAAGCCCATCTTGATTCCTTCTGAAGGCAGTGCAAGCAACTTCAGTTTAAAAGCCTCTTTCATGCAGGATTTAGGCTGGTCAAGAAGAGGAACATGCTAATGTAATTGTAAAATACCATGGCTGCAAATAGCAATGCCTTTAACAGCCTTCTTCAAAATCATAGAGGCAGATACACAAAATAAAAAGAAAGCAAAGTCTAAATACTTAAAGACAAAGCAAAGGTTAATTCTTTCACATCAGGTCTTACACTCAGGAATCTGAACTATGTCCCGTTGAGTGGCTATAAAACTTTCTAATACTGGCCATACTGAACATATCAGCAGTTTCCAGACCAGTGCCACAGGGGATGAGACCAACAGACTTCAGTTCCTGGGACTCGAATAAGTATTTAAGCACCTGACAGGAGAAAGTGTACAGTGTTCAGAAATTAGAGACCAAAATGAATCAGGGTTTTATTGATCCTTTTTCCTGCTCTCTGAGCTTTTATTACCCAAAGGTGTGGACTAACCTGTAATGATAGAAGATTACTCTTCCCTTTCTTACAACCAAATCCACTGCATGTTCGAGTGACAGATTACTTAGAATCATAGAATAGTTTAGGTTGGAAGGGACTTCCAAAGGCCATCTAGTCCAATCCTCTGCAATGAGCAGACACAGCTTTGACTAGATCAGGTTTTTAAGAACCCTGTTGAGTCTGACCTTGAATGTTTCCAGGGAAGGGTCATTTACTGCCTCTCTGGTAGCACCAACTGTGCCAGTGTTTCACCACCCTCATAAAAGATTTCTTCCTCATATCTAGTCTAAACCTACCCCCTTTTAGTTTTAAAACAGTGCCCCTTATCTTATCGTAACAGGTCCTACCAAAAAGTTTGTCTCCATCTTTCCTATAAGTCCCCTGTAAGTATCAAAAGGCCACAATAGAGTTTCCCTGGAGCCTTTTCTTCTCTGGGCTGAACACCACCAGCCCTCTCAGCCTTCCTCACAGGGGAGGTGCTCCAATCCTCTGATCATTTTTGTTGCCTTCACCAACTCCAACAGGTCCAACAGGTACTTGCAAGAGGCTTGTAAGATAATGTCATCAAAGTACTTGTTTTTTACAGAAATAGCTGAAAACTGTCTTTCCAGGTGGGTACCCAAAGAGGCTGCAGATAGAAAAGTGCCAATTCAGTGGGGCACAGGCAGTTCTCTGGTTCTGTTCCAGAGTGAGCACCTAAGGAAGAAAGTGAAGAGGCAGCAGTTTGGTGGGATCAGAAGGCTGCTTGTCAGAGCCGTCTTGAAAAGGCTTAGGTTGGCCTCTCACAAATATCATCCTCCCATGATAAACTGTACCAAGTGTTCTAGAACTAAAATTGCCAAATATTAAGTAAAAATTAAGTGGTAAAATCACAACCATTAAATGAGAAAATTAAAATTTATTTAAAAAAACCCCAACAGAACCAGAACAGTCTAGAATAAAGGATGTTATCTGTAAAACCTTGTGTAAAATTATTCCTGCCCACATAGTAAATTAAAATGCATTACTGAAGATAATATGCTAATACACTGTAGAGAGATACAGAGCATACTGTGTTTCTTGAGCCATTCAGTCAGGGCTCTTGTGACCAAGGTAGATACGAATTCTAAGCAGACTGTGAGGGATTGCTGAGGTCTGTTTTGTTAGGCTGCCTCAGGACCCAGTTCACATCTAGTTGCCCTGTTAGAACACTGTACCTCCTTAGCATCACTGAGAGATCTCCTGTGCCTGTCCACCTACCTCTCCAAAGTGGGTGCTGGTTAGGTTTTAATTACATGGGGCTTTGGAATGTAGTTGTAGGGCAAGAAAGGCTGGCTGGTCAGTCACAGCATCTCTGCCCCTATGGTATTAGCATATGCTTATGTGGTCAGACACCAGGGAATTCCTGAGAAGCCATGCGTGTCCAAAGTTGCAGTGATGACACTGTGGAGCTCCCACAGTGATGGATGCAGCAATTGCTCAGCACCTTCCTATGCTCTGACTGTTCTCACCAGGCACACCAAACTATTTTGGTTTTAGATTAATGACCGCTAGGTACAGCAAATACAAGCCTCCTTGAACATCATGGGCTTGGAGGACATGGCACTTACGGACATGGTTTAGTAGTGAACTTGGTAGTGTTAGGTTAATTTTTGGATTTGATGAACTTAAGGGTCTTTCCCAAACTAAAAATGTTTCTGTGATTCTATGAAAAGTAAAGGTAAGACAAGCCTAGAACAAAGAAAGTAAAAATGTGCTTTTCTGCCACCTTTTAATCATGCTCTCATACTAAACAGTATCTTTACTCATTCTCAACTCTTTTAAAATGTTCTAGAACTTAAGATATTTAAAAATATGTGATTTTATTTTCCATTGTTTTTGTGTAGCAGACCTTAGATGCTGAGCTAGAGACATTAAAACATTTAGAATATGTCTCACCATCAATTAAACATGGGTCTAGGTCTGTTGTCTCAGCCAGTGATATGTATTTTAAAAATAAACCCTTAAGCCCAGTAAGTGGTTGCCTCAGGATGACCTGAACACAATCAGCACCAGGTTTTCATTAATTTGTTGTGGATAATTTAGGCATGAGCAGGACTGTGTATGCTACAGTGTTGTCTTTCAGCAGATCATGCTGTGAACAGCGTAGGCAGTTCAAAATACAGCAGCCTACAAATACATGCATTGAAGATGGAAAGCACCAGTCAGAGCTCAACTAGTTCTCAAAGATGCACTTCACTGTGTGGTATACATGTAAAGTTTGCAACTCCACCTTCTCTCCAACGTTCCCAGAAACAAAAGATTTCCAGCAGAGGATCACCTGCAACTTAGAATAAAACTGTATTTCAATGCAATTATAAAAAATGAGGTTATGTATTCAAAGCACGAGCATAGAGAGCTACTGCCACAAGTGAGCTTGCTACTACATATTCATACTGACATGAGGGTATATGAAGCTAAACTGGCTTGCCAGGTTCAGATGCTTGTTGGCCTTCATTCCAATGTGTGTTCTCTTGAGGTTAAACTTTATTCTGTGTTCAAGGGTTTAAGAACTGCTGTTTAAGACCACATAATTCACAACTTCTATTACAGTATTAAGACACAACAAAGGATGTTTTAGTGGTCAGTGAGTACACCCTGAAGAGTCTCTCTGAGATTCTGTAAGTCTGCAAGCATACAAGTAATTTTTTATTTGTCTGCTATTACAGCTATATTGTGGGACGTTATCTCACAATATGTTTGTGTTTTAGTGCTGGCAAATTGCATATTAAGTAAAATACTTTCCCTTTTCACCAGAGTATGCCAATGTCTCTAAATTTATGTAGTATATATTTCCTATATAATTTCTGGATTCTTATACAATTAATATTCATTAGAACATCAGACTTATTCCTTTGTGTATACTCTCAGCATGTGTAATGGGAGGAGAAATATTCCTGTTTTCCTGTCTCATACAGCAGAAGCAATCCTGATGGAGTCTGTGGAGTAGCATTAATATAAAACTAATCTCAGGCAAAAAGCCTAACGCTGACTGATTCTTTTCAGCTGATGGCACACCCTCCTTTATGTACTCAGATAAAAAGTGAACCTTTGGAATAAAAAAAGAAGGAAATTATGTATGTCTTCTTAGCCTTTCTTCTTTTGTGGACCCTTCCCACCATGGTGTGAAGCTCCTCTGTTCCCTCAGCTACACAAACAAGGAAGATGTGCTAGTTGGAGAGACATAAATTAAAACTATTGGTTCTCGTGTCACTTGAATGTTAGTGTTTCCTAAGAAGGTCCTATAAAACAACTGTTACTGTAAGCTTAGCATACAGATGATAGTTAGGATTTCTACTAAACTCCTTCAGAGAGAAACCACAAACTTGTTAAACCTTGTGTTCTTGTGTCATTTCTGAATTCAGTTTCCTGTTCTAACCACCTTGAAAATTATTATATAGAAGCTCGGTGTAATCTTTCTTGCACTCATTGTATAGGTTACTCAATTTCAAAACCAGCTGTTCACACATGGGGTTAGTCCCAGCTGTTGAAATACCTGGTAACCTTTGCTCGTCCAATCTCACATGTGAAACAAAAGAGACTTAACTTTAGAGGGTTTTGGGAGTCAGCTACTCTCCACAGCAGTGCTTCATAGAAGCTGGAATTTAATTCTGTCATGTGCTGAGAGGTTTCAGCTCCTCTGAGTCAGGGAGCCCAGTCTCTCATAGGGTGCTCTGAAATTGAGAAATTACATATCTCACTCAATTGTGGTAAAGCTTATTACAATCATTAAAATCACTGCTCTATGAAAGCACAAAACTGAGACATAATTAAAAGATAATGGGTCAGAAGAACTCAGAATCCAGAAAGAACTCCAACTAAGTTATTTTCCTTACCCAGGCTTTCTCTGGGCAGAATTTATTAACAATAAAAAGAAAATGAATTATTAAGTCCCATGGCCTGAGTGTTATATTATTAACTAGTATAATCTACTGGTGGGATTTACATGGTGACTTTTGAGTTAAACCATGAGCCACCTGCTGAAAAGCAAATTTAAGGCTACGTGCTGGGAAAGAGCTTTCTCATTAAAATATAATCAAGGTTTGTTAGGGCAACAAGAAAAGAAATAATCTGATGTGCTGAATTAAACTGAGTGGGAACTAAAGATGTTAGACAGCTGTGAAGAGTTCTTCAGCTCCCCATTTTGCAGGGTGCAAGTCTTACATGGGTTTACCATAGGAAACACAGACTACATCTCTTGAGGGCACATGGTAAGAGGAGACCCGACCGTGTTTCCTAAGGATAGGATGTGCAACATATGCGATACTTTTTCTTCCATAATGAGCCTCCTTACTCTTCTCCATTTATCTCAGAAATGTGCAAAGGATTTTAAGTGAGCATAGTCAGACTGCTAATTGAGTAACAAGAAGGGATGTGCAGGCATGTATTTCTACTGGGGAGGGAAAGCTGAGAGTGATCTTCACAATGTCCTGTTCAGTACCTTAATACTAGTGCTTTGGAGTGGAAATACCCTAAGCTGCCCAGCCTCTCATTTACACTGCTGTATGAATGCTTGGCAGATGTGTCTATTCAGGTGTGAAGAGTGAGAGAAGAAAAACAGAAAATACATGATTTGAAAATTAAACAGAGGCTTTAATTTATGATCATTGTTTGTAATCTCCTTGCAAAGGAATAAATGTGCACATAAACACATAAACAGTTCACAATAAATTCAGAAAATTGAAACTTAAAAGCATTGTACAATTTGGAAAATTAAATAAATAATGGGAAATTACTGCAGATGTGCTACAGATAGAGAAAAAGAGAAGGGACGCCCAAGGGGACACTTCAGTATGTGTGCTATTTTATTAGTAAAATGAACCCCAAGGAGTTCAAAAAGGCCACTCACACACAGTTCCTCTTGTGATTAGGATTCCGGCTTTAAATTATAGAACAGATTTTTTGCTTAGCTGTAATTTTAATCTGCAGAAGGGCAGAGTAGGTAACTCCCTATAAATAGGTTCAGTTATGTGTGAAATGAGTAACATCAAACTTGGAAGGCTAGGCTTAATAAGTGCCTAACCCATAAAAAGAAATCACTTGTGGCAGAAAAGATAGGTGCCAAAGCCCATCCCAGTGCTTGGAAAAGTGTGCTATGGTCAAAGCAGACAGACAAAAAACAGAGGTGACACAAATACCCAGGAGCTTTCCCCTTGCACAAGCTGTCCAGTTCAAGAACATCTTCTGAAGATGTCTGTATGCTTTAGAAAAAAAAGAGCCACTGTCATCACAGAGTTCCCTTCTGTACAGTAAACTGATGGCAAAAGCACTCATTTGGCAAAGTTCAGTACACTGGCAAACTGGCAGCTGTACCTGAATTGCAGTTTCAAGAATATGTACTAAGTGGTCTATTTCTGAAAGGTAACACAGGCCATATGCGACATGAGGTGACAACACAGGTCTAACTGAGACATCTTCAGTACCTGGAGAGTGCCACTGAACAGAGAAGTAATATNATTTTAGATAATAGTCTCCCTTGGCAAAATGCCAGAACCACAGGAAGCAAACTAGAGGACCAGAGAGGCACAGAATGGAGCACGCTTCTCACAAGGGTAGCTGATTATTTTTGTAATGTATTTCTTAAAATAATTTTCCTCTTTTGGCTTTTAGCCAAAGTTGTCATTGCTGCCTCCAAGACTTAAAGTAGAAATTCCACACTACTCCACAGCTTTTTTTCCAAATCCTGTAAGAATACAAAATTGGTGCATTTCCTAGAGTTTTCCTATGGCATTCATTTCAGGAGATCTTTCTCTTTTAAGGCTGAAAGTTGGACTGCGAAGAAGTATGCACATTGCTTCATATAGATATAGATTTATTGTTTTATACAGAAAGATCAACGATCAAAACATATTGATCCCTTGAAAAATAAGGTTTTTAAGTAAATATTCAACTATCATAACATTAAATGTGCTGAAACAACATCAGTTGAATATAACAGACCTCTCCATGCTCACTTCTAGGAGTTAATAGCAGTGGAGAGCAACTTGTTTGACAAGAAGACTATTCATAGAGGTCATCAACATCAGGCAGGACATCTGACTGCTTAATGCTATTTACAGAGACAGCCATAAGTGTTTAGAAGTTTTGCTATGCAGATTATCATGGAAAGAAGAAACTTCCTCAATTTATTTTCACCTATCTTGAAAATTTAAACCCTTTCTTTGCTATTGTGGAGCAAAATCCTCCATGATCTACGTGAGAGGATAACTGAGGATGGACAGAATATCTCAGCCATGAAACATGACAATCTTTGAATGCATTCCCAGGAAACATTTGCTTGGGGAAAAAACCAACAGTTAACCTCAAGCAAGCAAATCTCTCACAAGGAGGCATTTTCATTTCCCATGTTCCCCAAGCACTGTGATGTGAAGTCTTTGAAATGACAGTAGCTGCAGAAGACAGGGGCTCAGGCAGAGAACATGCCCTAGGGACATGCTGTGGCTCCAGCAGCTGTGAGGGAGGCATCAGCTTAGAAAACAGCACCCAACACAGCACCTCTGCCACAAGCGTCAAATGGAAGAAGGTGAAGCTAATTCCCCAAAAGCCAGCCAGCTACAGTCAATGCACCTACCAGCAACTTGTGTAAGAATGTCTATCAGTTGCATAAACACTGTTCATATAACTCAGTGACAGAACTGCTTTGGCCACTCATCTAAAAGCATAAAGCATCCTGACAGCAGGTACCTCACTGAACTCCAGATACCACATGGGGTTTTTTTTTTCAAACATTGCCCTTTCTTCTGAATGTTGTATATTTTATCCAGAAAACAACACTGAGGTCCACTTTTCTTTAAGAGCAGATTTAGACTATGACAACTTCTACTTTTCAAAGTAGATTGCTTTAGACACCTCTGGGCCTTGCTCTAAATATAAATTACCCATGCAGTATGCTTGTCAGCTTAGGCTAGACATGTCATGCAAGGGTTAGTTGGTGTTCAGATTTTTATTTTTTTTTACCTAGATATAAGCAAACCTCAATGTAGAAACTTGAAAAAACAACCAGACTACTGTCATCTTCAATTGAGAGAAAGAAAAAGAAGCACTCTGCTTAAGCCTTTCTTTCCCATATGGCTCATAATATGTCAAGACTGCCATTTCTTATCCTGACATGATTTAGAAGGCAATTTCTATTTTGATACAGGTCCTGGAGAAGTAGACAGAACATCCTGATGTTGCATTTTTCATAGCAGAAGAAGGACCTGGTATGAGACTGACATTATGCAAATATGGAATTCTCTGTGCACTGAATGGGAATTCCCAGTACCAGCACAGTTCTGGTGGAGCTTTAGAAAAAGATACCCTTCATCCAGTTCTTATTAGGAAACAACTTTGCTGTGCTGTTCCCAGTGATATTTGACAAGAACAACAGAACTATATTTCTACAGTCTGCATCTTTAAAATCTGTTACAAATCAGTGATTTGATATCCGCTTCTTAATCATTGGTTCATAGTGTGTGTTGTGTAGTCGGTGCTTGCAAAAAATTAGCTTTGTATCTTTAAGGGTTGCATGTTTCCTTTGAAACTGACAGTAATTTCAGTAGAGCCCTGGGCAAGAATCACATGGGTGCTGCAAGCCTCCATAGGGCTCTTTCCTTGGTAATGCTGTGGAGAGAGCATCTTTGCACATCCATGACAAGCCCTAACCTTTCCTTCTCAGCTGACTGTGACTTTGCCCCCTCAGGCTGTGATTGCCCCATCTTTTTGTTTTTGAGGCTTTGCAGACTCTGACACTGTTATAGACAGTGCTGGAAGCCAGAAACAGGGGAAGGATGTGGTAAGGAAGAAGGATGTGTGGGGATTGAGAGGGAAACTAGGGAATTCAGTGTTTGCCATGGCCTGCCAGTATCGTGTCAGTGCACAGTGTAGATAGAGAGGTGTGTACTGAAAGGATACATGGACATGCTTGTGGAACAGAGCTCTGGAAAGATGGATCTCCTATTCCATTTAGTAATACCGAGGAATTTTTCTCAGTTTCTGCAGACTTTTTCACAACATATAGGGTACCTTTTTCATATGCAATATGAAAGAATCTGGTAGGCGCAAACAACTTCTTTAGGAAATTGCATTGTGGAAGAATGGATGGTTACACTAAACCCTACAAGCTGTGAGTATGGGTCACTCAGACTCGTTCTCACTTTTGGCATCAAGGAAACAAGTTCTTTGGATCTTTAGAAGTCTCCAGTCATGTGTAAGTGACACAAAATGTTGACAGCTTTATTGGGTAATTTAGTACCTGTAGGTTTTGTCTTTCCAGCCCATCTGTCAAAAACATGCAAAACCACACATGTAACCGGATCTTGAAGTGGAGGCAGTTAGAGCTGTAGACAAGAACTAGTCAAGACTGTGCTACCTGATGACTTTGACTTCCTTTCTGTTACCTGTTCCTTCACCTTGCAAGCTTCCTAATCAATGCTCTTTTATCAGAATCTTGTCCTTCTTCTGTATTTGAAAATCAACTGAGACATCCTTAGTGTAACCAATCTATCAGCTACCTTCTAGATATTAAACAAATCTATCGTGTCTAGATCAACAATTCTATTTTCATCCCACAGGCATTTTTCTTGTCACACAGCTTCTGAATCTAGAGTGCCTCTTCAAACTTTACCTCGCACAACAGTATCTGAACAGTAAGCAAGAGAAAAGGATGGAATAAAATGCAGCTATTGTCAGAAATGAAGACAACTGCAAAAGTGGGTCATGAGAGTATTCTACAGCAGAAGCTCTAAATCTATGAAGTGGGTCAAAATGTAAATTAACTCAGAACTCTCAGCATCTACCTGGGACAAGTGCCCATTGCCAATTTCAAAGCTGTTTCAACACGCAGAGTCACAGATTTGAACTTCACATGGCTCTGTGACCACCTGGTCTGAAGTTCTGTGTAATGCAAGCCCTAGGACTCACTAAAGAAAAATCCTTCCTTAGACTCTACATCGGGATTTGAAACAGAGAATGTATTACAAAAAAAATCAATCATATTCCAAGTGGTAGAGAATTCATCATAAGCCCTGTATGCTGAACTTCAGTGACCATCCCTATTGCTACAATACTTTGATTTTATTTCCGATTTAATTTGTCTATCTTCAACTTATCTAATCTTCAATTAGTTCTTGTCTGAAGCTCTTTGTGTGTGATTTGAGTGCCCTGTATTACCAAATTTTGGCTCCCCACCTAGACTGTCAAAGGCTTATTTTGCATTCATATTGCATATCATTTGCATGTGATCAGCAGATAGAAAAAAGATTTGTTATATACATATTAAAATATATTTCAACATCAGTTAATAAAATATTGCAGAATATATGTATTTTTTCAGAATAAACATTAACAGTCATCACTCCTGGACTGCGCAGGTGAGATTTTGCTTGCTGACAGCAATTTGTATTGTAATTGCTACTGTGTAGAACAATCTGACATTCTTTCTCTTGATTGCAAAAATCAGGTTGTTTTAGTTCTCAAGAAAAATGATGCAATGTAAAGATGAAAAAAACCCCACAACCCAAACCCCTCATAAATTTGACTGCTAGATTATATTTCACCATCCATAGCAGAAAACAAATATGTAACTCAGAAAGTAACAAGAGATACAAATCTTGCCTCCCAGAGCTGTTAGACATTTAGTTCTGAGCATAACTTCATTTATTTTTGTAACCCTTAATTTGATTTCAAAAGAAATGTATGATGCTGTAGGTAATTTCACCCTAATATCAAAGCTAATTTACCTTACCTCTACATGTAAGCATCAGGTATCTGCAAAAGATTATTTTATTTAGATAGAGTTATGGCAAAAGTACTTATTATATTCTGCATGTGTACTAGGTGTTTTCCCTGCAACTTAGAACTGACTGATTCCATTCTGTGCCTCCCATTTTCCAGGTCTGATCCTATTCCATTTTATGCTGTCTATCAACAGCAACACTGAAGGGTTTAGGAATTACATTAAAAAACTCCCAGACAAGAGGAGAAGCACTTTGCAACCTCTGCCAGAAACCAAGACAGCTACAGAAAATACAAGGCAGAGTAAAACCAAGACCAATATGATTATTTATGTAACCATCTTAATGAAATTGGATCTTCTGAAATGACTTTGGATTCTTTTGGGTGAAGTGAGATATGCTCAGGTAAATGTAAGAGACTAGTATGGATTTTTTTTCCAGATGATTCCAAAATACTTTTGACAGTGCAATGGTAAATTAAAAAGTGAGTAAACTCACTTGTTTGATGCTCAGGGCTAAACAGTGAAAGGTATATAAATTCTGTATTGTCCAGGTTAAGAGTTTAGATATATTTTTCTTTTGAATCAGTTTACCTCACCAGTGAAATAGAATACTTGTTTGTCTAAAATAAAGCATCTGTTTAGTATCTATTTTATATTTATATGTCATATATCACAATCAGACCACAAAGATGCTGAGAGTAAACATGTAAGATATATGATACATATGATATAACTGTGTATTTGGATTATGTACATTCTAAAAATTCTAGCCAATGAGAGGAAATCAAATATCTTTCCAAAGAGCACATAAACAACACAAGCATCTTTCCAACAGCAGAATATAAATCAAAATGTATTTAAAGTGCTATGTTAAGTATTATGTTTTAGTGGGTTTTTTCCATTGCTTCTAGAAAAATCTCTTATGTAACACTGAGTTTTAGGTAAACAGAAGTACCAGAATACAAGAAAAACATTTACTGTAGGTTCACACAAACTGAGAACAATCAAAAGTGGCAGCAGCAACAAAAATAGATAATATTTACCCTCCATGCTTCCAGAAGAATTTTTAATGCAGAATAAAAGAAGGGTGAAATTCAAAACCAAGTGCCTCACAATGGAACAAGAGATTAACACACAAAGATAACTTGACAGTGTTTGTGGACATGAATGGGACCAACAAGGTACACTGGGACCACTTCTTGTGACTTCACACAACCACAACAGTGAGAAAGAACCTCACAGAGGCTATAATCATTATTTATTACCTTACTGAGATGTCTCTTCACAGCCAGGAGAGAGATTAATATCAATGGGAGTTAGGCTTGCAAGTATCCATGGGTATACTGTAAAACATGAGTTGAAGTAAGATATGTGAAGAAGAGAAACAAATGTGTGCATTACAAAGCATTTCAGATCAGGTAGTTACAAATTAATAATGTGGTGTTGGCTATTCAGGCATTTACTGGGAAATAAAGGAAAACAGCACAGTCTCCTGATTGCTCAGACTTTTCCTATCAATAGGCCAGGCACCAGCAAACCCCCAGATCCAGAAAGGACCCAGAAACTGTTTGTCTTCCCTCCCACCTGAGCTTCTCATACCCTGAGGGAGGCTGAGAGCAGGAATGGAGCATGATGCATGCTAACACACCAAGAGGGTACCTGTTGCATGAGAAAAAGATCCAGAGGTTTGCTGAGGGAATCTCACACTATTTCTTAAAGGGTCTCAGTGTTCCTGATTGAGCCTGGACAGGTCTAACCAGGCCTGACAGGGGCATAAGGCAGGGCTGTTCAGTCCTCAAGGGGTCCTGTAGGCATTCTGGCAAATGGGCACAGAAAGTCTATGGGGATGTGCTCATGGGGTAAAGAAGAAAATACATCTGGGAGTTTTAGCCTTGAGGAACACAGCTTGAAAGGTCTTGCTTTATGGTAGGGCATAGGCCAGACTTTCTCATACAAGATATCTCTAGACAGAAACCTCAAGCCAGTGACACACCAAGGCAGCTTCCTTGTTATCCAAAGATGAGCATGAGTTGCTTGACTGCTGTTAATACCTTCTATGCAGGTTCCCCTCCAGCGAAAGTGGTGATGGGCTTTGACTGTTGGTATTCAGGTCAAAAATATGTCCTGTGCTTCTGTCATTTTGTCTGTTATGGATGGGTAGGAAGACCAGAAGTTCTGCTTATCACTGAGTTAATCCTCAGGGCTTTGACCTTGCACACTTGTAAATCATCCATGGAAAAAGTAGATAAAATGTGGTCCAAAAATTAGAGAAACATAGGATTAACATCAGAATATTACATTTGATAAAGAAGAGCATCATGAAGGCACACTAATGATTGTAGTGACTATCAAGGTGATCACTTCCATTTTAAGTATTAATAAATTTGTTTAATAACTAGAAGCTAGCCATACAAAATTAGAGCTGTGCCTGATTAAGCTATCACAGCTATATATACAGCAATGATGGTTCAGCTTCAGGCTATGGCTGTCAAATCTCAAGTTTTTTCTCCTAAGTGTTGTCTAGGGAATCTGTTTCTCCTTTAGTCTTCTGGTGTCAAAGTCTGTCTAGGTCAATTAGTACAAAGTGACGCTGCTTGAAGACCCAGCATGACTGACCAGAGCATGGTAGTAGCATGTTTGTCAGTAGTTGAATAATAATTGAAATTAGTTATATAAAGCAAAAACATTTGCCACTGCTTAGCACAGAAACTTGGATATAAGCAAAATTCAGCTTTGGGATTTTATGCAACCACTTTCTGAGAATGTCACAGTTACAAGCTATTGTGGATACCATCTATTGAAAATTATGTTCTTCTGCAGGAAACAATTTTATTTTGATTGCTTCTGCATTGTTGAACGACAATGCAAACTTTGGCATGGAATATATCCTGTATCTTCCTGATACAGAGCTAGGGGACCTGGAGTTTTAGTCATTAGGAGCAGTAGTCCTCTCTGCCAACATTAGCCACCTTAAAGTTTGGTTCCCAGTATAAACACATCTTTTATTTTCTTTATCAAGGAAGAGACATAGACACCTCTAGAAGACCTCACCAGTGCCTGTGTTTTTTTCTCATTTAAAAGTGTTTATGTTTTTCTATTTTTTCTCATTTTCTCTCTTTTTTTTTTCCTTGTTGTTGTATTTGCAGAGAATCAATAGGTTAAATCCAGGTAACTTTCCTTGTTGTGAACAAACCAGTCTGGCTCTGCAAGTACAATGAATCAGGAAATTCCAAACAGCAGTTTGAAGGAAAAGGTTAGTTTAATCTTGTTTAGGACAGGAGTGTCTCCCTTTTTTAGCTTCATGGGTGACTATATAGAATAGAGTCTGCAAATAGCTCTGCTATTGACTTGGAGGGAGGTTGTAACACTACAAAGTGGCACTGCTTCTGGCACTGTATGGATGACATAGTGAAATGTCTTCCGGCTGAAAAGGCAGCAGTTCCTCACAGAATCAAACACCCAAGATTAGAATAAATTTAGCAATTCATTTTGTAGGATAAAGTAGTTCTTAGCATACATCTAGAATTGTAGATATTTTTAACTAATAAGAGGTTTTCAGTAGGCTAGATGGGGACTTTGATATCATAGTATATATTTAGCTAGATGCATTTTCTTCAGTAAAGCTGTGGTTTGTAAATCACGAACCAGCAATCATTTGTTAAAGTTTTAACTTTCTGTTTTTGCACATGAAGTTTCTGACAAAGTTTTTGAAGACTGTTTTCTTTCTCATCTGTGTTTTTGAGGCTAAGCATATTGCATCTAAAGTTTGAGGTAGGTTTTCTGGGACAAGCTATCTGGAACATTTTATTTCATTTGAACTTACTCTTCCAATCCTACTGTCTTTGTACAGTGGCATGCAGTCTTGATAACTGTTCTGTATGCATAAGTAAGACACTATCATCCATTTTCCTGTTATAATATCAATTTTGCAAAAGACTAACAATTTTCCAACCTGTTTAGCCTGTGATCAGTATTTAAATATACTCCAATTGCAGACTGCTATACACATTCATTACTTCTACACACTGCTTCCACGCATAGAGTTGTTACTGCTTAAGAGCAGCTGGTCATGCATGATTATAAGCAGATCTAGCTCTACTTTCATCCTGTCTAAAATCTTGACATATCTGTCCTCTACTGAAAATGAGTAACACGGCTTCATGACAATTCCAGTGTCATCACACTGGGTTAACAAGGTCCTCATGTCAGCATCAGAAGGAAATGTGTTGACACCTTGTTTGCAGCCATTCTCTGTGGACATACAGAACTGACTCTCCTTTCACTCACATCTATTTTACATTGGTGCAATTCTGATGAGTTTCCAGGCACTTTTTGTTGATAGCCATCTGATAAGAAATTAGATTCATAATTCGCTGGTTCTGCTCATTCTGGAGTTGAATGTCAGTTTAAGATCTCAGATGTGCAGAATGTTTTGAATGCCTTTGTGTGTAGTTGTTTTAAACATAAAAGTATACATATAACAGTGCAGTTTTAAATTAAAAAGAAAAAATCATGTTTAAATGTAAAAGTGTAAGCATGATAAAGCATAAGCCTGAGAATCATGTGAACCGTATTTTTTTTTAGCCCAGAGTGCTGAAGGCTAGCAGTTTGTTCTGGCCTTCAGATATGGACTAATGATTTCAATGGTAAGTCCCTGATATGTAATTTTTAGACTGAGACTTTAGAGAAATGTCTTTTTTTTTCAGTAATTGAAATACATTCTGTTTTTTAAATTATATCATGTGAGTGAGGTGCATGTAGAAATCAGCAGAAAAAATACAGGTTCCTGTTTCTCTGGTGTAGCTGCTATCATAATCTCTGGCTTCAGAAGCTTCAGCACTCATCAGGACAACCGCACTACCTGTTAACCATTTGCTTATGGTCTTCTACTCCTCAGTTGATCCCAGACAGACTGGTGGTACTCAAATGCCTTAAATGCTGCTCCTGCTCCAGCTTTCTGGGTTTGTGTCTTTTTTCTTTCAGATATTGTGTTTGCCAGTCACAGAAATCTATGACTTCACTGCCAGTGTCCTCCTCGCTCTCTTATGCCGACTTCACATTCCCTCTTCTGACACCTTCTTCGTGCTTCTTTCATCAGGTCTGTTCCTCTGTGCACTTTTTTCCCCTCCTCTTTTTTTTTTTGTCTTTTACCACAGCCATCCATATCATTGCTGCAGTATGGCTCTGTGCCCATTCCCTCACTCCTCCCCGTAAGAGCCTTTTGATGAAAGAAATCAGGGAGGAGGGCGAGATGGGCAGCTGAACTGTATTCTCCTCTAGCATGAGTTCATTGTCCTCATCTTTTCTGCATTTTAATACCTCTATTATTCTCTTCTGACTCAAACAAACCAGGCCTGGTAATATTATCTTCCTTCCGCATCTTGCCAATCCCTTCGTACCCTCAGTATGATCCCGGCTGTGGGTTTCCATGTCCTTACATTACACCAGAGAAAAGCTCTGGCCCGGGTCTTTTTGCCCCTTCTCTCATTGCTATAGTGGCGTAGTCAAGAAGAAATAATGTCCAGCAGCTTCTGCGTTGGGAAAAAATTTGTTTTTCCGTTTCTCCCTGCGCAGCCAGGAATGCGAGTGAGGAATTTGTGCAGCTCTGGCTGCAGCCTCTTCCTGCTGTCCCCAGCAGCTGCCGCTGCCCCTTGCCAGCTCCTCCTCCAGTGGCGGCTTTGCCACGGCTCCTCCTGCTTCTGAACCTTCCTGCTGCCCTCAGGCATCGCAACCAGTAATTCACTCATGGATCAGGGGGCTGAACATGTCTGCTTACCTGTAAATATGTACACGGGCACACGGCTTACATTTATAAACATATGTATGTTATTTTTTCCCCCACTTGCTCATAGGCATATATAAATGTCCATGTTCTCACGTGGAAACAAGTGACGTCCTGGTTCTCCCATTTCCCTCCTTAGGGCATGTAAGCAGTACTTAGGAGTGCAGGCATGGCACACCAGTTTTATCTATCTGTCTCAAATCTGTTTTGGAGAAGAATTACACCTTTGCATGTAGGTATGTCTGTCTGCATCATATAGACCTGGCTGTAGCAAATTTTTCCAAGCCCTTTTCATGTCATGTATTTCCCTCAGTCTCTGCATTTTTTTGAGGCAGGGCTTGGCTTTTCATACCTGAGGACAACCCAGAAAGGCTCTAAACCCTACTTGGGCTGTCAAAGTATGTTTTAAAAATAAATTATTTCTAAAAATAGAACTTTCAAGAAAAATTAATGCAGATAGCTTCTGGGGTCCCAGGCTTTTCAGAACTCTCACTACGACATGGGAAAAAAAGCTCAGCTGAATATAAGTGTGTTAAATGCAGTTTTAAGACTGTACTGTGGCCAAAATGCTGTAATTTTTCACAGGCATGGCTGTAGTGTGGGAAAGAAGGCACAGAGATGAGCATTTCTTTGTGCAATAGGCTGGGCGTTCCTCAGCAGCTCTATCCTCTAGGCTGCTTGCTCGCAAGCTTGACTCCTTGCCTGAGGCTGGCAAGAGGCAAGTCTCCTTCTCTTGCATTTCTTGCTTTCTCTACAAAATCCACTGAGGAGCTCCACCCCTGCATTCTCACGCTTCTTAATGTGACTATAAACAGCACCTTATTTGCTGCCAAATCAAGTTATCTGCATAGGTTGTTCCAAACTAACTTTTGTGCCAATCCCATTTTAATTCAGCCAGATTTCTGGCAACAACCTTTTGCTTTCCTTGGATTGCAGGAACGCTGCCAGAAAAGTATCTACTACTTCAGAAACAAGAAATGACTTAAAGTTAGAAGCCTGATTGCAAAGGGATGACTACACTGGGAAAACTGCTTGAGTTTTTCTCTTGACTGCACAGTCTTGAGCCTTGTCTCTGCTGGATCTTAATCCACCATCAACGTTTCTGTATAAAATTCCCTGTGCAGAAACAATTGATATCACAATCAGTACCTTTTGTCATTGGCCAAAATCCCAAGACAGACTAGGACTTGGCCAAAACAATTTATTAGAAGCCTATGTACCAGGAGTCTTTAACTACTAAAGCCAGAAGAACAGAAGGAAACATCTATTGCAAAAGACCTATTCAGTTTTCCAGGGCATAACCTAGAGCCTGCAGATATCAGAACTGATATCAGAACTGCAGACCACATCAGAACTGATCATTTCATGTGTGTTCAAAAAAGCCCCAATGAATAAACTGACTCATTCCTGTTGCCTCCAAAGCAGCCCGTCAGCCCTTTTGGCAGTGAGAGTCTATAAGACTGTAGTTTCATAACTGGGAGATAGTTCTGCCATCTGAAAACAGAATAAGCAGGAGATCAAAGGGTAATGGGTGACTGTATTCTTGGCTTCCAAATTAGCCAATGCAGCTGGAAGAAAGTTGTGTGTTCAACTGCTTGCAGTTCAGGCTTACAGTAAAAAGCGCACCTTGACCACACCATTGAGATGCTCCACAGTTCTACTCCTCTCTCCTTACCCACTCTTATTCATCAACACATTTTGCTTTATACATCTGCCATCTCTATTTTAAATGGACTGCAAACCCTGAGTGCCCTTTTGTCTGCCTTGCCCTGCCAGAGGTCCCTGTGACTTCATTACAGCCATCACATCAAGAGCCCAAACCAGATAGCTGCTAGTCTCTCTTTTTTATATCCAGTATGCTGTTGTAAATAATTAAAGGCAATCTGATGATGGGAGTCAGGGATAATTCAGGTGACCTTTCTCCAAATGCATTTAAGATTTTCAAACAATTAGGAGCTACACTTTGTGCTTGGAGTTAACTCAGTTCTCAATCAGTTCTCTTTTGTCATTTCTCTGCCTACTCCACCTCTGTGCCATACTCCCGTGCTTCAAGGTCATTTAAAAGGCCTGAGGGAGGTAGAAAGTGATATATTCTCACACGTGTTTTTAGTACTCTTTTGGGGGGAGGGGATCCTGTTTATAAGCAAGGCTTTTGCTTTTACAGTGCAAGTCAGATAAAGCAGTACAAGTGATAATGAAGAACACTGTAACAGAGAGAGACAGGGGTGATATATGGGTGTGATTTGGGCCGCTTTTGCTTTCAGGTATGAGCAATCTAAAAGTGCCAAACATATGCAAGGCAATAATGTACAGTCATGAAGGGAAATTGTGGTAAGAACTCTAATAAAACAATCTTTCCCAGAATCTTTATGGCCTGGAGAACTCAAGTGTCAAAGATAACCCACAATCAGAAGGCAGGAGATGCAGGCATGCTTTGTATTGTGGACAGGAAAACAGTGTATTTCCTCTGCTGGAAGCCCTTGCTTTGGGGAAGATCAGCAGAAACAGTGCACACAGATTGTCAGGGAAGAAGCAGAAAGATTAGTTATGATAGCTATACATTTGCATTTTCCCCGGTCTTAAGTATGGCAAACCTTAGATGGGCTTAATTGTTGGACCATACTTTCAAGTATGACCTCCACTGAACTCATCATCTAAACATAGATGCACTCTGTGCAGCTCTTGAAGTGTTTTGTAGGTGTGCAATAAGTCAAGGAACCTCAAGTGTTAAGTTTAGCTTCAGGATAGCTATTTGAGCCTCATAGTTCAAATGACTGATCCATGGTTATATTTCAGGTCTCAGCACCAAACAACTTGGCCACTGTTCAAATTAAGAGGCCTGGGTGTTAGACTGTTGGATTACACTGCTGATGTTTTGGCAGCATGCTGAAGAAGACAAAATTCAAGCAAAATTAAAAGAGATTGCTTGTTCAACTGAGTGATAGAATGAACACCAACAGGAGGAAAAAAAGGAACAGCAACTCAAATTGGAACAGAAAAATGACAGGTTAGAAAGTAATTGGATAAACTACATGTGTCCAGATTGTCTGTGCCGGGTGAAATCCACCCCAGAGTAGTGAAGGAGTTGGCTGAGGCAGCCTTAAAGCTGCTTTCAATTGTTCCCAAAGAATTGTGGCAGAGCAGTGAGCATCCACGAGGCTGAAAGAGGGCAAGGCTAACACCTACTCAAAGGGGCAAGCAAGCCACTGAATTGTCAAGCTGGAAAAAATGAACAAGCAGAGTCTTTGTGACCACCTCAAAGAACACAATGGTTAGTAATAGCCGAGATTGATCAGAGCAAACCTGATCTAATCCAGCCCAAACAACCTAATTTCACATGATGAAAAGTTGTCAGATTACTGTTGCTTCTTCAGCTGCTGTCAGCTAAGGCAGGCAACATATACTTGACCCACCCCATTTATAAAAAGCAGGCCTGTGTCTACAAATAAATGTATTAATTGGTATATTTTTCTTCACAATTTGTGAGAGGTAAAAAGGCACACAGAGAACATCTGTTCAGAATTTTTTTGTTTAGAGAACAGAATATTTTCCGTTCATCGTGCTAAAGACAAAAAGACTAACCTGATCTCCACAAGAACAATTAAAAAGAAAGTAATAGACAAGGAAATACTCTTAATCTGCAAGAGAAAGAAATTGCATTATACAGATGAAGACCATCTGATCTTAAGGATAATTTAGTGTTGGACTAGATTATGCAAATGCCATACTTTGCTCTCTTTGAGAACCCATGAGACAAACACCTGACAGAAATTGCATGGTTCTTGCTCATACTTCTAGTTTTATTTTCTTTGGTTTTCTGTGATTTACAAATATTGTCTCTCCTAGTGCTGGTGAAACAAACAAAGCTTCCTCTGTGAGAGGAGTAAGGTGTCTTGCACTTTTGGGGGAACTCTAACTACCAAAACAGGTGCCCAAGACAGTATTTCCTGGTCCTTGTTCCTAGATTCAGTTTCTCATTACAGCCAGTTCAACTTCTCAGGCTTTTTTGCTTTCGCCTCTGCCATGTCTAAATCTGTGGTAGCTGGGAGCCCAATGCCGTGCAGGACACTACGTTTAGGGCAACTCTCTGGTGTTTGTGATAAGGTGAATAAGATAGAGGGATTCAATGTGCTGTAACACCCGAGGGAGAGAGCATGCTCTCAGATAAGCACTGACCTCTCTGGATGCTCAGGTATCCTCCATCGGTATTCAGCAAACACTGCTTTATAAAACTCTCCCTATCTGCTGTGTAAGTGCTGCTGGCAGGATAAGGCACCTTCTGCCAGGCACCAAGCCCTGGGTAGGAGCTCAGTGTTCTCACCATGCACCTTCAGCATCAGCTTCTCAGTTGTTTCATTGGGCCAAGAGAGTTAATGAACAATGGTTGGGTCTTGTGAGAATCAGAGCCAAGACAGCTGTAAGGACTTGATTCAGCAATTTGTTTAGTCTGATATCCATTTCCCTCACCCATTGTGGACTGCTTTAACCCCACACCCAACTTTAGTGTACTGCTTTTTATGGAGTAACATGCTCAACTGGAAGCAGGAACTGTGGAGGACAAACATAACCAAGAAACGTGTGTGGCAAAGACTTGGCCTTTTGCACCTATCCTTTATTTTGCTGGGCAAATCTTTGTAAAATCAAATCCACTCTACAGGATTAGCTAGAAACCATCTCTAGAGCTGAAGCGGCTATGTGTCCCACAGGAAATCTCAGCTGAGAGCCATGTAGCTTCTTTCCTACTAATGTCAGTTGGAAATCAAATTGTTAAACAGGTAATCCATTCAAAAATAATATTTGCAGATTGGTCTTCCAGCAGAAAATAATAGAAGCTAGAGTAATCCACAGAGAACAACAAAAATTCCTAAGGAGCATGGTGGAATTCCCTTTAAAGAGACAATGTTCCTGAATTAGCAGTTGCTCTCTTCAGAGGAAGAAGCTCATTTTACTGGTACAGCCCTATCAGTTGCCAAACAGATCATTCAAAAAGAGGCGTTAGTGGCCGGCGTTTAGGTAAGAAGTGGTGTTACGGAAGCTTGATAGAAGTGCTTTACAGAGGGGAGATTGAAAACATGGAACAGGCTATGCCAAGGGGAAATCCTGAAAAAGGCTGTTCTGATCAGAAGCAGGCAGAAATAATGACTTGTAGAGAGGTAGGAGATTCAAAGGATCACATTAATTTTCCATTGCTGGAAGTGTACCTGCACAAGACCAGTAAACCCTTCCGACCCTTACACATTCCCAGGTAACAGTGAACTCCTCTCTGAACTTGTACACTGTCTAAGAGTTCATCCTCTTCTCTCCATCTGTCTTTTAAATTGTTTTGAAAGGCTCCCCTGAAGGGTGCTCAGTCTATCAGTGCCATTTATATTTTCTACAGCGAAAACCAGAGTGCAAACAGCTGCTTCCACTCATGATTAGTTCCTCTCTTTAAGCCTTCTGCTGATGACCTCTAGAGTACGTGTTGAAATCTAAAATATTTATCCATTGGGGTGACACTGTTCTTCTAATTAGTGCAAATGATGTTCCATGTCTTTCATAGCGTCTCCTCTGAGACAGCATATATGATCAGCTGTGGCAGTAAATTTGTTCTCTCTCTTCCCTTCATTCTCTCTTTCCTCCTGCCATGCTTGAATCTGTTTTTATTCTTGGGTGAAATCCCTTCAGTTTAGCATTGTCACATTTACTGAGTATCTTGGAGTAAAACTTGATCATGGTCTCTCCAGGGAACCAAGTAAATGTCCCTCTAATAAGAGTATGGCTAAAAGCACAAGGAATAGTACACAACCTTTAACCCTGTTAAATTTGAAGCTGTGTTATTGAGTTTGTTTAGGATGCCAGCTCTCAGATACTGTACCTCCAAATGATGTGTACACTGGTGAGCAGTATGGGTTGGAAGTAAAAGCAATGTAAGCAATTACGTTAGGATTTGTGCTCTGGAAGCAGCTCAAAGTCCTGCCCCAATGTGGCATTTTGTGAGCTGGAGCTAGACCTTTCTCTCTGATTGTGACTCAGAAGCTGTCTGAAACCTGTAACTCAGAAGAGCATGGAGCCCTATTCTACCCTGGGTCCCTGCAAACTCTGTGATCGACCTTGAATAAAACCAGAATTGGTCTAAAACTGCCAGGTGTCATGGGTAATATTAAATTGTTTTATAACTCTCCAGAAGACTAAGACAGAGCATAAGCAGATCTGAAATGGATGCCATTCCAGCTGCTCACTGAGAAGTGTTTTGTAACATTTTCCTCAACACTGTGTAAATATTAAATCCTTCTGCCAGTAACCCTTAGAGGGAGCTAAGCATTCCTACACCCAGATGAGTGAATTGTGGCACAGAGGAGTGAGATCTCTGGAGGGAGGCAGTGCTGGAGCAGAAATCAGCAGCCTTCCAGCTACCTGCTCTGAGCACCCCATGTGTGTGCTCTGCCCCCAGGGCCTCTACTACAGGACAGTTTTTAAGCGGGATGGATTTAGGGCAGCTTGATGATCTTGTCCCCGAGGCACGGCTTAAGGCAGCTCTGTTGTTATTTCTCTGCACAGCAGCATCTTCCCACTGCCATGGATGGCCCTACTGGCGCCCGGGGTCAGGGCTGTGGGCTGACGTTCCATAACGGTGAGACAGCCAGGCTTTGCTGCTGCAGTTCAGCATTATAACAGCACAGAAGGTGCTGCTTTCTGCTTCTAGACCTTCCATTCTCCTGTGGCAGAAGCATATGGGTTATTTGGATGCTGATTTTTAAGGCAGACAACTTCAGCAAAGTCCATTTTAAAGACTGTAGTGGAACCGAATCATTTAAGTCTGCCAGAATTTTGCCTGTTCTCTCATTTCTACACTGTTTCTCTCAGCTGAGAATTTATCAGCAAATTCAGTCAACATTTTTGATCCTGTATTGGAATGTTCTGATTGTGCCTTCATAAATTACAGCATGTGCTTCACCAAGATGACAGTGTAGCAATGCACTTTTTCAGGACTAATGCTTGGGCAATGATACTTTGTCATTAGGCAATATTAAAACTTTCCTATTATCCTCTGTCTGCCTCATCTTTTTCATGGAGAGTTCTTTATGTTGCTTTATTCTGTTTTTTTCCCCCCAACTTCACGCATATGCTCTCAGAACCAGAATTTGGCCAGGCTGAGATGAGGGACAGAACACAGGGGGGCAGTGACACAGAGCACCCCTTTGCCTGCCATGCCTGGATGCTTTGAATGGCACTGGACAAGGCAAGATGGTCCAGATGAGTCAATGGTGCCACCAGGCTGCCCCCTGGGCCCATCAGCCAGCCAGGCTGACACAGCCAATCCCCCTCACAGTCAGGAACAGATGTTCAGATGGTCCCGGCTTTTTGGTCACTGCCAGCCCAGGCCAGATTTAAACTGGTGTCCTTTGGATGGCCTTGGATCGCCTCATCAGGGGACTTTCCCACTGTTTTTCCAATTAGAGTTTATTCTGCTGGTAGGCAGTGGTAGTGCTGGCTATAGTGAGGTCAGTTGAACCTGGAGAACTGTGAGGCTGAGCCAATCATCTCCAAATGCTTTAATATTAAGGCTTTAATCAGAGCCTAGGGTCTGCATCAATGCCTATAAAATACAAACAGGAGTGTGTGTGCAGCAGTCACTCCAAACCACATCCCTACTTATTCCAGTTCTGGATGCAAAGGTCACAAAACACTCGGATGAAGGCTACTTACAATTATCCCAGTTACAAAAAAAATGCACAATGCAGTCATCCATGCACAAGTAAAGGAAGGGAAATATGTCTTATAAAAGCAGCACCTTTGGGGATTCACTTGACTTTGTGTGTGCATATGCATGTGTAACATTTGGTGAAAAATGCTCTTTCTGTTGGAATGGATATTATTCGTGAATATGGTTCCAGTTAAGCTAATTGCTCTTGACTTTAAAAAAAGAAGGAAATTTTCTAGTAAGCCCAAATACCTTACTTAGACATCTTTGAAACTGAATGTTTCAAATTCTCAATTGAAAAGGAAAAAAATTACATTATCAATCTGTTTAATTTTTTAAGGAAAGGACTTAAGGTGCAGAAGGGGAAACTAAAGAAAAAAAGAAAGCAGCTGACCTAAAACTAAATTTGTCAGATATTCTAAATTTGGCCATCTCACTGAATGAATCCACCTTTCTCAAAGCCTCTTTTCCAAGGAGGTGAAGTGTGATGTAGCCATTCAGGGTGAGTCTTTCACTCAAAAGCTGCCTGATGGAGAAGTCTCTGCATACCACAGGGAGGAAAGTAGGCCGGTCTTAGTCCTTTAGAGAGGCACCTGAAGCTATGTAATCATTAAGGATTAAAATCTTCTGGGACTCTCATCTTCGAGATGGACAGATGGCAACATCATGTAACAGTAAAAGCATTCTTGCAAAATAAACGAAAGACAATTAGTCATCTCCAACGCATCAGGAGACCATAATTCAGATAGCAAGTGTTGGGGATTTGAGAGGGATCAAACAAGCTCTTAAGCTGTATTTTTCTGAGGTATATGGAGGGTAGAATTTAGGGCCCTGCAAATAATAGGAGGTTTTTTGTTTTGGTTCTACCACTGAATGGCAAAATCAGAATAAGGAATTACAAATTGGATTGAAGTTTATATTTTCACCAAAACAAGACTAAAAAGTGATTACATGTTCACAACAGATCCCTTGTATTTCATTTCCCTTTCAGCCACTTAAAAAGACACACCAAGTATTTGTTTCACCCCTCTGTCATATCTGTTCCACATAGCACTAGTTTAGCCCTAGAAACCCTTTCTCACTCCTCTGTTTGGGTTTACTTTCATGCTACTGGCTAGGTCCTGCTCACACCACAGCTGCTGCTCACATCTCTTCATCCTCTTTCACAGTATGTGGCCACATTTCCTCCAGTGCAGTCTCTTGGCATAGTTAAGGAGGCTTCTTACACCACTCTTGCCCCAGGAAGTCGTAAGCAAGAAGTTGCATCCCAGAGGGGCAGGTCCTTCCTGGGACTTGTCAAGTGCAGGGCAGGGATGGCAGAAAAATTTCAATATGTATTTGTTTTAAACCTGTACCTCATCTCATTGCACTCACCAGTGCAGTGTTTCAGTGACTTCCCACTCAAAAGTAGTGAGCGAGCAACTTCTTTCTGCATTTCTTCTCTTCCTGGTTTCTGATTGTTCAGCCTACAAACTGGCTGGGACTGGTGTTGTTTCCCATCATTTCTTAGCACAGACTCTGGCACAAAAGAACTCTGATCTCCTCAGATCTAAGCTCTTCTGTATCAATAGCTAATTAAAATGTCTTCCATATTTAGGACCCTAGTCATTCCTTTACTGACAGTGCTGTGAAATCGCAGTGACTGAAAATCAGACTCAGTGATATTAAAAAAGTTACCAATCAGACTGAACACATCAAACATTTTCTGACCTGTTTCACTTTGTCTGTCTTATCTGAACCACACGGGTGGAATTTAGCGCCTCTATTTTTAAACCTTTAACTCAGGCATTGACCTCTTTACTGCAGTTACCCTATGTTCCCTTTGCAGTCAAAGAAAAGAGAGGCACTTCTGGGGTGCAGTTTGCCTGCCCTACTTTTGGGATCTGCTTTAGGGCAAGATGAAAGGGACCCCAGAAAAGCCTGATTCTCTTAACTGACTATGAAGAAAGATTTGATAGTTATGCCACATGCCTACAGTGTCAATCAAACCCAAACGTAAGTGCTTTGAAATACCCTTTGTATACTATTGTGTGCACTATTAACTCTACATAAGTGGATTATTCATAGCATGTATGGAGGATATGTTACATGTGTTCTGTATTTATATACACATAACAGCAAATCCATGCATTCATCTATTACTAGGAAGCTAATCAAACAGCTCTAGTTATTATTGCAACATTTTTCTTACAGTTTCTTAGATGTGAACTCCACTTTCAAACAATTCAAACCAGTGTTGATACTAGAGCAGAGTACATGGATTATCTATTTGGAAGGTCATTGCCCATGGTGATTTTTGCCTCTCTGCCAGTGTTACTTCAGCACCAGCCATAAAGTCAGAGCCACACTCTGGGAAGTCTGGATGGGGATATTTCTTTAGGTCTTATCAGGGCTGCACAGCAGCTTGCTGAGTATGGCGGAAGCTGGTACTCCAGAATATTTGCTGTAAACTGATTCCTTACCTGGGCACAGCTCCCACTGAAGATTCTGGGAGCAAGGACTTGATGTGTCAGTGTGAGAAGCCACACTGTCCTCATTCTCTTGCCCCAGCTGACCAAAATGAGGTCTGGAAATTTAAATCTACATTTGAATCTACATATGGGTCACTTGATGCCGAGACTCACCATATGCAAAGTTAATAAGCCATCAGTGCCACTGGATCTGCCTGATGGATGTTTTAACCACCCACTACACTGCAGCCTTCCAAAACTGGAATTGGTACTTACAGCAAAGGATGTTTTTTTAAAAAGCACTCAAAATGCTATAGCCTCTGAACTAACCTTGCTGGTACATTTAATGCAGAAGATGAGAGGCTCTGGGGGTAGTCAGGATGAATATGCCTTCTTGTATATGCCTAAACAATAGCTCTGAAGAAAGTTTTTGTTTTCCTGTTTAAGTTGCTCCAGGAGGAAGTAATTATTTGACTTCTTTTTTTCCCCAGTATGCATCTGAGAACTGGTATCAGTCACAGCTGCGTACACAGGATTGATGCACAGATGAGGGCAAACACGCTGCCATACGCATAAATTGCATGCATGTCCTAGGAGTATGTTCTGACATCACTGATTTGTTTAACCTACCTGCTAGGTAATATAAAAGAATGGAAGAAATTAAGCTGCCGCTATCACTTTTCAGCAACAGTAAGTCATTTGGTCTTGAGCACAAATATTGCAATAAAGTCTCTTGATAGAGACACCATTTTTTTGACAGACAATTCCATTTATTTCCTTGAATTGGAATGCTAGTTAAATCTGTCACTTGTTCTCCTGCCAGAGATCTGCTTCTACATCTGTGGGCAAGGCTGTATTTAAACACCCTTCAGGGTCAGTAGCAATTTCATTGATCGGATTTATGAAAGGAGAGTAACCAGGAAAAATATATCCTGTTATCTTCTCACCTAGGAAAATAATCTGATAGGCAGATTCTTAAGTGGAGCTGTCTTTTGATATTGGGTCCAACCTTCTGTATGGCAAATGAAAAGTATTATAATACCTTAATCTTTGAGTGTATCTGTTTACAATGATGAATTGCATTAAAAATGCATGGCAAAATATTTTCCCTTTCTTCCTAAGAAGCACTGTAGCTGTTTTCTTTTATGCTCAATGGAGCCTGCAGAAGTTCTCCTTTATATGCAGCAATCCTGGCACTCTCATGTACCTTTAAAAGAAAATTGGCCCAGCTGTACTGCCTTTCTTATGGAAAGCCCCAGAGATCAGTACTCTCTTTCTCGCTGGAAAGGAACCCAGGCCATCAATCAATATCCCACAGCATTCAGGGAGTAGGTTTCCATGAAGGAAAAGGACTTCACAGTTATTTGCATTTCCCCTTCCTATACATCTGGCTTTATGTGCAGTTTGGGAAAGATGAACAGTAGGTACTTCCACCTGAATCACACTGCAATACTGAACTGCAGCAACCCATGCACTAAGGCAGCTCCCAGGCAGAGAACTTCCAGTCTTCCCATGGGGTCCAGGACTGTGGATCAGGTCCCATCTTCTCTTTATAGCAGTGCACTGTGACATGAAGCATCTTGCAGCGTGGCAAGGAACTGGGTAACTCCTTCTGAACAAGCCAGGTGACACAGGACATTCACACAATGGCATGAACTTGTGTTCTGTGAACTGAACAGTTGCAGGACAGTGTTCATGAAGGTGGATCTTGGAGATCTCAGACAGTCTGGCCCTGACTGGTATTATCAGGACTCTGACATGTTCAAGAAGGTGCTTTTTCTATCACTGCTACACTAAGAGGATATTCATGGGACCGAGCTTGCAGGTTTTCTCTCTCTCTGTGTTTATAGAAAGGTTACTTCCATCCTGGGAGCTTATCTGGTTTTACAGGGGCTTTCTGGTTTGTCCATGCACTTTTCAGCTTACAACTGTGCAAGCAAAGTATGTGCACTTGGAGATCCTAATGTGGGCTCCTAAATTTTGGGGGTTGTGTTATTTTATGTTAATTTAAATATCACTTAAACTAGATTTTTTCCTGTTTTTCAGGACTGCCATATTTCTGAAGGTGACGTGGTACGGAAATATATTCTGTATTTTCCTTTATAGACTTCAAGGTCTGTTCCTCAAAGATCAAGAGGTAATTTTTTGGGTGATAACTGAGGATGAATTTTGAGTGTTCAAGAGAGGTTAGGAAAAAGCACCTAAAACAAGACATTCAAAGTCACCAATCAGCTTTTAAAGACTTCAGCATTTCCATGCTACTTTACCTGTAATTTATCATCACAGCTACTATCTGTTTTAAAAATAGTCTTTTGCACATGAAAAAAAGAAATATCAGTAACCCTGCCAATACAGAAAAGGTCTGCAGGATCCGACCTTAATATTTCACTTGTAATCCTATGAATATTGTGTTTATTAGGTCCCATATGTTCTGCTAATTCCAGCTTTATTTCTAATATGTGGTTTATTTCTTAGGATTAGGTTTAAAATGGCAATTAGCTGTTCAGCAAACAGTGTACCAAAGCACCCATCTTGCAGACAGAATTGGCTTCTCCTGCTGGGATTGTGAGAAGTATTTATCCAGCTAAATATCTAAGCAGTTGAATCTCTCTGTGATGAAATCTGCGCCTCCCGACGGCCTGAACGTATGTACAGAAGCATTTCCCGATCTACCAGCAATAACCATTTTGCAGCCATGGAGGAATCTGGGATGGCAAAGATTATTTGAAAGCATTATCGAACCCATCTACTGCACTCACCAAAATATTTCATCCTCCACCTCTGTGTGACTTTTGGGCTGGGATTCACTGTGCTTTGCAAACTCCTCTTTGCCTTTCACCATCACTCCAGGATGTCACAGCCAGGATATGCCACAGGATCATGCCACAATGGGTGCACAGACTGCCAGCTTGCGTGGGAGCAGCTGGTGTTTTGAGGTGGATGAGCAGGGAAGTAAGTGCATGAGGTTGGAAATGGCACTGGAGGGTAGTCTGGGCACGAGACAAAGTGGCTGGGCTGTGGGGTCAAGGGCACCTGTGCCTCCCGCTGCACAACCCATGATACCTTCTGCTGGTGGCTGTTGATGCATCCAGGTTAAATGTCCTTGCTTCAGCTGCTGGGCCCAGACCCCTGCAGTGACCTCTCCAGGCTCCACATCACATCCTCACCCACAACAGCAATCCAACTCACAGTTCCTTTACTGAACACGATGTAAAATCCCATCCTAAAAATAAGCTGCTGGCTCATGGACACAGCGAGAAAGAACAAGAACACAGTTGTTAAACACAGGCGAGGCATGAGAGCACACAAAGTATTAGTTCACTTACACATCATCCAATTAGTTCATTTTGTCCTCTGCCATTTGCATCGCATCCCCAGGCAGCCATTTAAATGCTGAAGTTTTGTCTTTATCTTTGTGGCTTCCATGGGGCTAATTATCCCTTCTGCTGGCTGGCTGGACTCCCTGTATCTGGTCCAAGGTCAGGATAAGTGTGAACTGCTCACAGTCTTGTGACCGACTTTCTGCTCTGCCAGCAACACCACACAGGTGTCAGACACATCTTTCCCTAAAACATCCATCACCCTAATGAACAAAAGATGCAGAAAATGCTAGAACCAAAATTAAGGCAGCCATGAAGATACTGCTTCAAATAAACCCAAATAAAATTAGTTAACTGACATGGCAACATCAATCTGCTAGTCTATAAATAAATAAGAAATTATTTGAGCTGGTCTGATTTCTTGCTCTCTGTACTTTGGGAATTCATAACATCCTCTGCTTTAGCTCAGAGATCAGCATGAAAGGACTCCCAGTTCGGTGATTCCCTCATTGTATATGCTTCCTCTTCCCCTTCCCTGGCTTCTGCTTCACCTGGTCTTTCTGTCTTGAGATTCCTGTTTTTTTCCTTGCTGTCTCCTTTTTAATTCTCTCTCCACAAACCACTTTCTCTTCTAAAGCATGTCTGTGCTTTAGTCCCAAGTCCCATGTCCTGAAGACCAAGGATCAAACCAGGAACGTCAACAGTTACAATAATAGTAACTATTACCATAATAGCAATAACAATAGTTCTCATCTGCAGTGGAGGATATTGAGGGCAATTGTCTAGGACAGTTGGCCAGTGAGGACCTTCAACACATGAAGGAAGACCTACAAGTGCCATGACTGGTGGGCAGCCTGATCCTCATATATGCTCCGGGTGTGGGAAGCTCTGCACACGTTTACAGGGACACAATGACAGAAACACAGGAGATAAATTGCCGTGTATTATGACTCCTGCTGATTGGTCCTGAGCCGATGTGACTTCCTGGCAGCAAAGCTGTAAAGTCAAAGAAGTGAATAAGATGGGAAAGATCTTCTAAGTCGCTCAGTCCCTGTCCTAGTGTGCTGCTTAACCCCACGGGCGAAGCCCCCTTGAGCAGCCGCACGCAGTGCTTGCTGAGTGATGCTGCCTGCCCAGATGCTGCCCGCCTGGATGCTGCCAGCTTAGGCATAAGGGCGCCCAGCGCCAGCTCCAGCCATGTGGCAAAGCAGCCGCAGGGCTGAAGCGCAGCTGCCAAGTGCGGCTTTCTAGTGGATGACTTACTGAATTTAACAGAGTGCTAAGCCTGGGGGATTTCCCAGGGCAACCTTGCTGGAGGGGCGGGAGGAGGGAGCTGAACAGCCTCTGCTACCTATTAAGGGGGTACAAATCTCTACCTCAGCCATGGAGACCCTAATACTCCCAAAAGTCACTCTGTCATGCCCTTAAAAAGCTTCATCTGTTGCTTGGTGGGTTTTTTTAATGTCCCAGCTGCAGAGCTGTGAGTTTGGAAAGAATTACAGAATCATAGAATAGTTCGGGTTGGAAGGGACCTTTTAAGGTGATCTAGTTCAACTCTCTGCAATGAACAGAAAGCTTCATCTACATCAGAGCCCAGACCAGCCTCATTTTGAATGTTTCCAGGTGTTAAGGAAACCCTCCTGACTGACCATCCAAAAACCACTCTGGCAGTCACGGTCTCACCACCTAAACTGGGACCGAGGCCCTTTCGCAGGGGGCGGTTCAAGTGAGCCGATGGGTGTCCTGCTTGACTCTCTATATACACCACACTCACACAGTCAGACCAGGTGTCCTTAACGGGCCGACCTCAGGTTTCCCATAGAAGGACCTCTCAATCCTTAATTTAATCATAGTGGAACAACAGAGTAACAGCTCAAGCTGGGTGCCTCCGGGAGGGACCCCGAGCAAAGGAAACTGGGCATTTATCCCTTTTCAGTCTAAAAGCGATAATCTGGGGTCTTCCAGCTGAGCCATCGGCTCCTGCTGTGTCTCTGAGTGGCCTGTCCTGGCTGCGCCGCAGGTCCCTGTGCCCTTTCTTATGCAAAGGAGACAGTTCATGGCCTCTTGTCTTGGGCTCCCACCCGGAGATTAGCCTGCAACTGGCACTGCAGGTGCACATCGAGCTACCTGCACTGCGTGTATTCCTCACGCGAGCGATAGGGCATCTACCACCTCTCTGGGCAACCTATTCCAGCTGAAACTGGACAAGTCTGTGGCTTGCAGGTTCCGCAACAAAAGTCCCCCAGATCACCCATGACAAGGGGAAAAAGTGAGAAGATGTGTTTCTTTTAAAAATCTCGGGGTTTTTAAGCAAGCTTGGTGACTGTTTTCCTTGTGGGGGAGAGGAATGTTACGTGCGTGACAGTTTAATGCAGTAGATCTGTCCGTATGATACTCCCTTTAACGAGATGCTGAGTCTGTAAAGGTTTGCATACCTACATACGGAAAGTTAAGTTAGACAGAATAACATGAATGATAAATAAGGTGAATTTGCAAGTTTTTCTTCTTAATTCACATTCCATTATCACAGCTTTCTCCCTGCCCAGAGCTGCCTTTCGCTCTCAGAGCTGCTTGGGCTCTCACCTTTATTTGCAAATGCAGTTTGAAAGACAACTGCATGAAAATCTGTAAGGAGCCTGTCTGTGGCCTCATTAAACGGTAACCTCTCGTTATGGGGGGGGGTATTTTCAAGTTTCATTTATGTATGAATTTGAAGGATTTTTAAAATAACTATTTAAGTGTTCTAATATCTTGTCCAGCTGGTGACAAGGGAATTTGGAAAAGGTTCAGATTGCACTGAGAGGTTGTATTATTTCACACAAAGGACAGGCAAATTAAATGAAATCAAGTGTTGGTAGGCTTTGTTGGTTTTTTGGGTTTTTTTAAAAGCCATTCACCAGAAATCGGCCTAATATTAAAATTTTATAAATTACCTATGTTATATAGTTTTTGTTTGGGTTTTTTTAAAGCCATTCACCAGAAATCAGCCTAATCTTAAAATTTTATAAATTATAATGTAATATGGTAATAGGGCCAAGTCAATATGTTAACTTTTCATCCTCATACGGCTGAAATGTTGCTGCACAAATGATGCACAGAAAATCCCATCTTTGCAGTGGGATGTAACTGCGATCTAGTTTAGTAGCATTTCTTTTCAATTATCCCTTTGCTTTCCTCCTCATGAGCCCCAATAATTTTTTCCCTTACAGATATCTCTCCATGGCTGGAGTGAGAGCCAGCACAGGGCGCCATGAACCAGGCACCTTGTGCCCTGCCATCACCTAGGGCACCACTGGTACCTGCACTGCCTGACTAGATCCTACCCCTGCAGGATGGGTTTTGTGGCTGTTCAGCATGTCTGCAGGCCCCCACGGGGCTATGGGGTACCCGCCCTTCTCAACTTCTCACAAGTCTTCCAGAAGCTTTGATTGTTCTAGTTTCATAAGTTGGCAAATTGTTGGAAAATTCAGTCTGGAGATGTTTGTGACTTCATATATGGAGCATGGGAGCTGACAAATAGGTGCCAGAGAGACAGAAATAGCAATAGGTTGTTAGCCTCTGGTGGGTGCCTTCTCCCTCTACTGATGGGAAATACTGGAAGGGGCTGAGAAGCAAGGACAAGGGCTACCTGGCCTGTGTCCCTGATATTAACCACAGCTTTCAAAAGATGATTTCTCCTCCCTTTTCTTGCTGCCATCCCCTCTGGAGGCCAGGTGGCATTACTAGATGAATGGTCCCACAAGGGATGGGGATGACAGGGATGTCCATCCTTTCCCAAGTCTGGCATCTTGAGGCTGTGTTCCAGGTGGCCATGCAGTGCTGCAGCCCATACCACGACCTTGCTAATACTGGAGGCATAAAAGCAGTATCTCCAGTATCCTTTCACCTTACCTAAAACTCCAACAAAACCCTCAGACCTCTGCCACCCTCAAACTAGACTTAAACTGGCAAGAAGGTTAAAAAAGTATTATTGTATTGGACTGAAGCACACTGCTGAAGCCCCACACAACCAGTGTCCTCACAGAAGATTGTAATCTTTAGGGAATCAGGCTAAAAACATGATTAACCAGGCAGTGCTGCCAAGAGGCTGTGCCTGTGGGGTCTGGCCAGGCTTGATGCATGGGGTGAGCGCCACACCAGATGCCCCAACATGGCTGTCACACAGCTGTTACAGTGCAATGGGCAGAGCTGGAGGCTCATCTCCACTGGCTTGGGACTGGCGATGTTGCAGTCCTTCACAAACAGGCAGCTTCTTGATGCAAAATGGATGCAGACTCACCAGCCCAGTCAGAAAACTCCATGACTTTCCATACCTGTTAGAAAAAGAGGATGTCCCACTGAAAGAGAAACCACTTCCCAGGTGCAGAAAACCCTGAGTTTTTGAACTAGAAAACCTGCACACTTTCCATTTGTCCACTCCTCATGGCTGTTTTGACCCTACCCCAAGGCTGTGGCCATCAGCATGGGACAGCAAGCAGTGTTAGATTCATCAGCACTCCTCTGGATGGGGCTTCCATCCAGGTGTGACGCCTATGGTGTCCCAGCCCACAGAAAGCATGGGCTCCTCCACTGCCTGCACTGGTCTGGCCAAACCCCTATGTAGTGTCCCCACACGGTTGCCATATTCTGTATGACTTTGTTTTGTTTGTACAACACATATGGGTGCTGCACTGTGAAAGCACAAGCTGTTCCTCTCTTCCTCTTCTCTTTTCCCCCTGATTTGAAGCAGTTTGCTTTTCAGAGCAGTCACATAGTTGGGGAAAGGCTCCTGTCTCTTTCCACTGGCACATGGTGTCTCCCTGGTGCAAATGAGATGTGGGTATAAACAGCGCCAGCCTCCACAGCTGGTGGTCAGCTGCCACACCAGGGCCTAGCACAGGACTGATCCACTTCAAGGCTGTCAGAATTCAGGCTGCTAGCCCATAGTCCTTCTCTAAAGGTCTTCCTTTTATCATTTTCCCAGCATCTTGCCTCTGCTCCCATGCAGGTCTGCTCCAAGCATCCCTGTGAGCACATGGGTGCCTCAGCAGGGCCTGAGCAGTACAGAAGCAAGAAGCCATGAGTAGGTTGCTTACTGAGCATCCAATCCTTGGAAAATTTTTCAGTCTCAACTGAGCAGGTGGGACAGAACTGATGATTATTGTGCTTGTTGAAGAGCTGAAGAGCACAGGCAGGTGCCTGAATATTTACACTCCATGACCCCATTGCATACGAACACACCCAGTCTGTTTGGGCTGATGGGCTAGATCTCTTTGTATTAAGCATTAATGGAAATATGTTGCTTACATTGGTATTGGAAAAGAAGGATTATGGACTTGCTGCAGTTTAATATCAGAAGGTAACGGTTTGACATTATTTTGCTTCCTTGAATAATATTTTATCCAGGAAAGCAAGCCATGACCTTGGTACATAATGTTCCTGCTACCTGAGACTCACAAAATCCCAAGGACAGTCACAGTGCAGGCATAAATATGTATGTTGCATCAGCATCAAGTGCAGATGTTCTGATAAGGTATAGAGACTAAGGACTGCCATGTAGATTCCTCTGACTAAAACTGAGATGTGGCAGACAGCATCGGAGCCCACAGCTCCAGGCCCCCTTCAAAATCAGTAGGGAGGGGAGAAGTGGGCACATCTGGGATACAATTCATCTGACTTGGATTAGACTTGCCTTAGAATAACATGAGACCCACAGGTACCCGTATGTCTGCTCTAACCCTAGAGACCATTTGGGTAAGTAGCCTAGGTACAGATTCAGTGTAAGCATTTGTCTTTGGTTAGGTGAATCTCATACCAGCTGAAAAAATAATTTAAGTCCTTATAGCACAAAGCTAGGAGAGAAATGGAAGGTAGGAAGCAGAGTGATATTTGTTAACAATGCTCTAGGCTCTCTTGCTATTAGTTTATCCTGCTCAGCTTGGGCCAAGCACAAAACTCCTGCAATGCCCTAGAAAGAAGATACTGTCTGATGAGAGGGAGAAAGAATGGGTTGTGCCATAAAGTCCCTGCCCTCTTTGTTGTCAACCCAAAATTCACTCAGTCTAGATAGTTCTTGTGAGATTTTAAGCACAGGCAGGAACAGTGGGTCATGAACCTGGGGAAGTGCTTGCAAACAAACTCATGCCTTATTTCAGTGACTGCTGTTCAAGATCCTCCCACAGCTGGTTCCAGCACAATCAGTGGCCTTGGATTTCTGTAGCTCAGGCACATCTCAAGCAATGATTATTTTCCCCCCTTAGACCCAAAAGCCTTTTTCTTAAAATAGGTTTTTAAAAATAAATCCTTCTCTCAGCATAACTGCTCCAGCCCAGCAGCTGTGAACAGGTCTCGACCCCCGATCTCACCGTCTGAGGACAGATTCTCCCCTGCAGAATACCTGTAATTCAAGCATTTGATTTTTCCCAGCAGGGAACCATTTCTGCAGATGAAGCCCATTTGTGTAATGAAACATCAAGTAGTTCACACAGGGATACAGAACAGTCATACAGGGAAAGAGCTCTCAAATGAAATGCTGTGCCAGGAAAGATTTAATTGTAGTTAACATACAATATTAAAAGAAAAGATAAAAAACCCCCAAGCCTGCAGGAACACGCTGTTTTTGTTTCCCAGCAATTGCACAGCAGCAAGGCTACCTCAGCACTCAATAAGCTCCTGTTGGCACTAATTGGCACCCTTGCTGGTGGGTCTGCTTGGAGGAGATGAGGTCTCAATAGCTTGCAAGGGCAGACCTGCTCCTACACCTCCACATCGGCAGGGGAAATAGAGGTAGGCAAGATGTGGGCTCATGCTCTGTGCCTGGCAGCAGCCCTGGCCTCTGGCAGCTTTCATGACCTCTGCAAAAGAATGTCCTCAGATAAGAAGAGAGCAAGTGTGTGCACAGCCATGCTGATATCAGATAGGGGACTCCCGCCAGGAATTTAAATGTAATTAGCAACTTTGAGGTACAGGGACACCTACTCCCCAGGTATAGCAAGCATGTAGATACTTGCATAGCTCAGAGCAGAGGCTTTAGTGCTCTCCTCTATGTGGACCTTGAGAAGCCTGGATTTCCTCCTATCTTATTTACTAACAGCCCCCATGATGATCACAAGCCTTTCCCAAGCTGATGTTTACACTGTTGTTTTCCACATTTCTTACTTCATATGAACCTCCCTTTCTGTCTTTATTATTTGCCACTGCATTTGCTACTCTTGTCCCTGTCAGAGTCTAGAGTTTTTCATGTGGAGGTAAAGTTTATTACTGACTTTTGAGTGAATCTTCAGCTAGAATCACCTAGGTTCTTCATTTGACCAGAGACAGAACCAGTCCCTTCTCTATGCTGTTTCTGTAACAAAAGTCAGACTGCTCCAGGTGAGTGGGCAGGGAATTTTAGGAAAAAAAAATAAACTGTTCAGATTTTTTTAGATTTTATTTATTCTTCTCATTTTTCAAAGAACACTTAATTGAGCTGAAACGGCTGATACAGCTTAAACAGAGCTCCCCAGTTACCGGAATTACACAGTCGATGGGTTTTAGCCAGATAGTTCTCTGCTTGCAAGACTATGGGCTGAGTTTGTACCTCAGACATTTAGATGTTCCCATTCCCTTAAAGGGCAAGGGCTCACTCTTTCTTGGGTAATTTGTCTATTCAAGGTAGTTCTAAGGCCTTTTAAGGTACTTCCAGGAGTTCACTGGATATTGAGAGGAGATTAGGTGTGCTTTTGTTTAGTTTAGCTGTACTAGCTGTGAGTATGGCACCAACACATAGCTCTCTAACCCCAAATCCTGAACAAGGCTTGTCGGAAATGCCCTAAAGGTTAAAACATTTTTCCTATGGAGTACTGCAGTGTTTAGAGCATGCCCAGCCCCATGATTAACCAATCAGTCCAAGCAGGTTTTCAGCATTAACAGTGCAGAAGAAGGGAAGGGGACAGGCAATGGCAAAGTTGCACAGAGCTCCCTCTTCAGTTTTTTTCCTTTTTTTTAGAGAAATCAACCATTCTTTGGACTATATTTCCCCTTTCTGAAAAGATATTAAACCTGGAGAATGTCTATGAGTGAAAGAGAGGGTAGTAAGATAGTGCATATATAAGGGAATAATTGCTAACGTTGGCTGCAAACTTTGAGTCCAGGTTGCCTTCCAACAGCAACTTGGGCTTTTGAGAGAAACTACACTATGAACACAGAAATACTCTTTCCAAAATGTCAAACTGTTGTGAAATATTTTCCAGCCAAATCTAGATTTGTGTTTTGGTGTTTGTTGGAGTTTTTTTTGTTTTGTTGGGGTTTTTTTGGAGGCACTGTGGGCTGTGTCTTTGGTTGGTTGGTTAGTTTTGGTTTTTTGTTTGTTTAGTGGGGCATTGCTTGTTTGTGGGGTTTTTTGTTGTTTTTTTTTTTGGTGGTGGTGTTTGGGTTTGGTTTTGACAAGAACAAAAAAGAAAGAAATGTTGCAGTGGCTAAAAATTATGTCTGAAGAAGTTCTGTGTAATTGCTGGAAATGCAGACTCAAATATGAAGGATATTGTGCTATGCACAACAAGTAACTTTGTGAATGCATCAGCAATAAAAATACCAGAGTTGGAAAACAAACTTCTTGCAGTAAGGAGGAGAGAAAAGAGTAAAATCTGATTGCCCACCAGAAGCAATTTATTTTTGTATGAAAACAGTAATTTCCTTTCCTAATGACTATGTAAGCAGAAGTGCTTATGACAGCTACGTTATTTCTTGGCTTCTTGGGACTGGACAGTTGGTAGAATAGGGAAACTGCTTTGGATGCATTAATATTTGTCTGCATGCCTATTATTTTAGGTGGTCAGAAGGGAAGAGCCTTTGGAAAGATGGCCTCAGTATGATACTGGAATCAGTATATGCTGAGCTGGAGGGGACCTGCAAGGACCAAGTCCAACTCCTGGCCCTGCACAGGACACCCCAGGAGTCACATCATGTGCTGGAGAGTATCATACAAGTGCTTCTTGAACTCAGACAGGCTTGGTGCTGTGACCACTTCCCCAAGGAGCCTGAACCAGCACCCAGCCACCCTCTAGGTGAAGAACCTTTTTCTAATATCCAACCTAAACCTGCCTTGACACAACTTCAAGCCTTTCTCTTGGATCCTGTCACTGGTCACCACAGAGAAGAGATCAGTGTTTGGTCCCAGGTCTCTCCCCAGTTCTGCTACCTCATCCAGTTCCTCTGTTCCCATGCCTGCTCTGCAGTGGGGTTTCTGCCACGTGCCCTCCTGATCCTCAAAAACTGTTGGCAGGAGATGGAGCCTCAGTAATGCCTTAGCCAAGGCCAAATGATAAGCACCTTGGAACAGTTTAAGATCCCATCTTTAGATCTCTGATTTTGAGTCAGAGCCTTTGATTCAGTAGTGGTGTGTGCAAAAAATATTAAGTGATCAATAATTCCTTTGTAGGGAAAATAACCACACTGGCAAACCATATTTTGACTTTAAAATAAATAAAGGTAATCATGCATTACATGTCCACAGCAGTAGATGATACCAAGCTTATTAAAATAGTATCAATCAGGCACTGAAAATGGTTTATATTTAGCACATCTCATTTTAGATTAAACAGACTCTGCTTTCAATGACCCAGTAATTACCCAGAGGCATGAAGGCATGTACACAAAGCTACAGCAAAGCGACTGTGAGCACTGGCTTACTTTGCTGTTGGTAAACTTCATTTGGTCAGGATTAATTGGCGAGAAGGCTGCTGATGAACACATGAGAAGCACAACACTCAATAATGCTTTAATAAAGTGATGGAAGCAAATGTTTTCCATCAAACCTCTTCAGCACAGGAAATGTGATTAATTAAGCACATTCATCTAATTACTGTATGAATTCTCAGGAGGTAAATGTATACTCCAAGGCAGATACACTGAGGATGATTCCAGAGGCTAGATTCTGTTTATTTTTATGTGGTGTTTTTATGTAAATATCAAATAAGGTTTTTTAAGGAGAGATCTTAACTGTGATTGGTTTCCAGTACTGGATCAAAGACGATCCTAATCATCTGTGTTCATCAGAGCTAACAACTGGTCTTCTTTCAGAATAACTCTCTTGCTTTTCTACTGTCTCCAGCAAGACTGAGCTTTAGGAAAAATACAGCTACCAAAACGTTATTTGGAAGTGGGCTGTGTCCAACAAGCCTTCTGCTTTTCTTTGCATTAGTAGTGCTTGGTTGTTCAGGGCTGGAACTGCTTTTCTAATTAGCATCAGTGAATGAAGGATACCAGGCTCCAAATTGTGTCTGTACAGTACTGCCTGAGCACACACCCTTTCAAAAGTGGAAGTCATAATGTGTCTATCATTAATTCAGGCATAGCATCCCTTCATTAACAGCTGTAGGAGATACTGGGATCCCAGCCTTTTCCACAGCCAGGCAAGGGAAGCCCATGGGCACGGCAACTTTGGTGGCAGTAAGTGAGTGCTGGTGGCATCCCACTCTGCCCACGGCTGCCAGTCCAGTTCTGTTCCAGGGCTGCCTCCCAGCACTCAGCAAAATTTGCTTCTGCAGTGGAAATCCTCATTTTGCATGGGACAGGGGAAGCAGCAACTGCAGGAACAGTTCAGCCAAGTGACCCAAGGTGCAGTAGGACCTGCCAAATCTTACCTTTGTCCCAGCACAGCCCCAGGCTTCTCAGGGGCTGAATTCCCTCCCCAGTGGCAGAGTGGTCCCAGCTGCAAGGTCACTGGGTAGAAGGCAGAAAGGGCTGGGATGCAGGACGCAAAAAGACGTATAATCAGAGCAGTGTCTTTCTGTGGCTTTATGCAGAAACACCAAATATTTGGGGTAGTGAAGCTGGGGAGAGGGAGACCAAAGCTAGCAGTGAGGGAAAAGCAATGTCAAATTCCCACCACTTCTGTCAACATTGCTTCCGCTCCATCCCCCTCTCCCTTCCCCATGGGAAAACCCATGCTTGGTGCCTGTATCCTTATATAGACCATTGCCAGGCTATAAATACTCAGCTATCAATTAACTTCATAAATGCTCACTGTCCAGATGTCTTTCTGAGCTGCTAAGGTGACTAACATTAGGAATGCTCACTATCACAGGTCCTGCCATATTTGCCTCATTAAACTTTGGACTTTATTGATGTATTCATTTTAGGGGTTTACAGCAACCTAGTCCATAGTGCATTTAAAGTCAACAGAAAGACTCTGCCTGACTTCTGTGGGCTTGGATTGCTTCCAAGGGAAATATTTTCCTACTTAAGTAACTCTGAAACAAGGCGATCACACCAACAACAAAAAAAAAAAAAACCAGCCCTGGAATGTTTCATTTAAAAAAATGTTGTTAACAACAGAGAGCAAAGAGATCCTAGCACTGGGGATGTATTTTTAACATTGCTTCAATCAAATGCTTCATAATAATGAAATACTTGCAAAATAAACCTGTTTGCATTTATGGCCTCCCCAGCTATGGCTGGGCAGGAATGGGAGGAGGTGCCAAGAAATTCTGGTCCAAAGGAAACAACTAAGGAAAGCAAAAGCTTTCTCAGGCAGCCTGGCAGCTTGCTGGCTTCCCTGAGAGGGACAAGGAGAGCAGAGCCTGGGGGAAGACCCATAGTGCAATGCAGTCCTGCAGAGCTGTATGAAGTATCTGCCATGTTGATGTGACTTAACTCATTGCAATACCAGATCCAGGCAAAAGTCTGGAAGACCTTACAGAGCATTTCAGTAAGGACTCTGTATCTAGATGAATAGAGCCAAGAAGGAAGCCCCACAAGAAAAGGCGGGGCTCTATTTGGCCTTTATTTGTTGACAGTAGCCCTGGGAGGCTCCCACACACCCTTAGTTCATTACGCATTGCTGATGCACCACAGGTACATACAGCAGCAGCAGGTGAATATACCTGTGGGTAGGTGGGTATCTAAGAGGGCTTCTGTAATCATTCCTGCAATGTAATCAGTGCTTAACCCTTTACTTAGAGCATAATACCTCCTTGCGTCATGCCAGCAGGATAATTAGTGCCACTTCAGCAGTGTGAGCCCAGACACAGAGCATTGGAGCAGCCAGGCGACTCACCTGGGACATCTCTTGGCTCCTGGCAGTGATAACCGGACGGTGGAGGAGGAAACCCTTGCAGTGCTTTCCAAGAGGGCACTGGAGAGCCTGCAATCCTCTCCTGATTCTCAGGAAAAGGAGAGGTCTAGTGTAAACTTGTCCACTGTATTTCATAAATGAAAGCTGTACATAGGTACTGCTCTAGTGTTGTTGGCCTAGTGCCTTCCACCATACTTGTGTGTCTGTGTTTGTTTCGGCTGGGACTCAGGACAAAAAAAGCTATCAATAAGAAACATGAGGATCTGTATAAAAAAATCAAAATACCATAGAAGATCCTAACTCAGGTTGTCCCTCATCTATACAGCATTTCATTCTGGGAAGGGTGCAGGACTGGGACTGACAGGATGTGGGCCAGATGTGGTAGCAGGAGGGTCCTGACCTAGACTCCAGCTGAGCTCAGGTATCAGCAGGAAAAGGTCTGGAGAAGAGGCACTTCACATTCAAAACCCATATTCATATTTCTCCAGTTTGCGTCAGCTTTGCTTTCTTCCCACAACTGATGGAATAGAACACTCTTTTACAGAAAACAGCCTACATACAGTTGTGAGAGCATCCTCTCTCATTTGTCCATATCCAACTGTCACACTTCCTTATATATACACCAGCATATGGGCAAAATGCCATTTTGATGAAAGAGAGTAATACCCAGGAGAGCTGTGAAGTGAAATCAAGGATGGGCTTTTGGAATAACTGGAATATCTGGACATGGAAGAATTACTAGATGCTGCTCATTCCATTTCTAGGGTGACTAAAGCAGCATGTTATTTCCACTGCATTGCTAAAGCATATTACTTATCAAATATACCCTACAATTCATATACAGTGAGAAATGTCTAGAAATGTGCATGTTTTCAGAGTGCTGTCTGAATGAAAAGGAAACAGTTTTTCATCAAAAACCGAGTCACAGCTGTCTCACAATATCTAGAACCAGATTTATTTTAGGATTAACTGTGGACAACCCAGGGCAGACACCTACTTCTTGCTCCTCTTTTAAGTGATGCTGAGCACAACAGGGCCCAAACTTTGACAGTAAATCTGAGATGCTGCAAGAGTATAAGCAACATACGGACCATAATTTGGCTAGGATTTTGAAAAAGACACCAGGGACCCAGTGCTAAATCAAATGGCAATTTTGAGATCACTAATCCATAACTGTAATTATTAAGGAATCAAAATTGCAGAAAGGTGTCCAAGGCTACTATAGTTCAAAGCCCACCTTGCTCAAGAAGTCCCTTCACAGTACAGAAAGTGAATAAACATTTATTTCCCTGTTACAGTCAGACCATCTTTTTGTGGTTTGAATGAATCACAGATTTCTCTAAATGTGTGCCATCCCTGGGTTTTTGTCTGGAAGACTACAAGCTACAAAGTCCCTTCTTATATCCATAATGCAGGTATAGAAGAAGAGTGATTCAGGATGCCATGATCTGTATGACATGCAACTCCAGAATAATAAAAAATGGATACTAAATTAGAGAAACTCAAGGTTGAGCAAGCATTTCATAAACATTTGGTAAATACCGAGCTCAGGGTGAGAGGATAACATACATGTAGAGTGAACTACTTTAAAATCCTGGGGACAGTTCTGTTTAAAAAGGAGAAAATGATTTGTCAGGCTTCTTGCCCAGAAGAGCAGTTGTTCATTTCCAGTCCAGCAGTTCAAAGCCAACGGTGTGCTAAGTTGGCTTCTTGACTTTTGAGAACAGAAGCTGTCTTCAACCTAGCATGAGAAACAAGATTAGCCTATCCAGATTAGAAGTAAAGTATTAGTGAAGCACCAGAGGATTCAGTGTGGGGTCTTTTTAATAGCAGCAGGCTTGGATGATAATGTTGAAAGCACAAACCGACAAGTATATAAGGCAGGATGGATTAAGTATTAATTTACTCATTGCTTAAATGCCTCAGCTGATGGTGAAATACTGTTCAGGGTTTCTTGGACCAAGGTTTCTTGGACCAAGGTTGTAAGACACAGCAAGAGTATCCAAAATAATAAAAAGAAGGATTTTTGATTACCATATGAAAATTTCCAAAGCCTTCAGCTAAGTACATCTGCAAGAAGAAGAAACCTGAAACTGGGGGGAACCTGGCCTGAAGGAAAAAGGAGTACCTTATTGATAATATCAGAAGTGCTTCACCAGGGATATAATATATAAGCAACGAGTGTGTTAACATTTTCAGTCCTGCTAGTAATCAGAAGACAGATTTACCTCACAGTTTGGGCATTTTCTACAGATTCTATATTTTTCTTTTTACCTACTGCCAGATTTTAGACTAACTACAGGCAGATCTCCTATGAGACCACAGAGTTATGTGTGTATTAGTCACTAGCTCTGGAATTGCATTGATCTCTTCCTTTACTTTTTTCCCTGAGTTATTTCATAAACAAGATGACCCAGCAGCAGATAGTTAGATAGCCTCTGTGGTGTCATTTTAGTATACAGGCATTGCCAAAGAACGGTGTCTCAGTACTTTTCATCTAGTATTTAATTTGTTTGTTCAGCGGAGGGTGTCACAAGCTGTATAGTAGAGATTTCATCCAGCAAATGCTAATCCATCAGATCAGGTCCAGATCCAGATCCAGTGCTCTGTACTGCTTTGGTCTTAGCCCTAGAGAGAGCTCAGTTTGACAATCTGGGTTCCCAGCACCACTTGCTCTGTAGTGTGGACCTCCCCATGGGTGAACCAGATCTCTCTGAGCTGCAGATCAGCTGTGCTCCCTTTATTGTGATGGAGATACACCACTTAAACATGAAATAAGAACTTGTCTTTTACATGACAATTCCAACTGCCAAGTCGAACTAGTAAATGAGAGAAAAAAAATCTAATATCTAAATATTTTTTGTCTATTCAACTGTGGCCATGAATAGCAATGTGTAAACTTCCTGTGAAATCAGCTGTCCAGCTGTCCTCCTTCCAGAGAACAAACCAAATCAACATAATGCTGTGCATTTGTGGTGTCTTTTCTTCTTTGCTGACTAATCCCACACTGCCTTGGTACACTTATCTACAAGAACTAATTGGTTTCTAACATATGGGAAGCCAGAGACCACGGTGTGTACCCCTGGTGGCCTCACAGGCTGCTGAGAGGTGCTAAACACTGTCCATGCTCTGCAATGCCTTGTGCTGTCAGTAACAGCGGGCATGGGGTTCACTGTTTGAAATACATTCATGAAAGGCAAAATAAGAAAACAAAACCACTTCTGAGTGCTGCTGCCCATCAGAAGTTAAAATAAGTCGTAGCATGTGGCTACATGCTGCTTGCCTGAGCCCAAGCAAGCTGCCATCAATGTGCACCATTTCTCTCAAAAACAAGTTGTTTTTCTACAAGTGCCTCACGCTGGGTTCTCCTGACTTGAAATCCAGGTTGAAAGAGGTAGACAGTGTTTCTTGGCTGGCTGGGGCATGCAGACCAAGGGCACCAGAACCAGGCACAGCAGGAGCTGTGCAGTTTGTTTGGCACCATGCTTGCCCAGCTCCAGGGTGGGCAAGAGAACTCCCATGTGCAGGGGAGTGCAATAATATTTAAAAACATGCAGTTTTTCTTTTTTCTCTGACTGGCAGAGCACTGGCAGGTCCCACCATTGCAACCTCTCTGTTTTTGTCCAGGTACAGAGGAGCCATTCTGTTCCCCAGCAGCTCCGGGAGATCAGGCTGGTGGGCTTGGGCTTTGTCATGTCTGTAATTCACATGAAACAGAGATTTAGCCCGTTTTGGTGAAAAGACTCCAATGTCAGTATAGCTTTCACAGAGACTCCTTTCCCAGAACACCTTCCAGCAGTCAGTTCACAACAGCACCATTTGTTGTCATGGCTTAGTGATGTCTCAACAATACCTGTACCAGCCCTCTCCTTCCTCTGGGCAGCTGCGAGGCACCACATTGCCTTGGCAGTGCTCCAGTTTCACTCCACTTGCTGCTGAGAGCTGCCTCAGGTGTTCAAGGTAAGGCTCACTTCTCAGGCTTTATACTTTCTGTGCTAGAGTGATTGATCACAAAAATAAACCTGACAGGGCATTTTTTTTCCTTGAAAAGTGATTTCAGCAGAATTTCACCTATTGCTCCACAAACACAATTACTTAATGCAGCCTGGAACCTTAACCCTTCTACCCTTCTGTTTGGTTTTTTGGCCAATATAGGCAGTAAAAAGTCCAAACTTTTTTTTTTTTTTTCTGTAATTTGAGTATCAAGATCAACTCCGCTTTTCCCCTTTTAAAAGTATATTTACTTTCAAACTACAAATAACCAAGTAACTTCCTGCTATGGCAATAGTTGAGCTGTACTCAGTTTCTCTCTTCTACTCAAACCTGGCTTTTTCCCTAGTGGAGAATAGCCCAGGTGTCTCCTGGCCCCTGCTAAGGAAACAAGCTCTAAATCAACAGGTAGGAGTTAAGATATGTGGCTCACTGATACTATGACTTTCATGTTGTTTTTAACAACACTGACAGTCTGGACTTTCTGTGCTCCCCTAGCCAGGCCATAAACCATCAGGGAAGCCTGGGAAACCATGAGCACTAGGAGGCCAGTACAAACACAGAACCTGCCTGCAAGTTCTGATGGTGTCAGCTCTTGCAGTAATAGCTGTATTGTTCAAATGAATAGGAAAAAGATGGGCAAGTACCTTCTGGTGATGTTTTCATGCCTTCCTTATAACCACTATGCCTGAAAATGCCAATTCTGAATACATTTCTACTGAAAGCAAAGGAAAACAAAGTATTGAGTTAAGCTCACTGTGGAAACGTATCAGACTGTAACATTTCAATCTGACATTTTCAAATGCTTTCGGACGAAAGGAAATCAAAACTGTAATTGAAAAAACTTTATTTTGGATTATTTATAATAATCCAAAATTTAAAGGTAAACAGAGGCCTAGAAGTTACATTTTATTATGGCTTTGAATTTTTTAAAATTTGAAAATCCTGGGAAACATTTCTAAAGTCAACAGTCAGTAACACCTTTGCAAAAAAATTTAAGAATATGTTTCTCTTTTATTGCTTTTGATTAGTCTGCTTTCCTCTTGCATGCAGAGGTTTTTGTCTTTCCATTCTTTAACAGTGCATTTAAATTGCGGCTTTTGACAAGAAAACTTAGAGGTAATTTTGGATGGAAATACAAAATACAAATAGTTTGGGGGTTTTTTCATTGCATTTGCTTAGATTACTAAACTAGTGAAAAAGGACACCCAAGGTAAAGGTACCACATGACAACACATTTGAAGAATAACAATTTCAAACCATCTCTAAATTACCTCCTCATGGAATTTGCCTTTGTTTTGCAGTGCCTGGAGAAAAAATGAAATTCAATAACAATTGAATTTCATTCAATAAGTGGTAAAACTTGATAAAATGAACTCAGCAAAAATGAACTCAAATAATATAACTCGTATATTAATAAATTTGTGGCCTGTCAGACCAAGGGCTTCATAGCAAAACATCCCCTGCATAGACTGCCTTAGCCAGGAAGGGTCACATCTGTTTTTAACCCCAGGATGTCAGCGCAGGCGCCTGCATTGATCCCAGCTGCAATGGTATGGCTGGGGAACAAAATCCATAGGCAGAAACAAAACTGGTACTTAATCATGTAATGAGTGCTGAAATTTGATGAACGCTGCTTTGAGTGACCAGGTCACCGATGGGATGGTGTTGTGGAGGAAGGGATCTATACTGCCTATAAGACCTGGTATGGAAGAGAATTTAAAAATTCTGATATTTCTGTCATTTTTCATCCCACCTCCACCCCACAATTCATCTGGGTTGTTGCACTTGTGTGTTACCTCTTGGTGAGGAAGAGAGGTAAGACAAAACACTGTGCCTCCAGATACACAGAGGATCTGGCTGCCTTGGGAGCTATGTACTCAAGAATGCCCCAAACCACCTTTTCTTGTAATGCTAAAAATGTACAAATGGGGAAAACCAGCCCGTTCTGGTTCTTACACACTGGCAGCTCTTCTTTCCAAGACCCTCATTCAGTGTTTTTCGTTCATGTGAAGGAGGCAAGGAAGGAAGCCAGCTTCTCTGTGCAGAAGAGTAGCCCTGATAAAATACCCAAATTGGTGACATCTGAGGTCATGAAGTCAGTCTGGGTACCTTTTTTTAGAAATTGCCTGATTTTAAGCCTCCAGCTTACCCCCTCCCAGTGCTGCCTGCACTGTGGCAGTGACAGCACCAGCTTTCAGTTTTGCTCATCCTCTCGGTTCACTGCTATTTGAATTATATCCTACTCATTGTCTCTGGTTCACTTCAACAGGGACATGGAATGGTTCTTGCCTAAGAGCAGTTAGGTGGATTATGGAAAACCTCAGCAGTCCAAGGGACCTCTGAGGACTGCTTCTTCCAGTATATACAATGCCTATGGCAGATTAGTCCCCTGGGCATTTCACCACCAAGTTAAAAAGCTCATTCACCACTTGATCTTAAAATGGTACATTTTCAAATATTTAAAATATTTCTGGGCAAGAACCCATCTCCTTAACTAAAACCTAGCTGAAGAGATTTTATTCAAGCTTTAAAGGGAATCAGTTATTTTTAGGCACAAAGCAACCCTGGGAAAATTCAGGTGACAGACCAAAAAACCTATGGAAACTTAAGGTGACAAAATACAGGCTTTCTAGTTTATCAGCATGCACTCAAGTAGCTGCAGACAGCAAAAATTAACTGCTTGTGGGTGTTTCAGCAGTTAAGTGCCCAGATCAAGTTTTTATTGTGAAATGATCATTTGAAAAAACTGCTGTCATGTCTATTTCTAGATCATATGGGATAAAAAAATGTAGGAAAAGAGAGAAAAACTGTGATGGTATTTCGACCTGCCTCTGTATGGTTAGAAGGTCAATTACCAAATAAATGAGGTACTTATCAATCCACCCCATTTGCCCAGTCCATCTGCTTGTGCTGCACATTCATCATGACATTTTGGTTCACAATTGATCGGTTTTGCTGTATTGCTTAAGCACAGTTTTCTTGTCACATGTTAACTTGTTATTTTCTCAGTAATTTCCTCTGTGTGCCTCAGTCATGCTAATCCAAGCCAAAAGCAAACATCTACTGCCACCGTGGAGCACAAATAGCATTTATGGCCACACAGAGGTCTCAGGCTTTGTAAGTGTGAGAACCACATAAGGGTTTCTAGGGGCAATGTCTTGCACAAAATTCTGCTGTGGTTCTCTTGAAGTTTTGTCTCACAAGGCTGTGGCTGCCCATGCCGAGTCTCCATGGGAGCTGCTGTGGGGCCCTCTCCTCTCTGGTCCCTGTAACACCTGCACACAGGCTCTTGACCTGGCCTGGGCACCTGGGATTCAGCCTTGGGGTGAACTATATTGACAGGCATTGGTCAAAGCAATGGCAAAACCAAGAAGTGGCCTTCCCTGTCCATCCATTGAGCTAAAAACTGTTCTGTACAAGTGCTCAGTCCCACAACCCCTATGGCTGCTTCCTTTACATGTGGCAAATGTAATCACCAGCTTTTTTTGTATTGATCAATTTGCTAGTTTTGCTAGCAAATCTCCCCTCTTTGCATCCCTGCGGAGGCCTCAACTCTCCTGCTTTATCAAGCATCAGCAACAGATTTTAGCCTTTGAGGCCCTGCAATCCAAACTTTTGTGAAGGTTGTATGAATACATATAGGTCATGACTCTTGCTGAAGTAGACATATCCTGGCATTTATTTCAGAGAGTTTCTAAGCAAAGTCTTCACAGATGGCTTTTGCACTTGGGCTCCAAGGAGAGGATGGAAACTAATTTCAATCCTCACTACTGGCACATTCCACAAAGTCCCTGCTTCTCTTTACAGCACCTGGGGAGACTCCAAGAGTCAGTCACCTAAAAGCAAACAACATGAAATGCCTTCTGGGCAGCTAGATACTTAACACTGTTGAGGATCTTTGGTCATGAATCCTCTCTTGGACTGAAGTGCCAGAGCTGAAAAAAAGGAGACAGCAATGGACTTCACATCCAGTAGCAGAGAATGGCAATGTGGACAGAAGTAATAGGTGGCCAGGTTCAAGTCTCACACTCTTCCTGGTCTGAAGCAGACATCTGAACTCCAATTTCTCTGTAAATTACTGCAATCTCTAGGCCACTGGAGAGCTTTTTATGAAGGATAAAATGTCCATGGTAGTTGTTTCACTTCACATAACAGAAATAATTACATATTAAGCTGCAAGCAAAGTTAAAAGGATTTACAGCAAGACACTTAATCCTCTCAGATAGGATAGCACAGCGAAAGTCTTTGTCATCCTAGCTAGAAGTGTGCACTGTTAAATTGTCTGTGCGTTTCAGGATGTGTGTAATCTCCACCACCCCTTCACAAACAGACACTTAACTTTTACAGCAATTTCTCAGTTCAACCATCATAATCATTTCCCCCAACCACAGCACAGAGTTTAGACAGAAAAACAGGTCACTTTCAAAACAAACAAATAAATGTCATGTATTTCCCCCTGTAAACTCAACATGAAAATGCTACACTCTTGGCAGTGGCCATCTGGGCTAACCCATGATTTAAATGAACTACTACAGTATAATTTAGTAAATACAGTGAAGAGTGAAGCTTGGAAAGTTCAGAAAATTTGAGTTGTATTTTTTATTTGAATTATTCTTATAATTTATGCCCATGCTCATAGGAATGGTTCTTCTCTGGTCTCAGTTATCTGTCAAAGGTACCTAGGAACATCATAGTGCTTTTCTTCTTGAAACAACCTCTCTTGGGTTTGGGGCAAAACCCGTGCCTTTGGCTGCTGCTGCTGACAACAACTCCCTGACTGTCTCAGGTCAGATTTGAGCTATGTCTCCAGTGACACAGACTGGAGGAACTGCTGCATGGTGCCTTCAGGAATGTGCAAAACCACCCTGCAGTCACTTTAGCAAGACTGGTCAGTCAATGAAGTGTGACAGGCTAGAGAGCCCAAGTCCCCTGCCCAGGGGAGGAGAGTGGGCAGCAGGGGATGAAATCTGCAGAGGCAGAAATTGGTTGCTGCTCACAGGCTGATATACCCTTAATGACTACCAGCACTATCAATACAAGTGTCACTTTGAGTCGCCAGCATCAACTCTCCTGCTTTCGGACCAACCATAGTCAAAATTCATTTTGCTAAAAATGACTTTTCGTGAGCAGTTATGAAAGCACGGAAGCCCCAGTTAAAAGAATTTGAGTGTTGCTATTCTTGGCCAGATGGATCATTATCCTGCAGATATCCAGCAAGGCAGAGCTGGGCTTGCACCACTCGACTGGTTTTCCTAGCAGGGCTGTGTCTGCCCTCCAATCCTGAGTGGTGTGGGATTACATATCCATTTGTCATTTTGGTGTCAGCTGCTTCAGCATCTCTTTCCAGCAGTGTTAGCTTCTAGGGGAGAAGGAAGTGGAGGAAAACCTACCTGAAAGCCTTCAGATGTGTCAGTCATCGCACAGGAGTTGGAGTTCACCAGCACCAATTATGTTCCCACATTCCTGGCAGTAAGAATGCAAATAAACACCCCAAAATCTGAGCTTTTGAGCAATGCTTAAAGCACCTATAAATGAGTTTGATTGCTTATCTTCTCCTTTATTTTTTAATTTGAAAAAAACCCCAAACCTACCAAAACACCTTATACCTTTAAAATTGATTACCTTGAAGGTGAAAAACACAAATGACTGTACCAGATTCAATCCAAGGGTCAATTTTTCAGTAAAATTTCCCTATGTTTGCAGTTGCTGCTTAGAGTACAGAACCACAGAATCAGAGAACATGTTGAATTGGAAGAGACCCACAAGGATCATCAAGTTCAACTCTTAGCCCTGCACAGGGCGATTCCCAAGAATCGCACCATGTGCCTGAGAGTATCATGCAAATACTTCTTGAATTCAGAGAGGTTTGGTGCTGTGACCGCTCCCCTAGGGAGCCTCTTCCAGTGCCCAACCACACTCTGGGTGAAGAACCTTTTTCTAATATCCAACCTAAACCTGTCCTGACACAACTTCAAGCCATTTCCTTGGATCCTGTCACTGGTCACCACAGAGAAGAGATCAGTGTTTGGTCCTAGGTCCCTCATCTTCCTCTCACAAGGAAGTTGTAACTGCAATGAGATCTGTCCTCAGTCTCCTCTTCTCCAGGCTTAACAGACCAAGTGACTTCAGCCCCTCCTCATACAGCTTCCCCTCAAGGCCCTTCACCATCTTTGTTGCCCTTCTTTGGACACTTTCTAATAGCTTAAGATCTTTCTTATACTGCGGTGTCCAAAACTGCCCACAATATTCAAGGTGAGGCTGCCCCAGTGCAGAGCAGAGTGGGACAATCCCCTCCCTGGCAATGTGTTGCCTGATGCAGTAGTCATTGCTGTTGACAAGTTACCCAGAGCAGAGAAGAATATGGTACAGGACAGCTGGTATGGCTGCCTGCTGTAAGGCAGCATCCCCATCCACAAGCCAGCAGCATGAGGAGCCCTCACAATGTTTTAGTTGCCCATCTCCCAGTGACGAGGATGGGAGGTGGTGAAACCCAGTTAGAAATTTGAAAAGGCAGCACAACAAATGTTTTCACTTAAACACTTTCCTAATACCTCAATGGAATTGATTATTGTTTTGGTAAGACTAAACATTTTACTACCAGTTCACGTCTTTGGTTGGTTCTCCTGCAATGGAAAGCAGTATGTATGTAAACAAAGCAAGTCAGTAAGTTTGATCCAATTCTTTGTCCTTTATGAAAATAGGGGTGTTCTATGCAAATCTGCAGGCTCACAATGAAGTGCATTTTTTGGAAGTTTGAAGCAGAAAGCTGTGCCAGAAAGAAACTGCCATCTGCTTGGAGGCTGAGGAAATATCACAAAAAAAGTAGCTAGGTGTTTTCCTCTCTGTACATAGATAAATATCCCAGCATCACAGCTCCCAGCATCTGGGAACTGCTCATAAATTTGTCCTTGCCAGCCCAGCTGACATCATGTTACATCAAAGGAAATCTTTTCAGGATCTGTTGGACTGGGCCCCATACAAGTGAAAAGTACTATTTATGTTCTGATACACACTTATGATAACTTATGTTTTTTAGACAGCAAACTATCTTGTTCAAGGCTACAAGAGAAACTGTAGAAAAATCCCTGAGATACATTCTGGTACCAGACTCAATCCTCCTAACCCTTTTTGAAAGCCCCAAATACCTGTCACAAGATAAACTGCAATGTTTCCACAGCCAATTTATAAATTACCTATTTTGAACTCCCAGGTACAAGGTCTAACTCTGAAAACAGAGTAGGAGCTCAGTCCCCTTCCTGGCACAGCCACTAACTGTTCATGGATTTGGACAGGGTACTCTCTGGAGTGGCCTTGTCCCATGCTGACAGGTGAATAACAACATTCACCTACCTCACAAGCATGGAAACAGTGTCAAGGCAGAATTTAAGCATTTCAAGGTCCTGGGAAAAAAGGAATTACAGAACTACACGCTGATACAGTATCAGGCAGAACACTTGTGGTTTTTTTATTCAGGATAAGAAAACAAGGTGCTTTCTCTTATGGCAACATTAAGAACACAGATGAGATGCTCAAAGCATGAAATTCAGGACATTTCTCTCCAAAGAGAAGTTCCTTCATCAAAGGATCATAAAAGGATGAACCGCTTTAATCAGTTCATTTCATAAGACAACTGTTATGGGCTATAAGCTTAACTTACAATTTCCTTGGATTTGTGGGTTTAAGTTGAAATTGGAAATGCTTTTGAATGTGCTTGTGCAGAGGCATGTGCATGCTGGAGAGAAAAAGAAAATTTAGTGAGAGCTGCCAGTAACTGGCTGACAACCCAGCACATGGAATATGTTGGAATTGGTTCAGAGTCTTGTGCAATAACTTTGTTTTGGGTTAAAGGGAGCAGAAAAGATAAACTTCACTGAGACTGTGTTATGTGAGTCCACGGACAAGGGCTTGACTTTTGATGTACATATATTTGGCAGTCAGCACTGGAGATTTATTTACATGGTGTCATTTGAGGTTTGCTCTGACATGCCCCACAGGATAACCACTGGGGTTATTTTACTTGAAGCTTGCTCTTTCCAGCTGCCTTCTTTAACTTTCTTCAGTTGCTCAGGAGACTTTTCCTAAAGGCAACTTATTCCTACCGTAAACCAGGCTTGAACATTTCTGGTGTTCATCTCTCCACTGCTCCCTCCTAAACCTTGCCTGACTAAGAAAATAAACAGGAGGCTTAAATATGTCCATATATATGCACATGCCAAAGAAAATACACATTAATTCACCCAAGGCCACACTGCCCTGCTCCAAGAGGGCCTGCAGACCCTTCTGAGGGACCGTAAGCTTTCCTTTGCTGAAGATACCTCAATTGCTTCAGCATGTTCACTCCTGAGGAAAGGTTACAGGTATTACATGTGACTGTATGTTAGGCTTCAGATGATGGGAGGCAAAAGAGTTTAATTTGTGTCAGGTAAGGATCTAACTCCAGAATGTAACCTGACAGATCAGGACATTCGAAACCAACTTCAGATCCAAATTCAGTTCTTCATCTGAATTGTTCAGTGCTTTGTCTTATTGTGACTTATTCTATGATTTCCATCTACTGCACATTATTAAATCTGTGAGTTCAAAATCTGCTTGTATTACACGCTTGATGAATGTTTCTCATGAAGTTACATATGCAGTTGTGTAGCATGTAAGAAATCAGTTGTTGTCAGTGTGAGATTCCAGTAAGGGCAAGTTGGGCACACAACATCCATCAAAAACTGCTTTTGATCTCTGCTAGCTGAATCAGCCTTAAGGGACTAGAGGGATCCTCTACCATGAGAGAGATTCTCAGAGTCACAAAACCTCTTCTTTGCATATAAAAGCTAAGCTCTGTCTGGTGATGATACAGTCTGCTCCCATGTTAGCTTCAGTGTAAGTACTGCACAGAAATGTCACTGATGCATAACAGTGACTGTGGCTTTTGCAGCGGAGACAGCATGGCCAGGGCTGGCCTTACTGCTTCAGTTGCTACAAGTCTCCTCAGGTTAAAAGGACCATGTCTCGTAATGTGATGTGGCTGTGTGTGCTACACAAACTTTTCCCTGTTATCTTGCAAAAAGAGATCACTGGTCATGGAGCAACAGGCAGAACTTAAACTACTGAAACCTGAGCTGCTGGAAAGACAAACTATTTTCCTCTGCTCTCCATTTTTCCCTCATGGACACTGCTGCGAATAATTTTGTTGAGTAGTGTGGTCAAGCATGGGACCTATCTGGTTGGGAAACACTTCCCTGTGAAGTAAGTATGATGTGGCTTTCTCTTAGTCAAGAACCTGAACCTCTGGCAGCACAAAAGAGATGGGACAGGGAGCAGAAATGCAGAGAGAGGAGCAATTCTCCTCCAGAGTGCATGAGAAGAACCAGCTCCAGTGGCAGGAGATCAAAAGATGACCTTACAACTACTGCCTGTAGCATAACACAGAGGCAATCCCAGTGCTTCTGTGAGCTAGTCTCTGTTCTTGCATTACCCACTCTCACGTATCACCTTTCTTTTAACAAAACTTGAGAACATTAAAGAGCACATGTACTAAAAAGGTTTCTATAAACTTGCATATGCAATTTTTTTAAACAGCCTCTTTTGGGTCTTCAGTTCAACTGTACAAGTAATTATTTTTACCAACCACTCTGACTGTTCTAACAATTAGTCACATTTTGATAACCTTTTTTCACATAGTCACATCATCACTCAGTTCACAGCTGAAAGTGAAGATCACTCCTGCTTGCCAGGTGATGATGTTCAGCAAAGGAAATGTGTCTGAGCCGCTCTCAGTTAGACAGAGACAGATCTAAAATTTGAGTAGATCTTATCCCTATAAAGTTGCTGCCTGAGAGAGGCAGCATTTTTTCAATGGAAAAAGGAATTCATTTATATTGATTGGCCGTTCCCTCCCACCATGCACATTGTGTAACATCAGGGTACGCTTATTCCACATCAGCAACTCTCAGCCCTGCTGCTAGCTAAGTGCTCTCCCATTAAATTATTCAGAATATCAGGATGGGCAACCAGCTTAAAAAGAAAACTCAGAATTATCTAAAAAGAAAATAATAGCTTTGTCTTATTAAAACCCCCAAACAAGGAACCATGGTGTTATATTTATTTAGAAAGATCTAATTCTGGCAATACTAGCTTAGTTTTTTCACTAGACAGAAGCCTATGAAAAAAAATCAGTGTCATCAACATACAGGCTTATGCTAATTTTTTCCTTAGAAATCAGATCTGCTTGCTGTAAGTGAGGTTAAAAGCAGAAGTGTGAACTACAGGCTATTTTAATGTGTGGGAATGAAAGCAAAGGATGGGCTGGAGCAATAAATGAGTTGCGTGCCTGAAAAAATAACAGTGAAGGGAAATCACTGTCTTCGTCTCCTGGTCATATAATCTGGTGGTGATTTTAAACAAATTAAAGCAGACTGCTTTATTTTTGTGCATTCAAGTAAAACAGAGTTTTCAGACAGCAGATATTCAATTTTCCTGGCTAGTTTTTGGATGCTGGCCATGTGTGATTAGTGACCTATTTTCACTGCAATGAGATCAGCTATGCTTGTACGACACTGAATCAGCAGATCTGTCCTTATTCCTGGCTCTGACTGCCAGACCACTGAGCCAGGCCCATTCTCCAAATACACTGCCCTGCCACCTCCATAAAGATCTGTAGAAAAGGGCTCTCAATGATAAAAGAGCTATGCTGAAACCTGACAGGCCAGGACCATCAGGATACATGGTGTACTTGACATTTTCTTTCACTAATTAAAAGGCCCTAGGAATAGAAGAAACCTGTGCTGTTTATGAGAATTATAATTATTCTGGATAATGATGTTAGAAAAAAACAGAAGAGGGAGAAGCAAGAGTCAGAGAAGGAGCCTGGTTCTTTAGCTTTAGACCTGAAGTGATACTGGTCACAAACACCTGTGGCAGACCTTTGTCTTTGTTAAAGTGCATCTTATCCCACATTTTTCTAGTACTGCATTAATTATCATGTTCAAACGCAATTTTGAGGTCACCTCTGAAGTCTTCTGTACTGTTTGCCACCAAAGCCTGAGTCTGTGCACAAAGTTCTGTGCAAGTTCGGTGGTGCTACTTGGACTGAGCCATAGAGGGATGATCAAAGCCTCATAGGAAAATTTAGGCTTGAAAGGACCTTGCAGAGGTCTTCAGGTCTGACTCTCCACTCAGAGCAGGAACAGCTGAGATTGGGTTGCTTGGTGATCTCTCAGTTGAGTTTTGGTGACTCAATTCAGTGCACCATGTCCAGAATCTCTTCTTCTGGCATTAATTTTGTTTGAATTAGTATATTTAAATGTGGATTTGAAAGAAACCATTATGTATATAGGGCCACAATGGAGACCAGAAGCCTAACTGCAGTGCCTTTTCTCTTAGTCCTCCAGCTGCCAGTGCCAGCAGCACTGGGTGCTCAGCTATCAGGGAAAAGAGAAGCTGGTGGCAAAGAGAAAGTGGTTAAAACCTGTCCCCAGTGAGCAGGCAAGACCAAGGAAAGAGAAGGAAATAAAGACAGACAGATTTTGCTCCTAGCATCCAGGAAAAGGAAAGAGATCAGCAATGGTTCACATCCTGCCTTCATTTACCTCTTATCCTGTGGCTGTTGCCTAGAAAAAAATGGCTCATCAGGATTAGAGTATTTCTTCTCCTCTTCATTTCCCAGTGGACCACCGCTGGGATGAAGTGATGCAAGAAGGGATGAATTTGGTCTCGTGGTCTCCAGTGAAAAATATTGCTATGCATCACCTGGAATGTCCTCACAGTGCTCATAAATACTGCATCATCACCAGCAACATCGGGGTTTTGCCCCCTGTGTGAGATTCTATGAAGGCCTTCCTGGTGATGAAGGAAATAATAATTGATTTCATCGGCAGAGGTCAAAACTATCTCTGGTGAGTGTTGTGTACCTGACTGCGTCTTACTGGAATCCCGCAGTGAGTAAAAACCACTGAGTTCTATGAATTTCACCCCAAAATACATATAATTTTGTGACAATTGTCTGTCTGACATGTCTTCTTTCATTCTCTTCTGCAGTTCAGACTACAGTATTCCCCTGGTAATCTTTCTTTTCCACCACCACCCCTGTGTGATCCCAAGAGACCATTAAAACGCTGAAGATACTAGTGTGAAATGAAGAGAGTTGCTGTCTCTGCCAGCACAACTTCATGGACACCAGTACCCGAGGGAATTGAGCTATGCTAGGGAAGCATCTAAGACTTGAAGTGTGTGTGTCCCCTTAGTGGCATAGACATCCTCTTTCTGCATTCATGCTGCTGCCCTCAGGCATGAGGCAGCAGCATGGGATACTATGAAAAACCAAGCTCCTTCTGAAGCAAGGGGAATGATTTCATTAAGATCTCTGAGTACTTGTGTAAGCAGATGTAAAAGTAAGAATGACAAAAACCATTACACAGGAGCTGCACCATGGACAGTGAATACAGCCGGAACTGGGCAGGCAGTGGATACAGCACGGGTTAAAACCTTCCTGCTGCCCCAGACCTTGAGGAATGTCCTTGAGTATTTGCGTGCATTTTACAAATAGCTTTGCTGTGACTAAAGTGCGCTTTAGGTAAACAGCATCACTGTAGTTTAGCCATTTCTTTGTTGTTTGCTGCCTCCAACAGGATTGCTGAGAACATTTCCTCCAGTCAGTGACAAAAAACCTGCAACAATAAGAGCAGCTGCCTTTGATTCTCACAGAAGAGAGCAGAATGGTCCTGAGAAACAAGCAACAGATTTGCAGAAAAGTCAGATGTCAGCTAGAAATTAGCACAACTCCAGATTGCTAACTACCTATCTTGAGAGTTAAGTATTAATGAAGTCACTGTTTAAAAGGTTATGATTAACAACAGTTTTTAAAATCAATTGCTTTTTTGAAAATAAACCAAGACAATACTTTCATTCCTCCAATGTCATTCTTGGAGGTTTGATTGCTATAAAAGGGCAGAGAAAATAAGAGGAGATTGCTGCGGGTTGGCTTCAGATGCAAGCTGTCTCTGTATTCTTACACACCTGCTAGCACAGGATCTTTGAACCCCAAGTGCAAAGTCTTGGTTCATTAGGACTAATGAAACTCGAGCATAAGTTCAAAGTTTCAAGAAAGGTCAACTAGTGTCTTGGGTTGAGCTGGCAAAACGCCAACTGTGCAAGACAGAGTGAAAAGGGAAGAAGAGGGAGAGGGAAAAAAACTTCCAAACTAGTTTATGCTGAAACTAACTACATATATTTATACAGAAAAGAGAAAATGAAGAGAAATCTGCAATATAACGCACACTTACACAAGTTATATATAACAAGAAATAACTTTCCACTCCCCAGTAAGCACAAATTTTACCATTTTAACTACAGATCATTTCTAAAGAAGTCAATTCCTTAAAGACAGACTTAAGCAAAGAGAAGAACTAAGAACAAACATTTTACTTCCCTAAGATAACACAATGGTGAGCCGGTGCTGTGGGCTTGGGCCTCCCTGTCCCTCCTGGGACAGCACGGTGTGTCTTGCTGGGACCACAGCTGTGAAGCAACTGCCCCAGCCACTCCCACACACTGGATTTTACTTCTTTTGAGATGATGTAGTATGGTACAGAATACAATGTTATTGGCTAGAAGTCAGCTGTTAGCTAGCCCAGCCCAGCTCAAGTCAGCTGACAATTCTAGGCCTAATCTGAACTTAAAAGCCTAAATTGAGGCCCACTTGGCTAAACCCATAACAACTAGATTTCTGGTGCTAGAAAAATATGAGAGTGCTGCTTGACTTGAAGGAGTGCAATTGCCAAACAAAAGCTCAAGTGTGGGTCAACAAACTTGCGTGTCCTTGGAGACCTGCACACACACACATGAAAAGTGGCAGGGATAGATGAAAAGACTGGGTAGGGACACGAAACACCCATCATGTTCCTTACAAGAGACAAGGCAAAGAGATAAAATTAAAGGGAATTTCTCAGAAGTGCAATATGAGCTCCGGTACAGAGTTGTCCCTGGATGAATGGATGGATGGATGGATGGATGGATGGATGGATGGATGGATGGATGGATGGGGCCAGCTGCAAGCCTCAGCCTCAACCATAGTGATCACTACCTCCCAGCAGCTCATCACAGTGACCCACCTCACCCATCAGTCACCAGAACAGTTTTCTTACCAGAAAGGTGTTCCATGAAGAAAAACAAAATCAGCAAGGGAATATTAAAGAACTTCTTTATTTCTGCATTTAACTATGATTTTTCCATTGTGTAAGCAAGCTTGAACCTGGAGAAACATACTGATCTCAGTATTAGGGTGCTTAAGAGGTGTGTGTTTATACAAAGCTGTATTTAGATTAAAACTTTATGACCTCTTAACATACACAAGTCTAAAAATAACATTAAGCACATGTTTTTATCATAGTTAAAGCTATTGCAACAAACTGCATCCAGCAACACACCCAGCTGCTGACTATTATGTTGCATATTGGCAATATTCAGCAAAACCAAAAAAACCCACTTTTGGTCAAATAAGATGGGGAATGAAGATCTGATAGCAGCCCCAAATCTTCATGAAGCCCTTGGAGGAGGATACACAGATGATGCTGTGGCATTTACTCTGATGAAGAAGACAAGAGGCAGATGCAAACTAGAGACCAAGCCTAGTGCCATGATACCCAGTCAGAGAATGGGATGGGGTAGGAGCACACTTTACTGAGAATCAGCACTTTTTTGGTCCCCGGTACAAGGAAAATACACAGCAAGGTTGCACCCTGGTCCAATCTACTCTATTTAGAGACAATGAAGTGAGGTAAAGTCTACATTAAGCATCCTCCAGTTTGGCTGTGCTCTGGTCTGTGTTGCTGGGAGCTGGGAACAATCAGATGAGCCCGTGTTTCAGGCTACTGTGTGCCTGGGGTATTCAGGAGGACATCAGTGAAGAAAGGAAGGAAGAGCAGGTTGTGCCTACCTGAGCACATCTTCTTGCAATTGAAGCAGCATGAAATGACATTCATGCAATGAAGAATCAGTCCACAGACAAAAGGGCCAAACCCTTGGAAACAGAAAGCTCTGATGACTGTTTTGTTCTCAGTGTGGCCCAGCTCATGCCCCTGAGTCTGGTCACCTCCAAACTTTCAAACACAGTTCTTCCTGTATGGAAAAAAGAATTAGATGTCAGACATTTGAAAATACCTTCAGTGGCACAAACTTCAGCATCTAATCTACTTTTTTTAAACTCAGCCAACACTTCTCTTAATAGAAGCAGAAAAACACTGTTTCTCACATCCTTCTGTTCAGCTTGGAGGTGACAGCACATGCACTTGGCACTTTGTCAGTCAAGAAATAAAAATAAGGAGTTTATAAAGAAAATGCTGACACAAAACTGAGCAGGCCTACTGGGCATCCCTGTAGTATGGGTGAAGATCATACCCTGTTACTGTGGTTGAACCCATCCTGGGAAGCCATGCTGCTCTTCCCCACATGCAAGGGACACTGGTGCTATCTTTGTGCTACTCTCTGCTTTGGAAAGGCTGCAGACAATATGTTTGATCTTAGTCAATCCTAAGTTATAAGCTCAACAGAAGCAGATAGCTAAAGGCTTGTGAGAATGAAGGCTTAATTACACCTCATCTCTGCCAAGGTAAAACTCCCAAGATTAAGCCAGAGGGGGTTTTATACCTTAGCCATGTCGGTGAACATCACTGGTGCCGCTCACAGTCCTCAAACAATCATTTAAAAACCAGGATGTGAAAGTCAAGTAGAATCTCCCTAGCTGGTGAAGAATTTGCTTCAGTCCTTCAGTCCAGAATTTGTTCCATCCTTTCTTCAGCACTTCTTCATCTCAGCTCTACTTTGTTCCTAGCCTCCATCTTGCTCCTCTTCATTATCCTCAGTTTTCTTGCCACACAGCACATCTCTTTGTCTACCTTCACCTTCCCAGAAAAAGCTGGGGAAATAACCTCGACCTATGATCCACTTCTCTTGGCTGCATCTCCCCAGTCTTGTGTATGGCTTGTTATTGCATGGGCTACAGGGCAGGAACTGCCTCCCACACTCTGCTTTGACAACGGGTGCATGCCCAGCTGCTCCTATTGTCATACACAGAATAGGCTTTTTTGCCTATATTGGGGCTGGATTACTGGCTTGAGAAACACCATTCAGGACAGTCAGCTATTTTTGTTATTTTTGTCTTGCAGTTCGTAGGAATTCCAGCCCACCCATGGAAGATCCTGTTTGTTGCACAGCTTCCCACACCAACCAAAGGTAGTCTCTGGTTCTGGGGCTGTGTAGGTGGAAGATGTGCTGGAAATTACACACTCTCTTTGTATCTTCTTTTGTTTTTCCTGAGCAAGAAGACTCAGATTTTGGTCATTTCTGTACATATGCAGAGGGCAGGACAGTACAAGGAAATGACTGAAACCCACCCAGAAACAGGGTACAGCTGCTGCCTGATCAGGAGCTATTTCTACTTCTATGTACCAAGATTTTAGTGAGGTTTGGTCCCATTTGCCATTACCTTTGGAGGGATGATTGAGAGCCAGGAGAGCTGAAGAAGATACTGGGGATTATGAGCTCCACTGGTGCGGAGGCCCATGACAGTAGCCCCGGACAGCTGTTGCAAGGGCTGCCTGCAGGTCCTGCTGGCTGTTAGAAAACCTTATGGCCTCTATATATTAGTCTATTATTTTTTAGGGTTTATTTTTTCTGTGAATTCAGCTTTTGCTTTCCCAAGGAACTGCACAGTGCTTTCTCTTCCTCCTGCACATGGGAGCAGATAACACCAAATTATGCAAGATTTGTGTAAAACACTACCCTGTGTGTGATACTTCCTTAAAGCTGATGGAAGGAACAACTGTGACTTGTCCTGTGCCAAAGAGCTGGGCTGGCAGAGAGGATAAAGAGATGTCTCCAAACCTCTCAGTCCTTAACAGACATGAAACACATCCTTGGTTAGCCCAACAGAGTAAGCTTCCCGCTTCAGAAACACATCTTCAGCCTTCCCTAAAACATCCTAAGGAGGGGAGTTGGGTTTTCCTGTATGCTCTGTGTCAGAAGGCTGTGAACCTATGCCAGGGAACGGTACAGGGTAAGACTTTGCCTTGGTCCCTGGAGTCTGCAGGCACAGAGACAGCAAGGAGGGGGAAAGGATCCCACAGAGGAAGACAATAGCCCCTTTCCCAATCTGCTGGAGTCACCCCGGGGTTTCAAGAGAAAAGTGGTCTGTGGAGAACAGCTGATAGCATATGTCCCACAGACTGTTAAAATTAAAACTCCCCTACCTTCGAGTTGGTTTTGCTTCTTTTTCCCTTGTACTCTCTCAGTCCCATCCTAGTGCCACTCCAGCAGCAATGTCTTGGTGAGCACTGGGAATTGCCTGGCATAGCAGAGACCAGCAGCATGTCCCAGGAGCTTTGCTTACACTAGGACGGTGGGGGAGTGCTGTAGGGATGCAGAGAGCTGCCCCTGGCCTCATGAATGCTTTAACAAAAAGCTGCAATAGGTCATGGACCATAGGGCAGTGTGGTGGAGTGTCACTCTCAGGAGATGTTTCAACTACAAGGTCATATGGTCCAGCGCTTGGTGTACACCATTTGCTGGCCCCCAGATCCTCAGTGAGTTGCATGTGGCTGCTTCTCATCCTGTCTGCCCCAAGACATTGGGCAGGCACCCTCACCTGCCACCACCCACATGGTCAAACTGGCAAATCCCTCAGCAATGCAGGAGAACAGAGCAAAGAGACAGAGAGCTCCCCATACCCTTCTCTGCAGCTTTCCAATGATGTTTTGACAAGGAAGAGCTCCCAGTACTTTTTGATTTCTACAAGGGGAAGAAGAGGTTGCCCCACTGATGTCCAGGCTCTTCCCCTTTAAACAAGCTGAAGAGGCCAAAACATGAGGGAGAAGCCTAGGTCTGAGCTCTCCCTCATCATTCAGCATGACAAGTATCATCTGCATGTTGAACATCCTTTCAAAGTAAGGTAGAAATATCCCCATGTTTTGTTTTCCCTGCTGCAAAAGTTCTCTCATGGCTAGAGATGGAGATAGGGACTTTGCCTGTCCTCTGGGTCTCCCACATTTGGGCTAAAGTGTCATTTGAGAGGAACATGCCCAACCTCTTATGGGCCACAGCAGTACCAGTTCAGCAGGTCACAGACAGACCCACTGAGGTCCATGTACCTTCACCATGTGCAAGGCAACCCAAAGCAACTCAGGAGAATCCCTGCAGGGCATCTGAAGTGGGGCAATGTTCATCTCCCACTCTAGGGAGGAACATGTCCTGCAGCCAGGACACAACTCCACCTTCCACCACTCAGACACATGGCCACACACCCTGCAGAGAGGGTGATTTTTTTACCCAAACCATACCCTACTGCAAAGCTGAGGAGGCAGCTTGGGCCAGAACCAAAACTAGGATGTTCTATGCTATTGGTTCCCTTAAGGTTCCTGTGTGCCCACAGCTGTGCCTGGCAAGAGGGTGAGCCCCTGCCTCCAGAGCCTCAAGGATGACATGGAAGAGGAGAGAGGCATCCACTCTCCCTCAAATGCCAGGACTGCTGCCATGTCCATGGCCTTCCTCCACATGCAAGTCTCACACATGAGATGTATGTCTCACTGCACATCTGCTTGTCTCACATGTGTGATAGCAGTGCCACAGTGTCCCCTAAGATCTATGACCCAATGTCCCAGATACTACTGCCCAGTCTCACCTGTGACTCACCAGCTTGCTTAACAGGCACATGGGGTCCCAAACTTGGAAAGAAGCTTTCAGACTTGGAAAACAGGCAATTTTCTGCCACTGGAAACACCACTGCTCAGCAGTGCCCATGCATCCAGTTGTCCTGTGAGCAGGAGGTCTGTGGGGTATTAATAGGTTCCCAGCCTGTACTAGCTCGCTGTCTGTGAGGCAGACCTCCCTGCCAAGGACATGAGCTGCATCCATCAGCCCATTTCACACCAGCCACAACCAGCCCCCATGGGAGCAGAGACCTGCCATCATTTGACCTGGTTTCTAATACTGGTCTGCACTTGAAACACTCAGTGGATTTCATTTCCTATGGAAACACCACCGACTCACCTTTGTAAAATGGTAGATACCTGTGCAATACCATAGCAGGCCCTTCTAATCATGAGACATTTTCAGAGAGGAGGTGAAGCAAATGAGAACAGTAATTAACTGAGAAACAACTTAAGTTGTTCTCTCAATTCCCTATGCACCAGGATGAAATGGTATTCTGGCTTCCTACAAAATTAGATGTACCACATCAAAAGTAAACACTTAATCTAATATTCTAATTGTGGGTTTAGATAAACATCACAGTTATAAATCATTTTAATGAGTATATAAAAAAGAAGCAAATATCACATTAACTTTTCATTACCTTTTTAACATCTCCCATGGATAATGCAATTCATTTATGGGTATAACAGCCTCTCTGCTATATGCTGTAGGTACACAGAGGAATTAAAGAGCACAGCTCTGGGAATGGTTAAGGTGTTTTAGAATAAGGAATGCTATGACTTGTTGATGCATTGCTCATAAAAATAAAGGTTATGCATTTTAACAAAACAGTCTGGGATGGAAACACGGATAATTTGATCCATTAATTATAATGAAGAGTTTTCTTAATTGCTGGACCCATACAGAAAAGGTTCTTAATGAAAGGAAAAGTGAACAGTAGAAAACGCTGAGGGAAGTCAACTTTTCTTGACAAGTTGTTAACGTAAAGACTCTCCAGTTACAGTCACATCATCAAATACATCCAAAAAAATTCACAGTTAAGGCAAACTAAGCATCCCAATGGGCGGCAACTTCTTTGCAATAGTAATTCAACTGCTTTCAGAAGTGTAACCACATGCTTCAGCAAAGAACAGAAACATCTGGGCAAAAATTATGCTGTTTTGTAACTCAGCAGAATTTCAACATTGACTTCAAATGTCATCAGGCTTTGGGAGGTGTTTTCAGTACTCTTTTCAGGGAAAAGTCTCTCTTTAGGGCATTTCAATTTTACTAATAGCTTAAAACCATAACATTTTGGTGAACTGAACAAAAGCAGTATGAAATTTCTGTTTCATTGAAATTATTTAAGTAAATATCCCATGAGGCCTTCCTACAGCAGTACCTGTATTGTTTCTGATCTTATTCTAAAATTTGTGTTGTGATATTTGTACAGGCAATAGAATTTCACACAGTTCTTTGCAGTAGCTGAACCAAATAACAACAATGGTAAAGAAAATAAATTTCTTCACTGTGTCCTAATTTATTACAGTTGACGGAAATGGTTTAGAGGGATCTCTGAGCCACACACCACAGTAATTCTGTGCTTCATGGACAAGTCATATTTTCTTGGATGTAAACTAAATTAATTATATAATTCGTAGATCATATGAGCCATCCATTACCTGATACCTCCAAAACAATAGGATGGAAAGCAGCCAGTATTAAGTGATCATCCAACTGTCCAGTTACCCTGTGTGGGCAATTTATGTCAGATGCTATATAATCACTTTCAAACATTTTCCACAAATAAATCTTCCTTACAGAGGGAGGTGGTTGTCCTGGGAAAAACAATTTATGAGCAGTGATTTGCCAGCTACAGCACTTGGGTAGGGCGTGAGCCAAGCTCCCATTCCTGCCAAACAGCAGTGCTGGTGTTCACATCCAAACACACCTGATGGAAAGGCTGAGTCAACAGGACACTGCATAATTTTTCCAAGACAGGTTTCTCTGCAAGGTGTCAGAGGCAGTCTGGCCTGGCTCAGAGGAATCAGCTATTAAAATTACAGCTAGTTTCCAAACAAGTAGTAGGAAAATCACCTTAGATGGGCTTCTATGATGCCACTGGCTCAGCAGGGCTGGGCAGGTGCTTAGGCTTGCTGGTCCACTCCCCAGACCTGGTCATCATCAGCCAAGTAGGAGCTCATGTGACTGAACCAGGCACCCTAGAAGAGGAACAGCTCTGGCTCTGGGGCACAGCTTGGCACAAAGCCCACGTCAAACAAATTACCAAGGGCAGAGTGCCCCTGTGCACCAGTGCAGCCAAGCCCTGGCCCTTACGTGGAGACACGTTGGCTGATCCATTGAGATGTCTCTTGTGTGAATATCACCCAGTGCTTCTGGGCAAAATCAACTCCAGCAGCATCAAAGAATTACCTTCCTATCTTGGATCAGCATAGGGTATTTCATCCCCTGTTAACATGGTGATTAATTGATTAATCAAATAATGAGTTATTCTGGCCAATAAAAATGTTGACAAACTATTTTTCTTCTCATTAAGCCAACAGTTATGAGAAACTCTGTTCTATCAGTTTTCTTGTCTCCTTTCTGTGTCCCACATGAATGTTTGAGAAAGCTTTCATTCCTGTATCTCAGCTTTCTACTCCACCAAAGCAAATATATTTACATCAAAGACCAGCTGCCTCTTAAGTTTGCAGCCTTCATCTCTCTCTCTTTTTTTTTTCTTCCACAAGAATTCTGCCTTTGGAAAAGTCAGCTCTGGAACATTCCTCAACCTACAAGGTGATGAAATGTTCTGCACAACACAAACTGGGGTGAGAGATCAACATTGTATGTTTTAATGGACAATTACAACACCTCCACAAAAAGTTTCTGTTTCATCTGGTAGGATATTGCTCATAATATCTTTTTTACTGTGTATGGAAGAATACAGAAAAATCTATTTTGTTATGACTGCACTGTGAATCTTCAGGTGGCCTCAGCAGGAGTGCCTGTGGGGCATACAGAAACTCTGTAATACATGAAAAATAATTCCCTTTCTTCATCTTTTCCAAGACTCTGATAACAGGTAATCTTGATAGTCTGAGCAATTCCAGCTAAGCCTTTGCAATTACAAGCTCGTCTTTCCATCAGTGCTGCTAATTCACTGAAAGGGTGGTCAACTGGGTGACAAAGATTCCTGATGCAAACTATTTGGGATGCTCCACTGCCACCTACAAAGGCAGAGCCAGCTGGTGTGCATGGGCCCTGCTGCTCTGAGAGGGATTTCTTTCATTATCAATGTCTCCAACAGTTGCTCTGGCCCTTCCTTCCATTTTCATGTCAGTCCATCTTTGCCTTTCTTCCTGCCTCTCTCTTATCCTAGTTTTCCCAAGTTTTTCTACGACTGTATTTTTCATTTTTCCTTATCTAAACTTTCATTCTATTCACTTCTTTCTTTATGCCTTACGACTCATTCCTGGCCATGCTCTACTGATCCGCAGGAGAGGAGCTAGCCATGGCAGGACCATCTTGCTCCTTGAAGACCTATCCTCTACTGATTCCTCTTTCCCATAAAGGTCATTTAAATACTACAGAAAAAAAAATCTGTTACAGAGGTTACAGGTAAAATACAACAGTATCTCTTTTCTCTGTAAGTTAACGTAGACAGATGTTTCAACTTAGTAGAGGTTTTGCTAAAGTACAGGAAGATGAGAGGTTTGCAATGAACAACAGATCAGACCTTTACACACAGACATGTCTGAGTACCTGAGCAACTTCTTCCCCCAGCTGATTCCTGTATGGATTTACCATGCGTGGAGCTCACCCTGGTGGCAGGCAATGTTCTTGAGTTAACCGTCTCCCTCTTCTCCTACTATCTCCATGGCAAACTGTCAAATCTTCCAGTGGTGCTTAAAAACAGAGATGAAATACAGCTGGTGACTCATTACTTTTTAACAGAGCTCTTCAAACTCTTCTGAGTCTGAACCACAGTGGCAAATTGTTAATTTTGTTGGTATTTTCACTCGCTATTGAAATACAAGTTGAGGCTCCTGTGGAAATGGTGGAGATAAAGGAAATCACCAGCTGAACCCTTTTAGTGTGCAGGAACAAAATCCAAAGCCAGTTTCCCACCAAGAAAACCTGACTCTGGGACACCTGGGTCTTTAGCAAAAAGGAAGAGAAGGCTTAGCTCTCTGGTGAGTGCAGGGAAGCTTCTGGTCCAAGTCCAGCTTTCCAGCCTGCCACAGGAATCTGCAGGCCACATTCAAAGTATGGTCTCACTGGCCTCAGCTCTAAGATGACAAAGTGCAGAGCTACTTAAATTGCTGCTACACAGGGGAAATCCTACCCAGTTTCAATACAGCTATTGAATATGTGCTGGTCTGCTCATCTCTGTGATCTTCCAGGTGATTTGTTCTTGCAAGCGCTGAGAGGACACAGGAAGTTTAACTGGAAGCCAGGTCCTGTCTGTACCCAAAGCAAATTCTGTACTGGAATTGACCTGCAGACATGGTGGGACCCTTCAGTGTCAGGGAGGAGGTGGAATGTGTGCATCCCTCTGCCGTGCCTCTTCCCGGGGAAGGAAAGACAAATCATGCATCCTCCCTCTAGTTCCTGTGCTGTCACTGACAGGGCCATATGTACAAATCCAGAAGTCTCCCAAAGAAGAAACCAGAGTGCATGTTCACCATGACACCAAAGAGAAAGCAGAAGAGTCTGCCTTGCTCTTCACCCATTTGCTTAGGCTTTTCCTTCATCTGGTTCCAGAGAGCTCCAGAAAATCACAGAAAGGGGATGCCTAACTACATAGTCTACCTTTGATCCAAAATTCTTTCTAAAATTTGTTTTCTTCACACTCCTTTCTACAAAAGAGGAGTTTTCAGTCTAATTGGGCCTTCTTATTTTTGTGGGAGAGCCCAGCTATCTAACTAACAAAACATAGGGCTATTATAAAACAGGATAATAACAGTTTGACTGCTTATCTTAATGATAATTTATTCTCTATTAAAGAGGCATATAGCTAGGAGATGGGAATTTATTTACAGTTCATGCTTGACCTTTTTAGTGTCTAGTAAAATCATGTTATGGAATTATTTGAAAATTTATTGTCCCCATTTAGCAATGCTGACATTTTGTGATTATTGGCTCTGGAAAATCTACTGGCACTGTCAGGCAGAGAAAGTTCAGAAATGGCTTCCAGGGAACAACAAAGCTCTGATTTTTAGAGTGCTGAACACTAACAGATCCCTTTTATTGCATGTTTTTAATATCCACAAAAAAAGGAAAAACAAGCTGCAAAGCAGAGCTGAAAAAGGAAAGGAGAAAAATACACTTGATTAAATGCAAATCAGAACAGGGCTTCACTCCCAGCTGTCTGAAGTCAGTAGTAAAAAGCATCATTACTTCAAAGCAAGAATGGTCAGGTCCAGGGGCACCCCAAGACCAGTCCTGTGCCAGTTTAGACTTGATGACAGGTGGAAAAGAGCTCAGAACAGTCCAGCTGGCAGCAAAGCAGCCATATATGAGCCTCTGGCTTGTGGCGGGGGGCTGCAGGCAAGCGGCCTCAGCAATTAGTGCTTGTGAAACTTTCCAAGTGCTCAGGCCACACAAGTGGTCCACACACAAACAAGAGGTGAGGATGGCCCCACTGGGCTCTTTAAATCACCAGTGGCAAGTTATGTTTCTTATACATGGTCCAGGGCAGTGCCCCTCAGCAGGTTGGGCCACTGCCTGAGTACAGCCTCTATAAAATTGTCCGTAGGTAGTAGCCTCACACAGTGCTCAGGATAGTGCTGAGAAAATCTTAGCCAAGATACTTCAGCTGTGTTGTTGTACAGCAGCAAATCACGACCACAAAATGACCATTCAGAGTCTTTGTTAGAAGATATCATGGGTTTCCTGACCTTTAATTCACAGGGACCTTCCTTTTCAAGTGTTACTAACCTTCCTTTGCAAAATTCTCCTTTCTCCCCTTAAATTTTTCCACCTAATGCTAGACAAAAGTAGTATTATATTTGTAGAAACCATTTTTTTTACAATAAAAAACTAGGTGCTCCATCAAAGTGCTCTTAAAATTCAGAAGGATATTGATTCATGAAACTCTTTCCATTGACAAGCTGAGGCAGCAGATCTCAGCTCTTGAAATGCACATGTTCCCAGTGCATCAGTGCTTCTGAAGGAATTAGCTCTGCAGGGTTGCAGCTGCTCTGGGCAAATGCACAGTGAGCTAACCAGTTTACCATTGGAGGACATGGGGCTTCCAATACACTTGGCTTACTATAAAATCTTTAATTAAACCAGATTAAAAATTCATTCAGAGTTACAGCTACAAAAAGAACCGAGATAAAAAGATTTACAGCCTTTCAAAGGTCCTGTTTTCAGATCTGGTTTGCTATCACATTTGCAAATTCTTTAAGGGGAAATAGCCTCACATTGCAGCAGGAGAGGTTCAACTGGATACTAGGAAAAATTTCTTCACTGAAAGGGTGGTCAAGCACTGGGACAGGCTGCCCAGGGAAGTGGTAGATTCACCATCCCTGGAAATGTTCAAAAGGCATGTGGATGTGTCACTTATGGTTTAGTGGTGAACATGGCAGTGCTGGATTAACATTTGGAATGGAGATCATAGAGGTCTTTTCCAGCCTAAATGATTCTATGATTCTCTGATTCTCCTAAACAAGGTATAGCAGAGATCCTAGCAGTATGTGGCGTGAGGTATGTAAAACTCTACAAGTGGAAATGCTGAAAATCATGCTTTACAACACTACAGTTATGCTAAGAACCACTGTTAATTAGAATTAGTCAAGTGCTGCAGTGATTTCATTGGAGTATTATGGTCTTTACAATTGTTCTTCTAAAAGTAGGGACTGATCGAACAGACTGACTTTATAAAGTGCATTGAGTCATTGGAGCCACAATGGCATGAACTCAGCTGTGCATCCAGCCCATTTACAAGCTCCCGTGTTTTCAGTCATATCTTTCTTTCTTTGGGTTTGGAGGGACTCTGGATGACTCTTCAGTTACTTCTAATGTTGCTACATGGGGTAAGATGCTATGACACACCTTTCAAAGAAGGCTCCATTTGATTGCTGTGATTTTAGCATTTTAATGGCATTTTAATACTTCTCATTATCACTCCAGAGATCATATGGATTAATAGAATTATTTCAGCATTTTAAACAGATAAGCATTATTTTATATTCAAAGACTATGCAGATGGAATATATGAACATCTCCTTACAGTATACTCTGTGGTATAATTCGTGTAGAGTCTCAGCCGATTCTGTGTCTGGTCCAGATCTGAGTTCAACTCATGGAAGTGAGAAAATTACCTGAGTGGTGATATGGGCTTAGAGGTTAAAGCATCTCTGAGCAAAGCAGTTTTGGAACTGGGAATTTCCATGGAGATTTCTCCTGTCTCTGGGTGGGGAAGGCAGCTGGCACATCAGTGTAACTCTGCTTGGTGATATCGCAGCACTTCAGCAAGTGATCGAGAATATACCACAGAGATGCTCTTAGGTTCAATCTGTACTAAATAAGCCAAACACTGAGTTCTCACCATATCACCAAAATGAAGTTTATGTGGCTGCAGTCAATCAGCTATCCTTTCAAATTTTTGTGTGTGGAGTTTGCTGGTTTTTTGTTGGTTTTTTTTTTTTTGGTCCCTCTTACCTGTCACTGGAGACATGCCTTGCAGAAAGCAGGTTTGGGAGGATGGTTTTGGCTGCACCTTTGCTCTCTGGCACGTCTGAGGTAGGCACAATTGCCTTTATCCATCTTCTGAGTGGGATATGCTGCTACACTCACACTAGCTCAATTTTTTAAAAGTAAAGAAATAGAGTTCAAAAGCAAATTGAAAATCATTAAAATTGTCCTTACAACTATGTCACCACCTAAAAAGAAAGTTCATTGGCAAAGACTGTGAGGTGAAGCAACCATGACTTCAGCTTTGCAGGGAAAGGTCCATAGCAGTTGCCCACGTATGACCAGGAAGGGGTGCTGGGAATGCCCTGAGGTGTCCCAGCTCACACCAGTGGACTGGTAGACATGACCGTGGGGGCGGCAGGAGGCATGAGAGGCTCTTAGATGGTGAAAGGCAAGCCATCCTTTCCTGTTCCTTTAGATCCAGCAACACATTCACCAGCCCTGTATGAGTGTACCTGGGGATAGTCACACTTTGGTCTCTCTGACAGGACCTGAAACCAGACTCCTCTGAAGTGCATCGAGGGATGTTCCAATAGCACAGAAACATCTGTAGTCTTCAGCACTGTTTCTTTCTTCCTTCCTTTCCCCAGTGCACTGGTTTACTGATAGGGCTGTTACCTGAGACCACCAGGCAGATTTTATCTGCCTACAGAAAATATTAATTCAAAGGCCATACAATACTCATGGCATGATTCAGTTAAAATGCAATAGCAGCTAAATAATTATCACTTTACTCCATTAGTCCACATTCAGAAAGCAGAGTTATGAGCACTCAGTGACTTCCAACAATTATTGTAAATCTTTTTTAAATGTGGTAATGGGAAAAATTCATGGAGTGTTTCTAAAACAGCTTGCTTCTGAAGGACTTATTCATCAACTGTTCATTTATCCTTGTATTAACATTTGCGAGTCAGCTTTTAAGGAAACTTTGCATATTTGCACTCAGAGAGCATATTAAAATATGAACTGTTAATGACTAAATGTTGTTTAGAAGGGAGAAACATTTTGGGTAGTCATTGAAGAAAAATGCCTGTATCAAAATAGAAAGTACACTCCCTTTTTCATGGAAAATGGAAAAAAGATTGGACTTTTTAATGCTAGGGATAGGTGGAAGCACAAGGGGCTATGGGCAAGCAGGTTTCTGTCCATGTGGTTATTCTGAAAACATCAAAATTATGAGTTTCAGATCTCTGTATCCAAGCCTTAAGAACTATTTTGTGTTATTGCTGCTTTAAAACACTTCCCTTCCACTTGTCTGCTAAATATTAAGAGTGTCGCGGTGATGACCAGCCCATAGGAGACTGACAAACAGGTTCTCAGTTTGCTCCATGCATGAACATGGGAAATGAAACAGTGCCCAGTGTGAGAGAAGAGTCTGAGGCTGCTTGTAATGCATTACTTACCACTGCAGCTCCCAGGCCAAGGAAAGGTGGTGTTGGCATTACTGCTCCTCTCTGAAACTGCCATATGAGAGGCAGGTGCCCACTGTTCAGGAAGCACTTCGGAACACCTCCATGCCCAAGTGTCTGAAAGCACACAGACTGTGTCACTTGCTGCTTCTCTGGTGAATATCCCTATTGAACCACTGAACTTTCTGGAAATGCCCATAAATGAGAATGCATTAGGATAATAGCAGTTCAGCAGGCAGCACAGGCCTGTAGGAGCCTCATCCCCATCCATGCAATGAAGGTGAAAGAACAAACACTATAGCACTAAATTCTAAGTCAATTCTAAGAGAAATTCTTGACCAGTTTTTCTTCAAAAAGACCAAAAGGAGATGATAACTAGTAGTCATGTACTGCAAGTGAACTCAGAATGAGTGCACAGAAACACTGACAGGTTCAGGTGACAAAGTTCTTCTTCAGAGCAGCTGGAGGACACGTGCTGGCTTAAGCACACAAAATTTCTTCATACTCCTTCAAAATTATTGTAAAATAAAGTAATTGTAAAATTTGTTGCATGTCCTCTAAAGCCCCAAGTCAAAGAACTGGCTTAAAACTGTGTGCTTTAAAGAGATATCAGAGAAACTCACACACTACACAGCACCAAAACACTCATGGGGACAGAAATTTAAGACAAAGTCTCCACTGATGCCTTCTTGTACCCCTTCTAAGCCACAGCCTCGGTGCTGCTCTTCCTCCCTGATGCAAGAAAAATGTAATGGTTGCCTACACCCCAAATCAGTGACTGTCAAATAGCTCTTCTGCTGCCAAAGCTCAGCATTCTGTTAACTGGGAAAGCCACAGGAACATTTGCAGAAGGATCAGAGACCACTTGCTCCCATAGCAAACAGCCATCAGCTTGGCAGAAAGAAAAGCATTTCTGTGAAGGTGACAGAGATGGCCTTTCTGTTCATTTGAAACCCCCCAAGAAAATTAATAATAAGCACTTGCTGCTCCCACATCCCTCTCACAGTTAAAAAACATCACAGAGCAGTTCTTGTTGCCTTGCTGCTAACCTGATGCTATCTGTGCTAGACAGCACCAATAAAAAAATCATATAATTAAATGTGGTAAGTGACCTCATGACAATGATATGTCAGTCATTGGCAATACTGGGAAATACTTGGCCTTTCTTTTACTAGTGGCCACACCTGGGTAGTAAACATTCTTCTTGCTCACTTGGACATAGGCAGAAAAGGGCTACAGTGCTCATATTTCCCCTTGTACCTGTCAACATTAATTAACTATTTAAAAATAATTTTAAATTCCATATGGATGGGGTTTTTTTGACAAGGAACTAAAACTCAGTACTTTTTTCTTTAAAAGCTGGCCTTATATCAGCAGGAGGATCCCAAAATGGCAGATTTTATGATACCTCTTGTCAGTGACATCTGAGTAAGAGACTGAGCCCAGCATTCATTATTCACTTACATGTGCACTTTGATAAACTCCTATCAAGCAGCTCTCCGGATTTAAAAACAATAGGACTCTGAAGTGATTTTGCAACAGCAGAGAGAAACTTAGCTGGAAAATTCCAGCAGTTGCTCTACTTATCAGTATTTCCATTACACTAAAGAAAAAAATATAATCTTTGATTCTTTTCCTAGAAAATGATTTTTTTTGTTTTTCCATTACTTGCATCTGAATTTAACTCTGGACAGGGAAGCTCATTTTTGCTCCTTATCACATAAAGAGAAACATTGTCAGGAATGTGCCTGATGGTACTGGTGGACACCAAGACGACCAGGAGGCAGCAATGTGCCCTTGCAGCCCCTCCTGGGCTGCATTAGGCAGAGCCCTGCCAGCTGGTCAGGGAGATGATCCTTCCTCTCTGCTCAGCCTGCTGAGACACACCTGGAATGCTGGGCCAGTCCTGGGCTCCCCAGTGCAACAGACACACAGACATACTGGAGCAGGTCCAGTGAAGAGCCATGAAGATGATTATGGCCTTGGAGCACCTGACATATGGAAGCTGAAGGTAAGAGAGTTGCAGATGTTCCACGTGGAGAAAAGGAAGCTCTGTGAGGGATCTCATCCCTGTGCATAGATACTGAAATGGAGGATGGGGTGACTAAAGAAGACCAGGTCAGGCTCTTCTCAGTGATATACAGTGACAAGGGACAATAGATATAAGTTGAAGTGTAGCTGAAATAAAAAGGTTTAGGTTTAGGATTTTTTGCTTTTTTAATGAGGGTGGTCAAGCACTGGAACAAGCTGCCCAGAGATGTTGTGAGGTCCTACCTTTGGTGTCTTTGAGAACTCTACTGGATACAGCCATAAGCAACCTGTTGTAGCTGACTCTACTTTGGGCGGAGGGTTTCCTTCCATAATCCTTGCTTTGCATCAGAAAACTTGCAACAATACAGAAAGAAAAAGGTAAAATAGGAAAAAAAAAACTAAGACAAAATAAGGTTTCCTTATTAATGATCAGCATTTCTGAAATGGCTTAACACTAACAGAATTTTCATTAACATCACAGATTACCCAGACCTCCAAAACTGGGGTCAGATCACCTGACAGATTAGGGAACTTGTTATGAAGTGCTCTAAAGACTTAATAATCTGCTATGTCCAATATCAGCTTGTAGAGCCCTTTTTGGGGCCTCCACAGAGTCATTTTTGATGTTCCATTCCCAAAGGATTTTATACCCCTGGTAAGGGGTAATTTCTTTGCTGGTGTTTCAGGGCTAGCCGGTAATGTGGATGGATCAGGGAATGTCCTGCCTCACAGCTCCCCGCCAGACATATATATGAATTTATTAACCACAACCATACACCTGTATTTATTAAAGTGTGGCTCCACAGCAACTTCACACAATCTCATTGTTTCTCCTTCAGCTGCCTCTCTTCTGACAGTAACTCATTCCCAAATTCAGGATGCTTCCTTCCTCTGGAAAGATAATCTGTATTGTCAAGTCGGTTGTACAGTTGATAAAGCAGCCCAGATTGTAAGAGCTGAGCCAGACAAACTCTGCAGGGACAGAAACGAGAACAATATTTTTCTCTTTAACTTGTGCAGTTCCTAGAAGTCCCCTGAGGCTAAAGCTAATGATTTAGAAAGTATGAGAAAAAATGAAGATATTATTCTCAAAAGTAACTGACCTGACAATCATGGAGGGTGCTACCTCCTTTTGTTACCCATTAATACACATCTTGAGTATTCATGGCCTTTGTGGCCACACTGAGATGTAACTTGTTTAAGACACACCAAAGTTAAAACAAAACAGATATACTAATTATTGAACTAGAAAATTATAAAAACCTGATGATTTTTTTCCTACCTAGAGAAATCAATAGCATTATGCACAAGGCAGCTCAGAGCAGACTTATGCTCTTGGTTGCTCACAATAATAAATATCAGCAAGGAACTGGATCTAAAATTTCAAGGTGAGTGCTCACCCCCAGGAAACTACAGATCAGGCATCAGTACTGTAAAAACTGCAAATAAAGGTTAATTTTGGCTGCAATGCTGCACTGTAACCTCTTTGCTGTTAATGAAGTAAACTTATTTCTGCAGCTGGAGATGCAGGCCCTGCCAGCAAGGGTAACCACGGAACAGCCACTTTTCCCATCCATTAGAGCAACAGTGATGTTCCTGATGGAAAGAAGCCGAGAGCCTGTAAATATGTAACCAAACCAGCCCTTGTGTTTGTTCCATTCAGCTCCTAGCTGAATTGCATTCTACTGTACCGGTTTAACCTGTAGCATTGAATTATTTCAAAATGAATTTCAGTCATGAGAAAAAAAAATCTAAACCTCAAAGATTTTCTTCCAATTGACTTCTAATATTACATGAACTTAGTGAGAGAGCTTTTGCTTTGTCAGCTAGACAGAGCTTTTTTTTTACATTGACAATTTAGCCATATTCCAGTATCTGTCATACCATACTGGACCTTTACAAAGAGAGAATACATTTGAAGCCTCAAAAAAGGTTGTCATTGCCTGCTTGTAAAAAAAAAATTACTGATTCACTTCTTGATAGCTGAGAGCACTCAAGTACATCAGTTTTATGACATTCTCTGCAGCTTTATGTGTTTTGGTTCTAGAAACAGCACACACATGCTAATAAACACAGAATTGGTCCACGATAAGTACTGAGCCATTAACTAGTACATATTTAAACTACATTTTTAAACCAGTACATATTTAAACTACTATTTAACTAGTACATATGTTTTCCTTTTTGAAACTCTTCAAGCTTCAAGATGTTCCAGCTGGTCCTTTATAGTTAAGGCATGTTGGGGCATAGTGGGGGTATCCCTTACCTTCATCAACTTCTGACAAAGGGATGATATTTAGATTATCACTCTATGAATGAGATAAACACAGTGTTGTTAAACTGCCTTTATTTTTATTTTAACTAAGATAAACTTTCAGCTGATATTTTACTCAGCACTGTAAGAGTCATCCTTGACAAGCTGTTCATACAAAACAAACCTGTAACTATCGTAGTAAAATCATTATAATTTTGATATCTTAAATCCAGGCTGTTTCTGCAAGGCACAACTCGTTGAAACCAGGTTCTGGCAAAACCAGCAAGTTCTGATGACATCTTAAACAAATGGAGCATTAGCTGACCCAGTAGGACAGCTTAAGACTGTATTTGTAAATTCAGTTCTGAAATGTATACACAAGGGCTGTTTTTCCTTTGCTTTTTTTCCTTAGGTACACATCTAACTATAAAACTTGTACCCAAGCTGCAGTTTCCTTCAGTGGTTTTTCAGCTATAATGTTTAGACAGATTAGCACTGAGTTTTATTACATTTAGACCATCAGCAAGCAAACAAAGATGCTTCCATAAGCATGAGAATAAAATAATTCTTAAACTGCATCATCTTCAAAACCTGTTTCAGCTGATTTTGTTTCAGTTTCATTCTGAAGCTGTTTTTCAAAGACACAAATTGTTCCCTGTGTTGTACATGGCAGGAGAAACCACTGAGTGAATGAAACTCTTGATTTAGGTGAAATTCAGAAAAACAAGGTGGATCAGAGGCACATCCTATCAGATAAGAAAACTGTTGATTTGCCATGAAAGCCAAGATGCCATGTACTTTTGCTGGCAACATTGCAAAGTAATACCAGGGTTTAGCAACAGTTCTGGGCTCAAAGAGGCTGAGTCAGCACAAGAATGATGAATTGAGACCCTGCTGAGAGAAGGAATCTCTCTGCAGGGGCAGTGCAATGCTGACTGTGTGTGAACGAACAGTGCTGAACTGAACAGGAGGCTGCAAAGAAAAACAGGAGGCTGATGGGCATACTGGCTGCTCTGGGTATCATGGGTGAAGCTGCTGAGAAGCACAGGCTCGTTGAGCTTATGCAAACAGTGCAAAAGTGCAAGGAGAGCTGGCTGAGTTAGAAAATCACAATACACCAAACTAGTCCTTTTTGGGAGGAGACCTTCTTTTTCAAGATATCCTTGACTGAGGAGGAATAAGTTCCTTCAAGAATTGGGAAGCTAATAATAAAACTGTATGGGAAGTAGCGAAACCTGCTCCGTACAATGGCTGGGAGCAGGCAGTGAGGAGCAGTCACTTCACAGCCGTGTCTGCATTGTTTTCCATGACACCTGGGTACAATACTTGTCATTCTCTTGGTTTGTGTTTTTTTCATTAGAAGACCTAATCAACTGTCAATTTAGTGTGATATACACTGTACTGTCCTCGGACAGAACACACTCCTTGGTGAGACAGTAAAGGCATTTAGGAACATTTTTTGGTCTGATGCTGGGGCAAGCTGTTGGCATCTGTCATGTAAGCAACAGCAGCAATTGGTCCTCAGGCAAGCACTGCGCCACAGTCAGTGCTAAAGAGTCATCAAGATATCTGGGCTAGAAAAGAGCCTTGTTCTGAGGGCTTGAGTACCAGGATAAAGGCTGCAATTAAAAGTAAACAAACAAAACTAAACTGTCTGAAAGATGGTAAATGCAAAAATAGTTTAAAATGAGATAAAATAAGCTTCAGCCATACATCCAAGTGATGCTATCTCTCATAGCAGTGGCTGAAAAGAACAGCAGTCTGCAAGGATATGTTTTGGTCAGTATTTATGCTCAACTGGACTTGAAAGCTTTCTTTCTGCCTCTACTGCTACCTGGAACAGAAAGCATGCCTCATGTCCAGTCATTGCAGCTCAGTTACTGCAGTAAGTTTGGACAGATCATTCAAAACACTAATCACTTCCTTTTAAGTGTTCAACACCAAGTACAAACATTTACAGGAACTATCAGAGTTTTGGGGGCTTTCTTTTTGTTTCTCTCCACATATCTGTGTAACACAATTTATTTAAAATAATATAATTCTGTTTTGACTTTGTAGAATCCTATCCCAAATAGCGTCTGATACAGCAGCATTCATTTCAATACCAGCAGCACGTAGTGGAAGCCTGTCCCCAAGACTGGTAAAGCTACCTCAAAAGAGCTTGTGAGCTCCAGAAACTGCTGTTGGCTTACACAGACACCTCCAGAGACAACTGATAGTCAGTTCCCTTCCCCAGTTGTTATGATTATGGTGCAGAGGTTGCGGTTCATTGGAATCACGTTTTGTTCTAGATTAGTAGTTTTCCTCCCTTTGGTCAGTCCAGAATGGAAACTTCAGTTCTGCAGCATTAGAGAATATTACCATTAGAACTGGGGTCTTGTTGGATATTTTGTTAGTTTTATGGTCAAATTGTGAAACAGTACCTGATGAGGCAACTTACAATAGAAACATAAATTTAAAATGTACCCATCCTTACTTTTTTAAACTCTAGATCTGATAAGTTACCAGTGTGTTGTTGCCTGGACACCTTACTTTTACAACTTAAGTAGGAAATGAACACATTCAGAGGAAAGTAATCACTGCTGACACATCCATCTGCTCACCAGAATCCAACACTTACTTCTGTGAGGTTTCTCATGCTGAAAGCCACCATTCCTGTTACAGCTGCCTGCTGAAAGCCTGAGAGAAGGGAGAAAGAAATTATGGAATTGTACTATGAAATCTGCTTTTTCGGCCACATAACTCAACTGTTGGGGCCCACGGTTTACTCCCCTCCTTGCAGCAGCATCCAGCCATCCAGATCACCACCAAACACCTGGCTGCAGGAGGAGCATTGCCCTGGTGGCCACCTACCTCCACAAACTTCAGAGGACAAAAGATTAGAAATTGAACTTGTTAAGCATTGAAAAGGAGCTTTGAAGCAAGCCAGTCCTGACAGAAAACTTCCATATATTGTCAAGAAAAATAAAATGTACATGATCCATTTGAAGTCCTTTCTTCAAAATCTGCAATTTCTTATCTGTGAAGGAATCTTGCCGGTTTTCCCCTCTCAATTGGTTCGGAATTTGTTAATGAGGTTTCAGCGCCATCTCCTGGAGGAAAACAACTCGTTGCAACTGCTCCCGCAATTAATTTTTCATTTCACTGTGCTCGTAGAACCAGCTAATACATTAGATTCTGCCATGACAGTGTGGCAAGGTGAAGTAACTGGATGGGGGGAAAAATGTGCTAACCTTTTCCTTAGTAGACATACTGCAAACTGTTATAATGAACATTGGGAAAGAATGGAGAGGTTGATGTCACTTGAATCGCTTATGTGCTACTTTTAAGAGGCAACAGATTTACAAGTAGAGCCAGCACTGGGCAAGCACAGACCTGCTCAAACAGGTCTGGCCATTCATTGATGCAAACAGCAATAAAAGGCTTTCTGGTCCAAGAGGTAGATGTAACTTCTGGTCAGACGGTATAAAACCTGAGCGTCCAGAAGGCTAATACACTGGGATAAAATAAAAATATCACCAACAAATTATTTCTGAGTTTACAGAAAATCTGCTTTACAAATACACTGAAAATTTATTAGTAATAAAACTACTTCCATATAAAAAATGTCATTGTCAGAATTAATTTTAGCTTTTTTAAAAAAATATTACTATATGGTTTTATTTAACACTTTAGCACTGGAAAAATAACAAAGAATTGTCCCTTCTTTCCGATGGCTGATGTAACTTCTAAGAATTCATCCGGGGGGAACTGTAACTTCAAAAAACGGAAATACTGAAAGATAGAAAAACCTCCAGAACTCACCCATTCTCTGATACATGTGTATACATATGCACAGATACTTAGTGGAGATTTTAGCATGTAATCAAGAATTAGTAGTAAGCAAGTATTTTAATCTTGCAGCTGTATGTGATGTTGACACCCCTAGGCACTTTGCTAGATTCATGGAGCATTCTGAGAACTTTGTTATGTGGCATAAAGCGTAAACTGTCATCTTGGGGTTACTACTGGCATTATCAAGAAGAAATAATAGTTGTTTTCAAGGGTATTGACGTTATTTATTATCCCATTGAGTGAGATTGTATCCAGTGTTCTTGTTAATGCATCCGAGTCCAAAATTGATAGAAGAAACAAAATATACTTCAGTTACTTAAACCACTTTCCTTCCACTGAAAGATTTCAGGGCTTGATATTTAAGGTCCTTTTTGAACACACAAAAAGGAAAAATTCTACCTATTTTTATGATCTAAGCAACATAATACAAGTTTGGGGCATCATGGCTCTGTGTAGAAAAATCACAGTCTGCAATCACTAAAATTTTATTCATAAACCCCTGTCAAATGGGCAACTTGCGGCTACAGGAATACCCTGCACACAACACAGCGTCTTGCTTTGAGCACAAAAATAACCTTCAGAACTGTGCTGTTATTTACCAACATGTGATAATGTATTTACTGGTACAGACAGGCAGAAACAGTTGGATTTTTCCTCTAGCAAAAGCCATTGATGACCAATGCAGGCACACTTTACTTTGAATATACTCTTCTTCAGCCACATGATCAAGCAGCTGTAAGAATAGATTTATCAAAGATGCTCTTGATGTTGTTTTCAGATACTGTACTTTTAATAAAACTATTTCCACTACTTTGTCAAAGAAATGCTGGTCTTCAAAATTGAGCGCATTAAGTATGACATCTTTTTAGTCAAACACACTGTTCTGCATGCAGACCTCAGACATTTCCTATGGCTTCTCTGTTTCTCTAACATCAGCTTTTGTCAGAAATTAAATCTGGTTTTATCACTATAAGCTGAAATCTGAATAAAATACAGAAAAGTACGTAAGATCTAATCAAGAGAAGGAAGACTGGGCTTCGCAGTGACATAAAGCAAATGAATATTGACAATAAGAAATGTCATCTGTTTACAGTCCTGAAGTGCAAGTGTTGGAACATTTCTCTTGTAAACAAACAGTACAGGAGCACAGGAACAACACAGTGACAATGAAGGCTAACTTGCCAAATAAATATTTAAATCTTGTATTATAATTTTTGCCTGTTAAAAGCACTATCCAGAGAGATTTTTCCTTGATGAGTTCCAAGCATTAGCTGTAGTTTACAACACTGGCAGGTCACTTTCTGAAAAGAAAGGAGTGGTCTCCTTCAAAGCCAACTGAAATAGTTTGCTAAGTAACTGCAAATAAATTTATTTTTAAAAGAAGCAGAAGCATTCTTGATTTCAGATAATATTTATTTAGTAGACAATGTTAAAACTCAAATAAAGGAGATGAACATAGACTAGATGTTCTCCCACTTTCTCTTCACCACTTCTGAAGGCAAGAGATAGGAAGAACATCTGACTTCATTCCTGCAGCTGATCCTGGGGACTGTGCATTATGGTTACTTGCTTTACTTCCTAAGATGACATAGCAGCATTTTAAAGGTTCCTTTGTTGTAAATAGATTTACTTTATTGGAATTATTAAACATATTAACTCTTAGTTTCAGTTACTAACTGCTGCAGTCTTAGCTTCAGCTATTAATTGCTGCCAGAGGAATTTTTTTAAATTGTATCAAGGTGAATTTGCCAAACGGCGATCTATGAAGCAAGCCAGTTTTTAGAATGAACCTTCTCTTGAAATGTAATTGTGCACTGCTAAAATTACAAAGACATGTAAAAAGAAAATTGCATTCTCACAGAAAACTGGATAGATCCGCAAATGAGCACAACTCTACTATCTCAAGCAAAACAAAGCTACATCTATTTAATTGTCTGTTGCAATGTGAACTGAATGGATAGGAATGACCAGACTTTTTCTGCACATCATCCCTATTTCACAACAGTGTACTTTGCTCAGCATTCACACTACACCCAACTACGGGCCCTCACTGTACATGTTAAGCACAACTGCAAAGTAGCTCCAAAGTTTTCTTTCTGTAGTACAGAATGTATCTTTCCTACATAATGTAGCTAAAAGCATATAAAGTGGTATCTGTATTACAACCACAGCCTTTGGGGTTTTTAAAACAGGTCTGACTCTCTTCAGTAGTTCCTGTATGTTTCAAGCTCAGCTGGAAGGTCTGATCCCATGGACATACAGGATTTCACCAGGTCTATTTGGTTGGCCATACTAGAATTTGTTTGTTCCAGGAATGCACTTCAGGACAGAAAACAAAAAATACTTTATACTTTGACCAAAGAATGCTCATGATATTCTGCAGTGTTCTTGATGTCCATGTACAGAAGTGCCTAAGCCTGTCAATTGACCTTTTTATCACACCCTTCCAAATTTTAAGACATGGCAAAAAAAACCCCAAACAAAAACCCAGCCTGTTGCCAAACTGTTTCTGCACTCTTTCCAATTCCTGTATCAAAGACAACTTGGGTAACATGCAAAATATTGTACTGATAGCTAAACTATGCAGTCTTCGAGCAATAAATGCCTAATGACAGCAGTATTAAAAAAAAAAAAATCAGACCAACAAATACTAGCCACTTGCCAGACAGCACTAGAATGCAGATTCACCTTTGCATGCCACAGCCTGTCCTTGCCTTCCTTTTTGCTTTAAGCTTCCTGAACCAGCCATGTTCAGCCACCTGAGACCTGCAGTAAGTCATTCATAAACAACCAGAAATTTTTACAATTTCAGGAAATTGTTTGTCCTTACACGGCCCTTGGTGATGTCCAGCTGTTTCAACCTGAATATGTGTATTCAAAGCATTGAAAACATATTTTTTCCATGGATAAATAAACTCTCTTCATTTTTCTTATACAACTCTACACAGAAGAGAGAACGCTTAGAATGACTGAATGCACAAGTCCGAAAGCCACTCAAAATAATTAATATTTAGAACCACTACAAAATGACACAACTGTGGTTTTCTTCTTTTATTTTAAAAAGTTTGGAGCAAAGAACTGAAAAAAAAAAGGTCATCATCTTAGAAAATGACCTGCAACTAAGGTCAATGCCAGAACACTGTATAATCTTCCACGTCAAACAACTCTTTAATCTTTCATATTGGCTACCCAGAGATACAAATATTCTACCATTTTATTAGAACTGAATCCAACCTACTTTATATGCCTAAATTAGCATAATATGAGAAATAGTACAGTTTAGTATTCCACTTTGGCTGCCTGCTGCCAAGGTACTAAAATCGACCATCTCTGTCCACCTGCCTCTTTCATTCCACACTTTGATGATGAAGTGGTTTTTGTAAACAGGACATATTCAAACCAGAGTCACAGGTTTTCAACATACAGTGTTAGGAAAAACAAGAACTCAGTACAACTGAGTCACTTTAATCTTTCTCTCAATACCCATTTGATCATATTTGCATTTGGAAAAAAATATGGTAATGTTGTTTGATTTTGAAAAGGAACTGATGATTGGAAATCCAATTCCTTTTTTTCAAACACTGGTCAATTTTTATCCTTCTGACAAATGTGACTGACATTCCAAAGTTGCCATCTGTGTGAAGATCAGTAGCTGTGGAGGGGAAAGAATCAAAGCAGCTCCTTCCACACATTCCATCAGTAGGCAGAACTTAGCTGTTACTACTCAAAATACCTTACTGGCAAGCTGGTCAGAGCTTTAGATCATTCGATGCAGTGTGAGCATTAAGAAACACAGAGGCAAGAGAAAAATTTAAATGAAGCCACATTCCATGGAATCCTGTGCATGGGATACATTGTTTTATTTTGTTCTTCAGTATGTTAGGTATTTTCACTGCAGAGGCGAGTGCTTGAACTACGAATTTCCTCAACAATAGCATTCAGTTGCATGTAAGCATGGCAACTCTGCATGAAATCCTACTGGAAATGTTGTAGATATGGGAGACAAACCTGAGCCTTCCAGAAATAACCTTACTAGAACAGAAGAAAAAAAGTCTTCTAGAAGACTTGAGATTACATTGAGAATCTCAGAAAGGGTGGGATCCAATGTAACAGTAATCAGATGATACTTGCTCAGTTGAACACAAGAAAGGCTGGAGGTTGCATGGAAACTACAGTCACTTAGGACCAGTTTATTTTTAATCAATTAATAAAAGAATGGTGGGAAAGAGTGAATTGCAAACCTTTTCTACTGCAGGAATATTTTTACTGCACTGAACCAAGTGACACAGGTTATTTCCTAAAGCCCTCAGCAGGTGTATTAAACTGACTCATAATTGCCAGGTGAGACAAATCCACATAAAAAGAGAAATAATTTCAACAGAAGAAAAAAAAAGAAAATACAATAAAAACCAATTTTAACTCCTTCAGAGTAAAAGTTTTTTCAGAATTACTAGGTACTTTCACCAAATTCCTTTTTTTTTTCAGAGGCAGTAGGGAACGCAAATCACAGGTCTTCACTTGCCAGTTACTTTTTTCTTTTCCTGCTGATTTTCCCATCTTAAAAAATATGATCAAAGGCAGAATGTAAAGATAATTATTTTAAATTAAAATATTCTCTCTTTAAGATTCCATTTTCTCTTTCTCAGCACTACATTTTAGGTAACATCTGTCCTCCAGACAGCCTGTGTTGTTCTCAGAAACAAGCTCTTATTTCTTCTGTGGTTCAGGGTTATGTTCTAAACCACCACACACAGACAAACATCAACTGAAACCCTTTGTTTGTTTGGGGGGATTGATGACCATTCTGAAGGAAGTTTTCTCCTCATCAAAGATTATGGGGAAATATTAAAACATCAAGCAGCAGAAACAAATCTAAGAAGTCTAACTCCCTACCATGACAAAATTGCCTGATTCTCACAAAAGCCTCATCTGCAGAAACCTTCCCTGCTTCACCAACACTGGCCCTGGAAGATTAATTTAGTTCATTATTCTCAAGAACTCTGACTTCCTTCTACTTCCCCAAACTCAGATACAATGAAAACTTATAAATGGATACTGATGAAAAAGGTCAGTTTTAGTTTACACTGTAGAGCTCTTCCAGGGCAGGGAGCAAAGCTTCCAACCAGAATCTCTGCCTGCTCATGTTCAATAGTGAGCAAGCAAATCTTCCCATCTCACAGCAACGAAGAAACAAGGGTGAGGTGGGGTGGGGTGGGGAAGTAATAAACTGACTGGTACTTTTCATGTCTCCAAAATTAAATTTAAGAACAGCAACAACAAAAAAAGTACATTTTATCTGAAGTTTAGAGCAATAGGTAAATAAAACCCAGAGGCTGCAGGCTTAACTGTTCGGTATTGGGCAGAAACAGGTGTCCTTTCAGTCAGAATGATGAGGATTCACAAAACAAAAACAACATCCACTCACACTTCCATGGCCACATATCACTTTGCTTTTAAAGTCATCTAAAGTAGAGGTGAGGAATAAGACCAGTAAATACCAGAACAGTTGCTAAAGCAGTCCACAAGAGCAGGATGGACTTGTTCATACCCTCATTATTGAGAATATCTGTTAAGGTAAGTACAACAGCAGCAGATATGGACTTTTAATTCATATTTTTAAGTTGTTGAAATGTCAAAATAATCCTTCATTTGAGGGAAGTAATGCTACTTACGTGCATATGTACTTTGTTCACCTCATAAAAATACAACCCTTTTTATTTTGTCAACTGCTGTATTAGAAGCAGTATTTTGATGGAAAATTATATAAAAAATAAATTTACATGTTTGAAGTACAGCATTCTTGAAGTACTGGTAGTTTTCTATTTATAATTTTAGAAAAAAGAAACTCCCTTGTGAAGATGTCAAGTTTTTTCATGGAAGAACAGAGCATAAAGTACTTTTGAGGTACAAAAATACTTAAAGCCAAGAATCTACAATGCAAAGACTGGCTGACCACTTCTACATTATGTGCAAGCTTATTAATTGGTCTCAATTGTCTCTGTGCAAAGTGATGAAAAACACTAGAGAAAGTTTAATCATACCAATCATCTTAAGAGCAGCCTTTCAGTATTCTGGTTTTGTTTTAGTGAGAGAAATTTAATATTTTAGTTTCAAATATTCAGCATTTAAAGAACAACTACAGATATTCCTGACATCATCCTTAACAGAATTACCTGAACCTAATTGCAGTAAAAGCATAAATACACCAGATTTATACGAATACTTGGATATACAGTGAGGAAAACAAGAACTCCTTTCAATTAAGTGATCCAGTGAAAGTCAGCAGAATTTCAACACCTAACATGGTTAAATTTTGTTACACTAATAAATAATTTATTATGGTGCAGTTACAACCTTTATGAGTCAGTCTTCAAGAATCACCAAATAACCAACCGCTACTTGGAGACAACCATATTGTCAGAATTTCTGCAATTTAGAGGGAAGACTTAATCCTTATGTTCCACCTTCTTTACCAATAGTCAAAGTGAAAATTACTCTTTTGTAAGAAAGCATTCACTAAGTAATACAGCTCAACCTTCTCTTCTGTCCTTAAGCCTGCTCCACTGCAGTGTACTGTAAAATAAAGTGAAGATGATTTGTATCCACCACATGAGGTGTTATGTTGCAGTAGTACATAAACACACACACAAATCTCTCAGCTACGGATATTCTGTTCACTTGCCACTGTCACCTACTCAATTTTCTTAATTTAGCCTCATATTTCATGTTTATCATACCATTCTCACACCTAGATTTAGGTCTATAAAACATTTTAATGTACTCTGAAAACACACGAAGTTCTAAGATTAGTTTGACAACTAATTAGCACAACAGATTCTTAATTAGAAAGCCTGTATATTGCTGTAATTGAAGTAGATGAGTTATACAGGAAGATAAAATGCACCTTATTCACAGTGCTTTTTCTACTGTATGGTTTTTCTCTAGTCATCCCACTCCTTTTCGTAACATTTAGATATGTTGATATGTTGAATCTCATTTATTACTACTTCTAGAAGACAATTGTTACATTAGTATGAAGACTTTGGAGAAAGAGAAAGCTACATTTTCAAAAATTTCTACAGCATTAGAATTGTTATTATCGAATGAGTTCACAGACTTCTTTGTTCAGGTCCTTCTATTAAGGTAAAATGTACCAGTATCTCCTCTACTTGTAAGCATGTAAGGTGAAGATTTTTCCCCCACCCCCATGCTCACAGGAAACTGAGGTCATACCAATGTATGCTTGTTTAGTCATGTAGCAGCTTATGCCATGTACCCACGTAACAGGTTTCCAAAATATCAAACTAGCTAAAAAGATACCAGTTAACTAAAGAAAAAGCAATTTCAGATCCGACTTTCAGGGGAGGGAAAAAACCCCCACAACTAAATAGTTGCATTAAGCAAGTAATGGTAAGTCTCAGTTTGAGGCAGCGGCCTCACATCTTTTTGTCATTAAATTCCCAATTGCAGTCCATTGTAGGCCTGACAGCTATCCACTTCTGGTCCACTTCCAAATTACCTCAGCATGTTCACAGAACTTTTTCTTCTGTTTGCTTTTTATCCCTCTCCAGTCTTTTGACCATTCCCTGTTTCCTGTCTCACCAGAACACTGTATGACATTTGCAGCACTGTAACCAGCTGGTGACCCCATGTGCCAAAAAACATTAGAACAGGAACAAAATGATGGTCTGGCAATATTTGTCTAGGTAACACTGTATATCAGTGCCTTAACAAAAGCTGTTTGAGGATGCATAGGAGATAGAATCCATTAAAGAAACTTCCTTCATACTTTTATAATAAAAGCAAAGCTGAATCCAGAGTTCAGAAGCCACTGAGCAGATATTGTTTCCTCTGCTCATTTTACCTCCATCTCATCCTATATCTCTCTAATCTTATGGTTTGTGCACTTCAATTCCAGTGGATCCAGTCTTTGGGAATGAAAACCCATGAAAACTGCAGGAATTGTCATGTTTTCTGCACAAATATCTGCAGGGGCATGTCACTGGCCTTTTAAAAAGCCAAGTTAAGACAACAAGCTTTCATTCACCCCTTCCTGTATGAACAGCCTGTATGTCAAAAGACCTGAAAACTGCACTGATACAGTAGAACTTATTTTAACTTGCATTACAAATAAACTGCACATGCTGTTTTACAGACAATATATATTTGTAAACTTGCTCATGCAAAATTAGTGTGCACAACAGGGATATTTGTTTTCTAATCCCCACATCTGTAAAAATGACATTTATGTCTGCTTTTTTTGAACTGTGCCCAAACCATCTTTTAATATAATAAATCTTACACATAATTCATCTGCCAGCCAAACCAATTTATGAAGCTGAAACATAAAAGAATAAAAAGTTATACAAAAAACATGGTGCACCTGGACACTCGATTCCCACCTCCCCCCTCTCTTTTTTGTTTACAAGTAGAAAGAGTGAATAAAAGGAAAAAAAAAATCATGGTCACACAATTTTGACATTTTAATCCTAAACATTACAGGGCAAATGGATGTTGGAACCTATTTCCATACACCATGCGTAAACTTTTTAATTCCCAAATGTGGCCAAATCCACTAAAACAAGAGTGGTTAACAAATTCTGGATTATGGAAATACATTTTCTGGAATAAATGCTAGAAAAGCAATTAGGGGAAAAGCCAACTGTCTCCATAAAGGTAAATAAAGTGGAACAATGTGTAGATTAGATGCTTTTTCTGTTTCTTACTCATAACCTGTCAATTCATCAGTGCATCATATGGTTCAACATAATGGTCCCCATTTTGGACAAACATCTAACTAGTGTCCATAGATTCCAAGTTAGTGGATGATGAATCTTTTTGGATACTTTCAAAGATGGCTGCCAGCTCAGGGTTAGAGCTTATCTGTGACTGAAATTCACTCATTAATGGACTCTTCTCTGCTTCTGGAATGGTTAGCAGTGCTGCTACAGCCCTCATAGCAGATCGTTTTAGTTCATCTTGCTTTTCAAACTCCTGTTTCACTGAGTTTGCCTTTACCTAGGGAAAAAATAAAATATGTTTGAAACTTTACTTAAGCTTCATTATACCCACCTTAAAAAAATATATCTTACAAAATCTTATTTGCTTCCACACTACCACTTTGCACAGCTTTCAAAATGATCTAAGCTCTTAAAAAAACCTGCTGAACAAAAAACACCCCCATACATCTTTTTAGTAGAATTTTGACCAGCAGTTTACAAACAGACTGAAGCTTCAATACTGCAAGGTAAGCAGAAAAAGGTTGTAAGCCGCCAAGTCAATCACCAAATCAAAGCAATTATAGAAGCAACCTTTACCTAGTAAGATCAGTAAATGACACTAAACCCCTATTATCATATTACTCCCAGTTTCCAGAGAGCAGAACTTTTTAAAAAAGTTGACCTTTATTAGAATATTGCTTAACCTTCTGTTATAATTCTCAAAGATGTTTCAGTAATACAAACAAATTATCATTAAAGGCAGGCAATTTTCTTGATGTGAAATATAGCAGACTATAGCAATGGAAAAGCAAGGTAAATCAGGCATTAAATGGCTGTCAGCACGCCAGGAGATCAAGATGAGCAGGAATGGAAGGAGAGTAACTGTGCCAAGATCCAATAATGTTGTAATATAAATGAAGAGGCAGGGTAAAAAATAAAAAACCCAACAGAAACAGGACTACTTTACACTGCCTTTACCGCCCAAATGCCTGTCTGAAACAACAAAACCATCAGAAGTCAGGAAAACTCTGTCTTCTAGTTTCACTATTTGTAAAAGTAAGAGATTTGTAAGTAGCCCAAGAGACAGCTAAATTTTTCAGGAACAAAAGAAAGGACACCAAAGAAACACAAGACTTTTTAAAAGAAGCTAACAAGGCTACTCCTCAATTTGTAATTTAAATGAATTTAACACATGTATAAAGGCACATTTACTTATATTATCCTGCCTACCGCAGCTTATCAATTATAACTCACGAAAGGCTGCAGCAGTACTGAAGCATTTTTTAAACTTAATTTATATTTCTATAAGACAACACAAAGTAATTCAAATGAAATACCTTAGTTGTACAGGTAGCACGCAAAGGTTCAACGAGCCTATCCAGTCTCTGCAGCACTGCGCTTGGACAAAGGGTAGACAGCCTCACCAACATTAAAAAGGTTAGCATCTAGGGTGAGGGAAAAAACCAATTCAACTATTAGTTATGCCAGCACATACATGGAGATATATTTCCTACAATGCTGTGTAACCTTTTGAATAGTCACACTTTAACGAAAATGGCAAATATAGTGAAGTACTTAAACATATGAAGTAATACTTTTACCATTTCAGTTTATTCACTAGTTAAAATACTTTAACCAAGTCGCTACTTCCACAGAGAAAAATGACAGCTAACCTTAATATCATAGTGATCCTTCAGGCCATCTTCAACATGGTTTAAGAACTCAAATATATCTAGTCTATCCAAACAGCTGTCCAACAGAGTATACATGCACTCAAAAGCTGCTTTCCTTATGTCCAAGCCATCATCAACTGTATGCTTAAATGGTCCCATTTCCACCTGTCAATGAATAAAACCACCAAAGTTAAGTAACACTTTTTTTAAAAATCAATCTGCTTACATACAGTTAGCACTGTTTTTCTTAGTTAACATACCTCTCTGATTAATTCCTTTCTGACTTTCGTTTCATTGTAAAGATGAGGAAGCACAGTATCTAAGAGGTCCCTTATCAAAGATGGTTTATTGTGGGCAGCTGAGTTAAACGTCACGAGGGCTACTCTCCTGACATTGAGATCTGGGTCCTCCAATGTCTTCAGAAAATCACCTGCAATTGTGTATAGAAATAAATCAACCTACGAGGAACTTTTTAATTTGCAACTTTAAAAATACCTTTGCTTAGTTTTAACCATTCAAGAAGATATATTTAGTGCAGGAGTTATTTTAGTACAACAGACACCTGCTATTTCAGCATGATTACACAAATAAAACCATAATCATATGAAAAGTATTAATATAATTGATATAGAGTATTTAATATAATGAAACAAAAGTAGGAAAAAAACCCCAGCCATGACAATGATATTTCAACTCTGCTTGTAAAGACATAGTATGTAAAATAATGAAAATTACATTTGACCATTCATTTTCTCCATTAAAATTATCTCAGAATATGCATTAGAAAACCATTTTCAATTCTGCAGTGCATGAATTGGAGAACACGTCTGAAGGAAACTACTGACACACTGACTTTTAACTCCTAAATTGGCACATACCAAGAATACCCAGTTTACTATAAAATAGGCCCACTCAGAATGTATTAATGTAGCAATATCTCTCTCATCCCACTCTACCCTCAAGCATTTTGAAATTAGATTTTCTATAGTTCTATAACACAACCTTGTTAAAATAAATAACTGCATGAATATATCCTATTTTCCCTCAATGTTTGTGAAGTTTTACTAGCAACTTCCATGAGGAGTAAAATTTTGCAAAGGAGAAAACCAACAAGATGTAAACACCAAAGTGACTTCTACGCACACAGGAGAAACTGGGAAACAAAACTCAAGATGACTGAGATTTTTTTAAATACTAGGTAGCAATAGTTTTTTGACTGAATAATCAATATAGATTTGCAAAAACCAAAGGGGCGAGGCAGCTTCAGTGTGGGAGGGATAAAAACCTAAAGCGTAAGCAGTTCTTGAATGTATTATTTAAAGAAAAAAAGGTAACCTTAGTGATAAAAATAACACATAGGAATTGACTTCATTTATCCATAAATAGAAACCTTGCTCTCCAGAAAACTTCATGCTTTTAAAGATAAATCTTCCCCCCACCCCATTAGTTTTAGCAGTATAGACAAGTTTTAACATATCTTTAAACTTGTAACTAATCAAGTATATTCCATTCACCATAACTTGTTAAACAAATCTAGAATACTTGGTTACACAAATGAGAAAAGTTCAAAAAGCCACAGCACTGCAAAGCTCTTTACCATGCTGATGTTACGCGGAAAGCTCTGACTACTTTATCCCTGTAAAAATATACACAATTCCAAATGCTTTCAGACCACAAGCATTATAGAATCATGACAACCTATATTAACAATTCAAAACCTGGTTAACACTCAGAATTCACACATGCATATTTTAAATGACTGTCAAATATTTCCAAGACCACCCTGTTGGATAAAGATAGTACACCTTACTACATCAAACTGATTTAATTTGTCAAAAATATGGGAAAAGATATCAGCTTTTGGGTCCTACCTTCCTAAAGGTCTGAGCTTCTTGTATGGCACATCAAAGCTCAATATATAGAATTGCGCAGAATTCAAACAAACTAGTCTTAATAGAAATAACTGGCTATTATGGAAACATCTCGTAACTCTTCCAACAGTTAATTTAGCAGCTAGTTCTAGCATCTGCAACATACTTACTTCTGATAACAAAAAGAACAAATTTTAAATGTAATTCAATTGCCTGAAAACAAAAAGTTTTCAGTAAAGAACTTACCTATGCAGTTCTTCAAGAGTGGGTCTATGGGTTGTGGATGATCAGAAATAGTGAACTTAACAGCAGTAACCACTGAACTTCGAGCATATGAGGACCCTAATACAAAACAGAAGTGTGAATATGCAAGATTAGAACAGAACTACAGAATCTAAATCATGCTCAATGCCATTCATTCTTTTTAGACTTCTAATATTCTTAGGAACATCAAACAAGAAATGTTATTTATTATTAGCAATGCAATATGTAACTCAAGTAATTCTATGGAAAAGACATTTTAAACACAGGAAAAATATCGTAGCACTTGTAACAAGCATGTAATGTTACCTGCTACAGAAAATTTGAGTAAGAAGCCTATTAGAACAGATTATTTATTATCCTATGTTGGCCTAGAAAAAAGCCTCTCCCCTTTAAAGTAGAAACACATGAAGAAAACATGAATACAGTTCTTGGTAGGAAACTGATTCATGAATTAAGCATCATGATCAGTCCTAATCCTTAAAAATTTCAGAATCCTTATCTGAAGATTAGGAATACCATAATTTACACCAAAAGGTCAACATGTTGCAATTGGTTTGTCATTCCCGCTTCTTCCCCTTTCTTAAATGTAACATCATTAATTGAAATACCACAATCTGAAAGCAGAACAGAGAAATAACTCTTCTTATGTATGACTACCAGCTTCTAGTAAAATTGAGGGAGAGCAAAACTTCAAGAGTATCACAAAATTTAAGCACATTATTTTCAAAACTAGATCCATTTATTAACAGATAGCACAATGCCACTTGCCATAAAGCCATAATACCTAATTGCACTACAACTACTCACCTGATGCCAAGTATCCCTTGAGTCGTGGAAGCAGAGTCTCTGGGTCTATTAACGTAAGCTTGCCCAGGCATTCAGCAACAACATTCCTTGTACCCTCTTCTGCACACTCACAGTGTTTCAGGAGTAAGGCCCAGATGTTCTCAACATATGGTTTGAGACCAATCACTGACGCAGAGCTAATTATTTCTTTCAAGGAATGAAGAAGAAGGTACTGCCTCTTAGGTTGACTAGTTATTTCTTGTAGGACAAATGGCAGATACTCAGGAAGATTGCCAACACTAATACTGCCTAAGGCGTATGATGCCGCGGATTTTACTTCTTCACTAGGAGAAGAGAACGCTTCTAGTATTACAGACTTCAGCTCAATTTGTCCACTTAAGTCAATGTGATGCCCAACTTCCCCAAGAGAAAGCAAAGCCAAAAGACGAATGGAATCTGTGGACCTTGAGTTCTTAACATCTTGAATGAACTGACCTACAACAGCCGGTCCTTCCTTAGGGCAGGCTCGGGTAAGGGCAGCAACACATTTGGCAATGGAATAGTAAGACTGCTTGTGAGTAAGTGCTGTGCTCTGTGAGTACACTGGACCCGTTAACATGCGCAGTAAATCCATATAGCCTAAATTATTTGTACCAGTCACAACCAAAGCTTGGAAAAATTCTAGCATGGCACTAAGTGCTCCACCCTGAAGCAGAGGCGATCTCACCAGCCCGATAAGTTCATTGAGAATGGAGCCACTAATCTTTGACAAGGAGGAAGGATATACTTTAGCCAGTGTTGTTAGAAAACTGATGGCCATCTGCGATACATGCATATCACTTTCACTAATCAGAGGTGGAAGCTCATCCAGGACAGCATCAATCATGGCAGCTGTCAAGCTGTCACTGTAATTCTTAATTAAAATATCTAGAGCAGAAAGTGTGCCCAGTTTCAAAGCTCGCTGGTTCTTTCTCAAAAAAGAAGCAAGAATAGGAACTCCTTCCCCAAGGATTGGTCTCAAATCTATCTTCAAAGGAGAACCAGCAATCAATGTCATGGCCTTCACTGTAGTTAACCGAGTGATCTCATTCTTCAGTCTCTCTAGAAAGATCTGAAGTGTACTAGGCAGGTCAGTGCCTAGGCTGTCACCAAGGCTACAAATTATTTGACCCATGCAAGATATTGCCCTTTCTTTCACCTCCTGATCAATGTCAGCAGCCTTTAATCTCTTGATTGTACAAGTAAACAAATCTTTGATGTAAGGAGTAGCATCAAAGGAAGTAGGCTGGTCTAATGGACGAATAACCTTCACAAGTTGTTGGGTAACCAAAAGTGCCTCTGATGTTATCTTGTAAAATGGGTCTCCAACACAAGCTACGACTGGAGGTACCAATGCTTGAACGTGAGGATGAAAGACTTGGGGAGAATGATTGCAGAGGATCACATACAAACAGGACAAAGCATCTATCTTCAGATTAGAAGAACTTGATTTGTCATTCAGTGAAAAAATTATTCCTGGAAGAAAAACAAAAAAATGTGGGTTTAGAGTAGGTATTTATAGTCTGCTAGAACACTTCAAAATTGAAGGTAGCTATATTGAATTTGTTTTACAGCTCCCAACCCTTCTTGAATGCTTCCAAGCCCCTTTCCAGCACTTCATTCAATCAATTAGTTTTTAAGCTTACTCTAACCAGAGAACATGGGCAATGTAATGGTTTGTGATCTATTCTCTTAATTATAAAGGAATTCTGAACCTTTAATATTTCCAAACTTACTTTTCACTGTTACTTCAAACTACAACATTTTAGGTTTCAAAAGCTATAATATGGCAACTTGATCTTGCATTTAAGAAGAAATTTTTTTAATGTAGCAGAAAAAAACCCTTAATCTTGGAGACAACCCTTGTTTTCAAGATTAATGGAAATATGTCACTAAAATATTTATATGGATCCATATAGTAGCTGATTCTTTTGCCACTTACTTTAAACAGAAGCCCCACTTCAACACTTTTGCAAAAAACAGTGAGGACTTAAATATTTCAATGTTTCAAAACTTCACATCCAATTTATTAATAAATATTTAAGTTAATAATACATTTCGCATACCTGGTACAAGTACAGGAACATGTTGTGTTAGGGCTCCAGGTAACACATTTACTAGTTCAGTTAGCATGTTAAAGCAACACTGACGAGTTTTCACACTTTTCTCCTTCATCTGTTTGTGCAAGGCTTTAACTATGTTGGGTACCTGTAATCATCATAAATCTGTTAATTGATTCAATAGCTGGCATTTCTTCCCTTATTGATTACTGGGGGGATATAAACAAATACGTGCACCCTATCCCTCTGACTTCTCTACAGAATTAAAGAAGTTATGGACACACAGGGAAATAAAGAGTCAAAATAACTGTTTTAAAAAGTAGTAACTTAATCTTAAAAGATAACTTGCATTAATAAAATTGTAAAGAGTAACAATTGAAAAGTCACTCAAATAATTCACTTAGAAAAAGTTTTGCAGCATTATCCTTTCTATTCTGCAAATAAAGCATGCTGTAGCAAATTAAGTTTTATCTTGACCATTAGAGCTTAGCTCTGCATACAGAATGCACAAAGTAACTATTCTCCTTTGGCAATTTGGCTACATGACATAGGACATGTAACTTTCACAGGTGATGGTAAACAACTGAAATCAAACAAGCAATGAGTCAGTAATTTCAGTTTCCAAGACTGCTGTACATTTTTGGGCCAGTTTACCTGGCTTGCTCTCCATGTTAGTACTACAGGAATAAACTGTAACCTGCATATGAAGAGAGCATGATAAAACACATTTAATGAAATATGCTTAGGAACAGAGTGCAACTTCAGTATGTTTTCTCAAAGATAACAAAAATCTTGACAAGTAACCTGACTCTGAAGCATTGTCAAAGGTGTCTCTCCTTGTTCCATTGCATCAGGATCACAAAGCCAACTTTGCACAGGTCGAGTTTGTTTTAGAAGAGAAAGATATGCATGGAAAACATCTGCTTTAACATTCTCTTCACGTTCTTTGAATCTAGCTATTAAAGCAGGAGATACAGTTTTGTAGAATTCTGGAAGCATTTCATGTCGTGTGCTAACCACAGCATCCAGACATTTAGCAGCTGCACGCCTCACTTTCCAGCTCATGTCATCATCATCACTATATTCATCATCGCTCCCTTGAAAAAATAAATTATGCATAAGTTCAAGTCTAGACAAGCAAAGCACCAAGTTTTATTTTAAACAATTAAAGAAGAACACAGTTGGGTTCTCTGCATAAGACACACAAAGAAACAGGTTCAGAAGTATGTTAAAAGGCATACATATAAGGAGTCTTCTAAACAGTCTAAGTTGAAATTCCCTGCCAATTTTTTATGCTAGTCTTACACATGTATTAATTTAAACTGCAAATAGGACAAGGAGGTTTCCATCATATTTACAGCCTAACTACTGATTTAAAGCATATTCCTCTTTATTCCTGACATAAACAACAATGCAAGAATGAATATGAGCTGATCAAGATCCAATAACCGATTCTGTTTGCTTCTTTCTAGGAGTAAATCAAACCATACACTGACCCAAAAAATAATAACAAAAAAGGAAATAAATAATACAGACTTCTCAGGTGCTAAAGCAACAACTGCAGCTCATTCTTTCCTCAAGTAATGAGGATGCAATGCTCTTGGTTCAGATTACTTGTGTGTCCAAGTTTTCATAAAGCTTAGATATGCAAATGCATTCCCACAATATTAACAATAAATACATTATGCCTTTCAGTCTAAAACATTTTTTAATCCTACAGAAAAATACTGAGCAATTTTCAATTTATTCTGATTTTATGCATTAGGTAACAATAATATATTAGTGGGAAGTAGTCACAAGCCTTTCCTATGCTGCAAATGTATTTTCAGTTCATTGACTGATGTTCTTCTCACTCTAGTTATATCATGCTACATGCTTCTGCCTTTTTCCACCTTTAAAGTATTTTAGAATATTTGTCGTGTATTTTATGTTCACCCTTGGAATTACTTATCTACAGCAACAATATCCTATACTTTTATTCCAAGAAGTAAGTACATAAGATAGGTTTAAAAGAGGTGAGTTCATAAGGTATGTTTAAAAGAGGTACAAATATTGAACATGAAACTATACAAGTCATTCAAATGCTAGTTCTTAGTAGCAATACCACCTATACTAATTTTCACAGACAGGTGCAGGATCACAAGCTCATCCTCTCCCCCAAACCAAAAAGAGAATATACCTTGATCATCATCATCACCACCATCAGCATCCATAGCATTTTCATCTTCATCCTCATCATCATAATTGTAATTGGGATCATATGTAAGATATTTAAGACAAATGTTTATAATAGTAGATACATGAGGATAAACTTCTTTAGGACACCTGTGTAATACAAAAGTACAATCAATGCCAAATTACTTTGAAGAACTAAAATATTCCTAAAACATTTCATGCCGCATACTGGTTTTGGAGACATTAGCCAACACAAGTAACATCAATGCACAGATCTGAATTACAGAAATTCCCAAAGGAAGGTCAGAAACGGCTGTGCTACTGTGTTAACAGGATCTGCCAGATTGGAATGTTGCAGAGGACTAACATATGCCTCTGGATATCAATGTTTTTGTCACCACTAGTGGACGCAAAACTATTTCCCACCTCCTGTTTGCACAAGCAGCAAAGGAACAGTACAAAGTTTCTGGAGTACAGACATAGCACACTGCTGAACTGTTAATTTGTAAGACAGTTATAGGAACAGTTCCAGCTCAAGGCTTGCAAAAATATTTTCTGTGAGGGAGATTGTCTCTTGATAGCTTACAACCAAATGGCACACTATTAGATGCTAAGAAAGCCTGAAATAGGTACTGAGAATGGCTTACCTCCTAACAAAGGATTCAAATGCTTGAATGCAGTACTCTCGTAGCTCATCATCATCTACATTACAAAACTTTACAACCAAAGGAATTATTTTCTCAAGATATTCACCTGTTAAGAGAAAAAAATAGCTAAGTAATTAGTCTCACCTAAAAACTTTCAAGTAAAAGATAATGTATATATTTTTCTTACCTATTCTATGACCTGCTTGCCTACTGATAGCAGCAATACACTGTATATAGGTCCTAGTTGTTGACATGGAATCATTTTTAGACAGCTCTGTCAACAGATGTTCAATGAGGTCAACAAAAACCATATTGCCACAACTCATAACCAGGTGACCAAGAGCAATGATGGTTCTTTTTCTCACAGCAAGTCTTGGGCTGGTCAGCTGGGGGAGCAGACAGGTCAGAATTGAAGGATGGAAGTTAACAAGCAGTCCTCCTTGCCTTAAAACAGACAAAACACAAACTCAAACCAATTGAATCTAGATAATTTTGTTCATATACTGTACAACAATCCTTTAAATATTCCCTAAAACATCATAAATATTCCAATTAATTGTTTAAATGTAAGCTTTTGGAACTTTTTAAAAGAAGAAATGAGTTTAAAATATAAACAAATATAAAAATAAACATTAAAATAAGCTTAAAACTACAGTTCTCAAAGATTAAATAATACAGTAGTCCATCTATAAATCAATTACCTTCAACACATTCACTTTTTTCCTAAATTAAGTTTCACCTGTACTTAATACCTTATCATATTAAATCACATTATTTTGACATTTGACAAAATGAAGTTCAAGCTTAAAGGAGTATTTATCAGCATTCATGAGCATATTAAAAGAGGAATGTTTACCTGCTCAGCATATCAGCCATGATATCCAGTGCCTCCAGTTGAACAGACACATCTTCCTGCTTGGCTATAGCACTAGTGAGACGCCCCGTGATCTTTTTGCAAACATTAGCTGCTAATGCAGAACCTGAAAGTACAACAAAACCTCAGCATTTTCATAATATTAAGAAAACCAGTTTTTAACACCAGAGATCATGTTTGTGACTATGGAAAGCAACCTGATCTCAACAGAAAGCTTTTCCCACCTAACAAAACAAGCTTGAATAGTCAGTTTGTTTGCTAATGTCATGTATGCTCTGCACTGGAGCTGAAAGGCTATTCGTGTACAAACAGGCTGAGGAGGAGGGTTTCTTGTGCCAGAAGGTATATACAACAGAAAGGACTCTGCTTTTGGTAGGCCAAGCAATGGCAAGAAAAGGCCAAGACAAGTCTAGAGCAGTAAATGAAAGGACTGTAGGAAATGAAGAAATAAACTATATGATAAGGAGAAGCACAGAAGTAGACAGAGCCACCTCTAAAGAACAACTGTATAATGAAAAAGCAAAAGAAAATGATTTTGTATAAGAAGCTACTTAAGTATTAAGTACCTGAAATAGTGCTGAGTCATTTGAGAAAGGGGGGAAAACCATATACCCAAAGTATTTTAAAATACAAGAAAAAATGTTTTTTCCACAACTCTGTAGTTCACTCCTTCCCCAAACTGTCTAACGTTTCAAGAAATTATGAGAAGGAACTCATGTCATGGTAAGAATTCCCCGGTGGTTTGGGCTCATCTTCACATGCATGAGATTTTTTTTTTCAGTCATGCTTTGGGAATTTTAGTATGAAATTATTAGCACTCCAATCTATGTTAAATCTAGTTTATATATATATATATTTTGGCTAATTCTTAACTACAAATAAAACTAAACCATAACAATTACACAGTGTTACCATGGAGCCTAAGAAAAAAGACAACAATCTATGTTTGAGTTGAGAGAAAGAAATAACACATTTATTTTTATATTATGAATATGAATTACTTTGAAAGATTTTGAAAATACTTTTTGAGCTTTACCTCCACCCAAAAAACTCCTTTTGTTCTGTGTAGACAAACAAAAGTGTAAAAGCTTAAAATAAATCACTTAAAAATTGGTTAATTACATAAAGTTTATGCATCTCACTACTGCTTGATAAAAGCAAGATTTACATGTCGACTTTCAAAAGGGATACCAAAATCAGAGCTTTTCCTCAGTCTCCAAAAAATGTCATTCCCAAAGCCTTTTTAATCACTTCTCTATTCTCATTCATATCCTACACTATGGTATTTGAAAAGCACTTAAATAAAAAAAGTAATGCCATTAAGTGATGAGCTGTTCAACATTAGTATCACTTTTGGAGGAAAGACTGCCTTCATTTAAACCTACAGGTAAGCATTCCAGTAATTTAACAGGCAACTGTTAGAAACACAAGGTCCTTTCCAAAACACTTCCCAGAAACCGAGACAAGAAATCAGAAAAATACCTAAGTTGTAATCAATTTTAAAGTATACTATCAATCAAAAACCAAGATGAGATTTAACTATGACAGCACCCTAGAAATGCTCCACCAGGCAATCATTAAAATGAAGCTTTTACATTCAACTTGTTATACTGAAGTTCATATACTTTAAGTTTGTTTCCACATTAACGCAAACCTTCAGTGAAAAAAAAGTTTTTAAACTAGTAAAATCTAGCAATACAGCCAGAGGAGAAACTAAATGGATATTTGTGAAATTAGTTCCAATTCTAAATGAACTGAATCCTCTTCAATAAAAGATCTAGCTTTTTTATTTTTTTGCATTAGTAAATGATACAACTACATAAAGCCTTGAGTACAAAATGTCTTACCACTGGAAGCTGGGGGAAGTTCTCCAATCACAGTTTTAAGACCGATGCTTGAAATGTCACGTAACTGTTCTTTATCTGAGAGCATGTTCGTACAGAGGGTATCTACAATGGTCTCCACTTGATACTCCTTCACTTTACTCACCAAAGGTCCAAGGCTGTATAAACAGTAGAAAAATATTAAATCTGAAGTAAAACACCTCATTTTATTTCAGTATTTAGCATTCAAGTCACAAACCTAAAGTTGGGTTTGGTAGCAATCCAAAGCAGAATTTTAACATCTGAAAGCCTTCAGTGGGTTAAGTCACTAACCTGTCTCCATAAACTGAGTGACAAAATGCTCATTTAGTGCATGTTTTTTATCTAGTGCTGAAAACTGTTTTTGCTTGACTTTACTGCTTCAGTCTCAAAATGAAATTCCCTCTCACTTCTCAGTTAATGACAAGATTTATAACCAAAATTGCCAAGCCAGAGCCATTTGTTCACATGCTTCACCACCAGTGCTTGCTTAATTCACAGATAAGTACGCAACATTCTTAATTACTGCATCTTTATTGTATACAACACTTGGATTCAATCTGATATACACTCAGACTCCTTCTGTACCTTAGAGTGCCTTCCTTATTACAATGCAAATGGTAAAATAATAAACATGGCATGTCCTCCTTCACACAGACTACAAGCACTGCTATACATGCAGCACAGTTACCTTTCCTCTTTTCTCTGAGTTTTCAGTCATTCCAACCATTTTGAGAATTGCAACAATTTTGCATTCATGTCAAATGCTCCCATTTACTCAAAATACTAAAATCGCAGATGGCCTAGTAATGTCTAGTTCATTGCTATGAAACACAGCATCCTTCACCACCTTTCTAGCCCCATCACCAACTTCCAGCATCTCTCCACTGTTAATGTTCCATTTCAAAAGGGAAGTTATAGAAATACCTGAGCCTTGTATCAGCTCTAGCCTTCCATTCACCTGTGAAAAGCCTCTGTAAGAACTCCAAGGACTTAACCTTTCTTCTACTACCCTTCCAACTTCTCACTGCAAATTTCCTTATCTAGTTTCTCCCTATTTTAAAACACCTGCCTTGAGACAAGGCATCTGAGAAATGGGAAATTCATTTGGAAACACTTTAAATTACCAAATATTTTAATTTAATTCAATTCCCTCAAACATACGTTAACAACTAATACCTCAGGCTCTGGAGAAAGTGTTGCAAGCTGTCCATCAAAAAACAGCAGTCAACCCACACATACAGTAACTACTCTTAAAGACATACTCCCTTGTTTCAAAAGCTTTTGTTCTCTGTAGGTTGATCTTGCCATCTATTCTCTCTTTAATTCTCTGTGGTGACATCCATGATATCACTACCCAATTCAAGAAAGCATGCTTACTAATGAGACATCAACATTAGACATGAGATGTGACATGAAGCTAAAGTTCTAATAGGTTTAGGTTCTGCACTGACCCCAACAGTCACACAGAAGGAAAAGCAATGTATTGACACAAGAACTGAGAGAGCAGTAGTGAGGGCCATCTACAGAAAAAGTAGGAATTGTGAATTGGAAGTGTAGCCCACCAGCAGAATTAGCAAAACCCCACGTGTACCTCCAGAAACTACTTATTTTCTCTTTCATGTGCATCAAAGGGATGAGAAGGATTGGGACTTGGTCTTGTGCACAGAACACCCTCTAGTTGTTTTGCAGCTGTTCCAGGTGTCCCACCAAGGAAATGTTACAGCCTCATTTTCAACAGTACCCCAATGCTTTTCCTTCTGTGAAACGCACTTCGCGTTATACACATCACCATCAAATTCAACCTCAGCCATAGTCAGAGATCACAGAAGATTTTTAACAGATTTTACATTTGTGCTCTCAGTGTGAACTCTGAAGAGCTGTAAAGTGTGAGGATTGTAAGTGAGCTCTTTGTATCAAAACAACCTGGATAAGATTTCCTATGTATGCTTCATCTACATAGCAAGTAATAGAGCAAACCTTGCCATCAAACTTGGTTGAATTCAGTTTCACAAATTCATATTAAAACCTGTTTTTTTGCCAATACCTTTGATGGTGATTGTTTAAGCAGCCTAACCTCCCACTCACAACACAAGGAAGGGTGAAAATTTTGTACCTGCCCTTCAACTTTGTACACAATGTATGCAGACAACTTCTCTATAGATCAGAACTATAAAACTGAAATATGCGGAAATCAATACATATGAACAAATGCAGAAAAAGGAGCACCTTAAAGCCCATCCCAAACTGCATGGCAAAGGTCATCACCAGGCAGCCATTACGAGAGCGAAGGCCTCGCTCCGCACTCTTTTTATGTCTGGGTTGATGTCATGTGGGATGGAACATCCCCTTGGTCAGTGTGAGTCAGCTGGCCTAATCTGTGTCCCCTCACAGGATTTCGGCTCCCGGCTCAATAAGGAATATTGAGCCCAGGAGCAGCCAAAACATGGGCCCATTATCAACACTCCTCTAGTTACCAATGCTGAGCACAGCTGCAAGGGTTACAATGGGAAAATAAATTGCGGCTCACCCAGGCTCACTGCAGACTGCATTAGAATGTACTGCCTCCATATACACTTTAGCTTTTTCAACACTGAACTTTAACACTGTATACACCTGCTTTTCATTGAAGTTTATACTAGCAAAGATAATTGAAACTAAAATATCTATAGGACTCATAAATACTAACACTGGAGAGTAAAGTCAAACTGAAACCTTAGAGGAAAAATGAACAAACTAACTTTTTATCAAAACAAGACTAAGATCAAGAAAGCAAAGTTCAGAATTGCAAATATATGCCACTATTCACTACCAGTGTGCCAGATTTTTGAGACTACTTTGAATTAGGACTTTATGGTCACAACCTTACTGAAACATGGAAGCAGACAGCATTACAAGCAGATAATGACATTATTTGTAAAACAGATTAACATAAATAACAATAAAACAAGTTCCAACTGCAAGTATTTCTCTAGTTCAACTCCTTGTCAAGTGCAAAGGGAGTATGCTGTCCATAGCTTAGAAGCCACTACAGAGTAAATCGAAACCCACATGATCCAAGTTCCTCTGACACTCAGTTTTCTCGTCACTATCAGAGCATCACTTTCCATTCTTCCTGCTACAAAGGCTCTCAAATATGCTCAGAGCTCTCCACACCTTTCACACTTCCTGCTTTCAAAGTCCCCTCTGCCATCCCAAACCCATCCCTCACAAACCACAGAGCTCACACCCCAAGACAACTGTAGACCCTCAAAAATCAGTGTTGCACCCAATCTGACCACCCATTTGCTCTACTCCTGAAAAAAAGAAGTGTTCCAACAACTCAAACTGAACTGTTAGAGCTGTTGGAGAGAGCAACACTGGATGACTAGGCTCAGATTCAGAAGACTTTAAATCAGTTAATTCCAGATGGACTCAAATGGGCTGGGATCTATGGTCTTCATGCTTGGATAGCTGGCAGTTATGGCTCTGTGAAGGAGAACAAACTCAAAACACATCCTCCATTCCAAAAACTGTTGTGTGTACCCCACTGCAGCTACACACTCTTCTTTCCTAGGCCCAAGATTTCAGTGGCAAGAGCTAAATATCATTAAAAAATGCCCAGCAGAAGCCAAAGACAACAACCAAGACACGCAGACAGGAGGAGGACATGGACAAGCAAGCTCTTGTATTCAAGCACTATGCATGACTTACAGGATGATAGTAACCAGAGTAAGGTTCAAAGTTTTGGCAGCAATTGTCTGTCACAATGTTAGGCAAACTTAGCAGCTTCTCCTTCAATGGCCACACTCATAATGCCTTACCACCATGAACTCAGAACAGTGCTTGCACTTGAGGCACAGCACTTGGATTAACATCCACGAATATGCAATCCTCAAATCAATCACACCAACACTCTTCATGCCTTCCTTCACAAACTGTAACATGATGGGTTTCATTCTTTCCTTTACCCACCCTACCCATGTGGCAAGACCTGCTGAAAATACTGGGAATGTGTGTATGGGGCTGGGGAGGAGGGAAGAAGGCAGCAAAGGCAAAACATATTTATCAAAACCATGTATTCAAACATCACTTACAACTAACTCAGTTTTGTTAATACACAAAACTTGGAACTAATTTGACATTAGTCAAACTAGGCCTCCGACATATGAAATTGATGCATTATGATCACACCAATGCCACAAATTCTGGAAGTTTGCAATTTACTCATTTTGCAGAATATTTTATGGAGAGAGAGAGATAGCTTTAAAATAAAGAGACAAGAACAGCTTTGGTGTAACTTTTCTGGAAGATAGAGCATACAGATAATCTCAAGAGAACTGTTAATTGAGATACTGACTGGTATCTGATCAAAGGCATAAAAATAAGACCTTTAAGTGCACAAAAATGAAGATGTAATGGAATATTCTCTCATATTTTCTCACTTGCTTCAGCAGATCGTGCAGGAATGAACAGCTCTGACAGAGAACCCTTCATTAAAAGCAGTCAAACCTCAGGTCCTAACCTGACAGTGCCCTTTAATTTAGGAAAACAGCACTGTACTGGATTCTTCAGATTCCATTAAACCATCTCCACAGCTACTAAATCCCCAAGAGTATGGGCTGAGGATCATATCCACAATCCAATCTGGTCATTTCACTGCTTCAATAATGTTAAATTAATAATGCAATCTTATTAAATTAATTTTTACAACTGATAGTGGTAAAGACCTTTTCCCTCTAATAGAAAAACTCCGAATAAACCTACACAGAAGCATTTACGAGCACAGATTAACACCAAGAATTATCTCTGAGACACAAATACATCAAGCCATCCCTAGTTGCAGTTGAAACATTTGCTCAAAAAGCTCACAGCTTTCTCCACAACTTGACTTCACTCTTCAGCCAAGCTTTCCCGTCGCAGTGATTCATTGACACATCTATATATATATACACAGCTTCTCTCCAAATACACTCCACTGTCAGTCAGTGGCTACTCACAGCACAGTTGCACTTGTCTACCCTTGGAGCACAGTAAACTGTTTTGCAAGCAATGCAAGCATAAATCAACTAGAATAGAAACCAATACAACTCCAAGGTATGACTGTCCACAGCCAGAGAAATTCACTACGCCTTTCAGTAAACACACTATGGCATACACGGTTAGAATCAGCAGCAACCACTTCTCATCTGTAATGCTGCATGCTCCAACTAAAGTACTGCGAACAGAAGCACACGGAAAGACAAACAAGCACGCGTACCATTAGGGAAGCATACACAAATAAATCTGAGTAACAGCATCCTTTAAAAAATATGGTAAACCTGCAGAGTAGCAATCCTGAAAATTTACTTTTAGTCAATATGGAGAGAGTTTGCCATCTGGTTGGTGAAATTCCAGGTGGCAATGTCATCCCTCCTCTCATGGCCAGAAAAGTCACGTCTTCTGCTTTTTGCAGTGATTCTGTGATTCTCTGTGTAAAAGTTCCCTTAAGAACATCTGTGTGAGTGTCCCTGCCCATTTGTGTATTTTCCCCTTCATTTAGCAACTAGCAAAATCAGGCTATGCACAACATTTCCATACTGGAAATGTCCTTTTAAGGCCAGGCAATCTGCCCTCCTGAAGCTCCTTCTTTCCTCCCCTTGTGAAGGCAAGTTTCAAGGCAGAGCAGCTTCAAGGTAGCCCTACACTACCATGGAGGGCTTCTGGTGGGTCGACTCTCTGTGGCATCCCCTGTCACGAGTCTTTCCTGGGGAACTGAAACACCCCAAAGGAAGAACAGTGGCCCAAACTTGAAAGTAAGCAAAATAAGCCACCACCTTCTCTCTTTTTTATCTCAAGCTAGGACTGTGTCCTTGCAATGAGATCCCATTAATGGGAATGCTCCTTTTACAACAGCTTGTGCAACTCTACAAAAATACAACATCCACATCCTAGAGACCCACAGCTGACACCATCTTTTTATACATCAACTCTGATAAACCAGAAGCAGGCCTCCACCAAAAACCTCTTGGTTCTTAAGTGAAAACATCTCAAGTTATGTTAAGGACTTATTTTAAACCTGAGCTGTTGAACAATTAGTAAATACTTTTGATTTTAATATGTTTGTTTTTCAAATGTAACCTATGACTAACTAAAATAATCCCAGCAAAGGCCAGTCAATTAGACTCATCTCAACGAAGTACAGGAAACTCTTTTTTGCTGTTTTAAAGATGGCCAAACCACTTAAATGACATACGGACAAACATGTTAAATTAGTTTCTAGAAAGTGTTAAATCATGTTTTACCTGAATCAGAACCTAGTTATTCAATATCTTAGTTCAATAAAGCAGACATACCAATTGTGAAGTAAATTTTAAAAAAGATTGCCTCAAGCTTCTCTGGCCTTCAAAATCAGTGGACATCACTTACACACTTTATTATTAGTCCCAGATTACAAACTAAGTTTATCAAATGTTGAAAATAAACTGTAACTTTCTTTTATAAAATCAATTCTGACTAAAAAGCTTTTGCACTTCAACACATATTTTCCACACTTGAAGGCCATTTTGGATACTGTTGATCTTTTTCTTTTCACTAGACAATAATTCATGTCCAGTTTCTCTCAAAGTCAAAAGCTCATTCAGTTCCTATGTAAAATAGACAGGAACACAGTCTCCTTTAAGTTACATACATTTGAAAATAAGGGTGTTCATAGTGTAGCTCTGTATTAAGAAGATTGACACAAACTCATGATCATTTATAATCTCAAGTTGGCATATTTTAACAGCTATCAAATAAACACTTTTATTTACAGGGAAGAGTTAAAATTCACAAATTAAAAAAAAAAGAGTTCAAATCACCAGTATAGTATGATGTGCAGTAGTGAATTACCACAGCATCCAAAATGCTTTAAAGCTGCTGAACTGGATCAGCCACACAACAGCCAACACATGCATCATCCTGTTCTCACTAATGACTCAAGACTCACAGCGTCAGGCAGAGTTCCCTACATTGAACTAGTGCCCAGAGAAGTCACACTGGTACACGCAGAGGAACTGCAGTATCACACGGGAGGAATCACTGAAAGTACTTTAGTCCCACTTTCCCCTGCCCCTCCATGGATAGAAAGATATCTGTGAGCATGTCTGGGTGCTTACAGGTTTAAGGAAACGTCTCACAGTGTGAATCAATAACGATTTCTAAATATAGTTTTAAATGGCAGAGTAGTAAACAAAAGAAAACTGCTCACAATGAGAAGCAGTTCATCCTTAAACTGCAACACTGAATCTATGAAACAATAAATGTGAAATCTAGGCTAACAGAACACAACCAACATTATCATCACTGAAGAACAACTCCACCCAACACAGTATGTAAGCTCAGACAAACTACACTGCTTGACTAATCCAGATGCATGTAGTCTTAAAAAAAGATACAGGCAGTGTAACTACTACTGCCATAAGGTGTACAGGATACCACGCTGGGCTACAGTAACAGCTGTAAACTAAGAACAAACAAGCTCATCCACATTTTAACCAACAGAATCCTTCCTACTCAAGTGTGAAAACAAGCCCAAACCAGGAACACTGCATACTTGTTGCTACACTTGCCTAAAAATACGTACTGTTTTATGGCTGCTCCAGGCTGGTTTAAATCTGCTGTTGTTCAGTGACCTCAAGAATCAAACCTTGCAAGCACGATCCTTATGCAAGAGTTTCTTACCTCCTCTGCCATTCAGAGCATTTAGAGTCATCTACACGTAGAGGAAGCTCCCCTAAAAAGCTGTAAAACTTTTCACCCTTCCTCAAGCAAAGATCTATCTCAAATACAGATTCAAAGGTATACAGGATTGTCTTAAATCCCTTTTTTATGAGAGAGGGAATCTACTTCAATGGGTAATCAAGTGCCAGTCTGATAAAAGTTACTGCCAACAGTGTCTAAAGTTCATCACAGAATTTAAATTAAAAGAGAACTAAACACAGTATGCTTTCCTCAATTAAAAGTGCCAGAAAATTAATAATAGAAATACACAAGGACACAAAATATTCAAAATCAAAAAGTCAAGAAAAATATGCTGGCTAAAATTAACTTCCCAATCAATCAGGCTTACACCGGTGGTGTAGTAGATGGAAGACTCTAGATCAGCTTGAACTATTTTAAAAAAGATACAGCTTAACAGTATTCAGCCTCTCCCACCCTTCAACCCCACTAAAGTTTCTACCAAAGCTCATCTGATTGCAGGATGAGAGCACTAAGCCAGAAGAAAACTAAGTCCCCAAAGCAGTCTATTACAAAACTAGATGAGAAGTAGTGCAAGAAAAAGGACAAGGAGGACAAGAACAGCAGAGCAGCAGCAGCATTAGCTCAGATTGGCTTAAAATTGCCATGAACAATAATGTCAGTATACCACCTGCCTTAAGTAGAGCATCCTCTAAAAGAGTCGTGTATATCTGCAAGTGATTGGGATGTAAAAAACAAAAACAACAAAAAACCAACCAACCAACACAACAAAACTTAATACATTCTGGAACCTTCTACACAAATGTTCACACCTGAAGATTTCTCCATGATGTTTCTTGTCTCATTACACTGAATTTAACACTGTTCCTTAACATAATTTGGATTTCTGAAAAACACTCCAAACTTGAAAGTGATCCTGTCACATTAATTAAATCCAAAAATTTTATCAGTGCATCAAAGTAAACTTGAAAAATTTAAGAACTGTTAATAAGAACTGGACATGTGCACACACAGACCCATCCATCTATTTTCTCATTCTCTTCCCTTTGCAATCTTTCTTTGATGTTTTAATAAGCATTATTTGTACTTCAGATCTTAAATTCTAACACTGTCATTAAAGACTATGTTATATAAGCTGTGTCTGTGTGTATTAATCTAAACTTTAGGATAACTTTAGGATGTACACTGAAAATGAGCACTGCATGTATGTTACAATGTAACTTCTTCACAAAGACTTAACTTCACACAAAGACAATTCTAAGCCTGAGCCAAGTTTCGTAACAATATACTCGTCTAATTGAGTACAATCAATTTGTTTCAAAGCCATAGAACTTAAGTTGCACTGTGAGGAACTCAGTCATTCCAGAAGTTTGAATTAAAAAGAAACACGATATTTTGTTGTTTCTTAAAAAAAGGAGGGGGGTAAGACACATTTTAACAACACAGCAACTCTGGTGAGAGTAGTGAAGGAGTAGTGACAATTACGTGCTACTGACATCAAACTTTGGTTTGAAACTTGACATTCCTACATTAGTTTATCTGTGCAAAGTATTGGTTACCATCACTTAAAGTATTTCAGAAGCTGAAGCAAGCACTGCTTCTAAGTACATAAGCAGAGGTGTACACAGGCTTTTTCTGCTTTGCTAGTGTGACATGGCAAACTGTGAAGGATAACAAACTGAGACAAACTCAGCTAGTCACAATGTGAAACTTCTCAAGCTCTTGTGTAGCCAGCTTACTGCAATCCATGCCTCATGGAATAAAGGTAGTACAGATGGACTATAAAAAAACCTAAGCTCACAAGCAAGAAACATTCTCAGAAACACCAGAAGCTTCTTATGAAAGGCCCTCTTTCAAGGGCACAAAAAGTCAGAATGACCAAGAACAAAAACCTAAATAAATGTGGCACCTCTTTAAAGGGTGTTCTGTAAAAGTCACACCACATGTAAAACTAAATAAAGTGAGGAAGAGAGGGAAGTGAAGCAACAGAAGTCTCTGAAATGCAAGTAACTGCACCCTGACCCCATAAAACATTTACAGTTCCTGTAGAGCTTGTAAAACCATTAACACAGTATTCTGAATGCCAGTGAAAAGGGAAGTTCCATATTTGATAACCAAGACCGTATCTTTACCCTTTTGTGTTTTCATTTCTGCTTGAAAACTCCTCCAATACTACAATTCTTCCCCTACACATCATTTAACTTCTCACAATCAAGTATCAATGTGGCAACCACTGCTGAATTATAAGTTTTTTATTTGCTTAGCATTCAAGAATAATCACCAAAGAACAAGCGTATCACTCAAATACTTTCAGCAAGGGCTGCATATGCATTTGCTGCCCGAAATGCCAAACCTTAATCACCAATGTCAATAAAATATAGTTCTGTAAGAAATACTATTAAGGCAGGTAAACCGTAAGAACAAGGGTTCCTTTGCTGACATACATTTCACAACTATTTTGTGTAGCAGTGATCGCTTCAGTTTTTCAAAACTATGTTCTTCAGTCATCATACAATTCTTTACATCACAGAAAAAGAATACCTACCATTTGACAGCTAAGTTTTGCACCTCACCATTTTTATCTTCCAGCAATTTCAAAATCATCTTCACCACCTTTCTTTCACTGTCATCATCCAGCTTGATAGAATCTTTCTGCAGTTCAGTCATCAAGTCATTAGTAGCCATAAACCTGACAAAAGATGGTCAGACAATTACTGTTAAAAGGATACAGGTTATTCAGTGTTCAGGATTCAAGATGCTCAGTTTCCACCATTTGTTATCAAACAAATCATTTTCAACACCGGATGACTGTGTGTTTTGTGATGCAAGTAGGATTTATAAAATAGAAATAAGAAAAACTGTACTTGAAAAGGACAATAATTTTTGCGTTAGGTCATCAGCTGATGAGAACAGCTACATATTCTACTTCCAGGGTTTGCATTACATTCCACATGATCTCCACAAAGAAAAACTGACACTTTCGCAGATACTAAGTAGTCCTTTCATTAGCTACGCTGATGTTGTAGAAAAAAGCTATTTTTAAAAACTTGCTTTACAAAATTACACTCTGCTGATTTTATTTTAAAACAAATTTTAAGTAAGAATAAAAACAGTTTCTCAAATGTTCTCTCATTAAATTTGCAAAAGCCAAACACTAATTAATGAAGGGAGAAATAATAATTACGCTTGTGTTTCATGTGTTTTTTATTTTCTTGCCTTGTACAGACTAGTTTGTTTACAATACAGAAAACAGCTGATCCCATTTATCCAGACCACAGTTCAGGGTGCCACAGTAAAGAACAAGATGAATTGAGAGATCAAGAAAATAAAATCATCTTTCACAGCCATTAATCTACCATTTAATAGCAGCCATATCCACCAACAGAAGAACATACTGATAAATGACATTACAAAAATATTGCCTTTATGCCTTTTGTTTGTTTTCCTTCTGAAGGCTGTTTCCCAATTCGTTCTTCTTTTGTTAAGTGCCCTCTCTTCTCAGAAGCAGCAATACTGATGTATGACTCAATCACAAATCCCATGGGCTTTGGTACCAACACTGACCCCCATTCAAAGCCCCACGTAACAAGGCTTTGTAGTTAAACAGTTAAGGGTGACATTTGGACTTCAGGCACATCAGCGTCAAACAGACACCACTTGAGCTCAGGTCTTACTTGGAAGGTTATCTCTGCAGCCTGACATGTCAGATACTATTTTTTATTGAAAATGAAAGTCAAGACCCTGCATAATCTTAATATGCTTCACAAATGCCAGATGTCTGCCCTCACATAATGGACCCCAACTTGTCCTGTCTTCTAATACAGCACTTCCAGACTAATAGTCTCAAGGTGTTTCTAAGATAAGATCCCACTCATTTTTCATTCACTCCAACAGCCCCACTGAGGCAAGCTTGCAGTCTGGCAGGAACTGGATGTGCACATAAACAGGCTGTGAATGCAAACAGTATTCGCTTTTAAGCACAGCAAAGAAAAAACTATTTGGTAAATAAAGGTAACAGACAGCTGGGATAGAATTTAAGGATATACATGAAATCACACAGGACAACAACACGCAAAAATTGACTCCAAGTTACTGCCACACTGATCTCCCTTTCTGAAAAACTTAATAGCTTCCTCTCACTTCCTGGGTCAATAGCTCCTATTTCCCAGCCTTAGGAGTTCACGTGCACTCATCACCTAACTTGTCAGTTCCTAAACTCCTTCTCCAACCCCAAGTGCCTCAGCAGTCTCTGTGCTCAACTGCAACTCAAACCCCAGATGGGGACAGGACGGCCAGGCAACTTTAGTTTGAGTAGCTGGTATTGAGAAACACAGTTTTGAGTAGTTTCAATCTGACTTTTATCCCAACTGCTTCTTCCGCAGGCACATCAAACTTTACCTAGTGCAGAGCCGAGGGATGTCAGCAGCTCCTCACACCCTGCACTCTGAAAAGTCATTCTCCTTCTCCAGTGAGGAGACTTCTCCTATCGTCAGACTGTACAGTGTCACCTTAACATTACTGCCCTTTTTGGAATTTAAGCCTGGGTGTCTGTGGGGACAACACATCCCAAAGAAGTACTTCCAAAGCAGTACATTACATCTTCCAAGTTTGCATTGGACAAGTCAGTTATCTAAAAAAAAGGAGGATTAAATTTTACAGTAAAGTGGTTACTTGAGCAACGGTTTATACTCAGCTCCCTGATACCACCAAGTTAACTATTTCATCCCTATTCAAATATACATAATCTGATAATAAATGCACTTAAAATTACTACAGCTAAATGTTATTTTATCCATTAGGCAAACACATGATATACACAGGTTCACAAAATGTTACTGCATAAAAGCCAGTTTCTAAAGGTTTATCATCACACACTTTTTATCATTTGTAAAGTTAGATTTTAATCTATGCTAAGATTTTTTTTTTATATATTTGAGAATTCCAAAGTAGTTCAAAGCTCCTAGAACAGGTAGTTTCTAAGTGTGCTCTACTAAAGGAACTGCAAAACATTTTAATTACTTGCAGCTGAGAGGAAAAAAGTGCTCATTACAACTGTATCTGACAGGTCTAAACTACTCTTCTAGGCAGAAAGTTTCTAACTCAAAAATCAGAATTTAGTCACAAATTCATTGGACTGACTATTTGTGAGTCATTTTCCAGGTAAGCACAAAATGGAAACATCACTTAATACAGAAGCAAGCTAGCAAAATAAAAAATCTTTTGTAACACTTAGAGAAAAAAAAGTTTGAAACTAGTTTCAGAACAATTTAAAGAAATCTGGCAATACTGCATTATCATTTTAGATTAATCACTATTTTTTCTGCTTCGAAAATCTCTAGTCTAAACTCTCCAGGTGGTGTTATGCTACTAAAATCTGAAAAAAGTGACATGAAAAAAACCATAAGTATATCACATTTTTGTCCAGTGCTACTACAATAGTTTGTCAAAACCTAACAAGATTATTCAAAACCCAACTCTACAGTTAATTTCATCACCACCTGTTTTCCTTCAGGTTTTAGTATATTAACAAGAAAGTTGTTTGGATGTCAACATGTACTTTAATCATAAATTAAGCACTGTAATGCTGCCATAAAGCAACATAATGCAAGTGCATTTTATGCTTTTTCCCTGTCTATATTCATGTACCCTCCTTGACAAATAAGGGCTTCAAATGTGAATTTCTGGTTCTGTAATTATTTTCCACCTAATGCTTTGCTAGGGCTACTGAGTAAATCTCCCATCTCTGCTGCTTTTTGACAGCTTTACTTGCATTATCTCATTTTCTGATACTCTGTAGTTTAACAGGTATTAATTTATTACAAAGCAAGCAAACGATCCAATAACAAGCAGTGCTCCTGGGACAGATCCTAAGCACAAAATTAAATGCCAATCCTGTCCCCATAAGACTTAACTGGACTTCCCTCTCTGGACACACAGAAGCAATACCAAACTACATGAGAAGAAAAAACCTCGTCTACAAGATGCAGCATCCAGTAAGTATGTAAGCTCAGGTCCACAGAACTTTCAGTGTAGGAAGGGACCTCTGGAGATCGTCTAGTCCAACCCCCTTGCCAAGGCAGGGTCACCCCTAGAGCAGGTTACGTAGGAATGCATCCAGGTGGGTTTTGAATGTGTCCAGAAAGAGAGACTCCACAACCTCCCTGGACAGCCAGTTCCAGTGCTCTGCCACCACTAACAGACTTCACAGAATATTCTAAGTTGGAAGGGATCCACAAGGATCATCAAGTCCAACTCTTAAGTGAATGGATCATATGGGGATCAAACCCACAACCTCGGTGTTATCAGCACCATGCTCCAACCAATTGAACAATGTAAAGAAGTTCTTCCCCATGTTGAGGTGAAACTTCTCGTTTTAGTTTATGGCCAGTGATCCTCATCCTGTAGCTGGACACCACTGAAGAGCCTGGCACTCTCCTCTCAACACCTGCCTTTGATATATTTATATGCATTAATGAGGCCCCCTCTCACTCTTCTCTTCCCTAGAATAAACAGGCCCAGCTCCCTCAGTCTCTCCTCACATGAGAGATGCTCCAGTGTCTTAATCTTTTTGGTGGCCCTTCGCTGGACCCTGTCAAGTCTGCCGTGCTGGCAGGCCCTCCCTGCTCCTATTCGTAGAATCCCAGGATCCATATTGTTTTGAGCTTGGGAAGGGACGTGGGAGGTCACCTCACTCGACCTCCGCTGCTCGGTGCGGGGTCAGTGACATCGGCTGCTCAGGGCTCGTCCATCCGGCTTCTGAGCACCTGCGAGGCCGGGAATTCGCCCCTAATGCCTCGCCCATGCCCTTCAGCTCAGCCACCCCGCCGGGCCGCTCGGCTCCCGCGGCTGCCGGGGCTCGCTGCCCACAGAGGCCGCGGCCGTGCGGGCAGCGCCGCGCCCCGTCCTTCACGGGCAGCGCGGAGGGGCGTTCCCGGCCTGGGAACTTTCCTCCCGGGGCGGCAGCAGCAGATTCGCGCCCAGCCCCGCGGCGGGCACAGCCCGGGCCCGCGGCACCGGCCGGGCACTGCCCCCGCCCGGGCCGCCACGCCACCAGGCCCGGGGCCGGCGTGGAGGCGGAGGCGGTGGCGGGGAC